>CM035092.1:54068630-54668630 GCA_020205505.1 Panax japonicus
TCATTATAATTATTAATACAATATTCTAAAAAATAGTGAGGACTACTAGAACCCCTTCTAGAACCATCATTTTACACCCCGACTAGTACTTGCTACATTCTCGCCTCCTGAGAAGAAAAATGGAACAACAAAGAAAAGGGTGAGCTCAACTAGCCCAGTAAAGAACATTATGACTAAGATAATATAAAAAAAAATTATTGTTAGTCTTCAACAGGAAAAAATCTAATAGAATACAATAGACAACCAGTTTTAAATCAATCTTCGCAGCGAAAATAATAATTCATTAGAAGAGTTAAGTAGAGAATGCAAACTACTATCTTCTATATATGAATTTAAAAGTTCATCGTCGATATTTTATCCCTGTAACATCAATCAATATATATCTGGAATCAAATATTCATCTTTGCACTATAGGCCAAAGATATTCATCAGTTGGTCTTGTTCATCTAAACACCTGTTCATCTTTGCACTACGGGCCAAAGATATTAATCAGTCGGTCATCTTCATCTCAACAACTATTCATCTTTGCACTACGGGCCAAAAATATTCATCAAGAAATCATTCATCTTTGCACTACAGGCCAAAGATATTCAGTAATATCATCATTTAGGACTGAGGATGATGAAAAATATTTTAAAGAAAACGAATCCAGTGAAACAAAAGAACAAGTATTAAGGATTCGTACTTTAAATAATTCTCATTCAAAAATACTTCATAAATAAACGGAGTGGGGTAAAATTCAAGAATGATCAAAATATGGATACAATCAAAGTTAGTATCCAGAATAGATACTTTGGACAAAAAGAAAAAATTTTATTTTTCGGTGAATAGTGCCGTATTCGTGAATAGTGCTGTATACGTGAATAGTGCCGTATACGTGAATAGTAACTCCGACATCAAAAGATAGAAATTTCACAAAAAATATTATCATGCTTCGTAAATAGTACTCGTGAATAGTAACTCGCGAAAAGTAACTCATGAATAGTAACTCGTGAATAGTAACTCATAAATAGTAACTCATAAATAGTAACACCGACATGAAAAAGTTTTAAATTTGATAAAAAGTTCCAACCAATATTTCAGCATAATGATATTGAAGAAATAATATCATTTGAGAAGAAAATAACATCCCTTACCTCGCAAAAACAGTACTTCTTACTAGAATACTGGATATAGTGCTGAAAGAACTTGCACCGTATAACAATACTCAAGTACTAAAATACTCACAAAATACGCTCGATATTATAGAGAGAGAAAGAGAGAGAAATCTTTAGTTTCTGGTGTGATTTTTAATTCTAACCTAAACACCCTATATATAGGAAATTGCTTAGAACACCAAAGCAGAAAATTTATTTTTGGAAGTTTTAAATAATTATTTTAAGAAAAACGTTTTTTCTTACTTTTTCTAGAAGGTTAGCATGTGTGAATTGCTGAAAGTCATATTTCAAGGAGTGCGTATACTATTTTTATAATTATTGTATTATATTAATACTGGTATTTTGGCCAAGTAATGTCAAGGGTTTAAAAGCAACTTGGACAAGTCCTATATGAACATATTTATATTTTTGCAAAAAAGGGTATAAGTCTTCAACATGCAATAAATATAAAATTTTATCATTATTCTGTAAAGGAACAGCATGCTCAAAGGTTTTAATTATCCTTTTGCTGATAAAATCAAAGGTTCCAATTTTATAAATTGTCTCTGGTTTGATTTTAGGAATAATCCATTTGTCTAGGGCTTCCTTTACATCCTGATAAGCTATAAGTTCGGTAGCTTCAACTGTAGAGGCTGAAGGAATATCTCGACCCAGTCAGATGAAGAAGGAATACTTACTCCTCTGCAAAACTGAGATTGAATCCCTTCAACAGAAAAAGCTAATAAAACCTAGTACTTCTCCCTGGAGTTGTACAGCTTTTTATCTTTCTTTTTGCTACCTTTTCTTCTTCTAGAAGATTTTTCAGGGGTTTTTGTTTGTTCCTCAATTCTGGTTAACTGTTTTCCTACAGTTTGAAGGAATAGATTTGTATAATTATTCTGTTTTACAAGCTATAATCAAATTTCAGTCAAGAAATGGGGTTCACCGACACACAAAACATGTGTTAATCATTTAATGCAACAAAAATACTATTCCTCCTCATATACTCATATATCCTACATTCATTGTAAAAATATCACCATTATTATATAATATAATAAAATATTATTTTATCAGAAAAGATAAAATATCAATTTTTTAACAATTGTCACTTTAAAAATTTCTCCATCTATATCCACATAAAATAAATATTTTCATCATCATATAAATCAATAATTAATTATTCACAAATAATATTACAGAATCACAGTACTGACTGTGACGCCCCCAAAATTAGGTATACATCACCCATCTTGGGTCGTCAGATACATGGTACATAATTCAAATACAACTTACTAATACCACTGTCGTGTATAAGACGACAAAATACAACTGTGAGTTTGAATACAATAATTGTCTACTAGAGATCATACAAACTCAAAAGGAGTCCTCATTACAATTATTAATACACTATTTCTCAGAATAGTGAGGACTACTAATGCTATCCTCTGGACCGTCACTCCATTCCCCGACTAGTCCCTGCTATGTTCTCATTTCCTGAAGAGAACAGTGAAAGAAAGGGTGAGCTCAACTAGCCCAGTAAGAAATATTATGACTAAGATAATGCAGAATAAATTACCATTAGTCTCCAACAATGTTAAACTGATAAAATATAATAGACATCAAGTTTAACTGCAGCGGAATAAGCAATCCATTAAAAGAGTCAAGTAGAGAGAATTGAATCTACTATCCTTTATGATTTAAAAAGTTTTTCATCACTTTTATCGCTGAGACTCAGCTCAATAAATAATCCACATCATTAAATCATCCCTGCACTACAGGCCAAGGATATTCTTTAGTATCACGACCACGAATTATCCATGCACTACGGGCCAAAGATAATCGTGTTTTCATCAATGGTCCTGATCATGCCATAAAACAATTATCTTTGCACTACGGCCGAAGATAATCCATAGCCATAATCATACCAAAAACTGTCCATCAATGCACTACGGGCCAATGAGGACTTTTTCCACATCATTTGTAATATTACGGTCATGATTACACCGCATAATCCTTGGTCATAATCATACCAAGTCCATCTATGTACTACAAGCCACAGATGACTTTCAACATAACATAAACATGAGGATGATGACAATGATATAAGAATTTAATAAAACAAGTTCAAAAATTAATTTGTCCATGAACCAATAACGTCCAAATTATCCACACGATACTGTTTTGTGGTGTAAAATTCAAGAATGCTCAGAAGAATATTTTCCTGAAAAGATACTGGATGAAGCGCAAATATCAAGGATATTCTACTAATTTCATGGAGTATAGAAGTCAAAACTTTAACCAACTGAGTATAATAAAGAATGGAATAACAACAGAAATCACCATGCATGCGGAACTTCGCACAGGCAGGTTATTCCAACAGAATACTAAATAACGGAACCAGGTCAGGTGAAATTCACACCGACAGGATGTTCCAACAGAATAATAAATGCGGAATAATAAATGATGGAACCAGGTCCGACGTATAGCACAAACAGGATATTCCGATAGAATAATAAAGACGGAATAATAAAAATGGAACCAGGTCCGGTGTAAAACACACAGACAGGATGTTCCAACGGAATAATAATAAAGACGGAACCAGGTCCGGTGTAAAACACACAGACAGGATGTTCCAACAGAATGATAGAAGAATGTCACCAAGTATAGGGTAGACCGCGTATACAGGTTATTCCAACAGAATAATAAGAAATGGAATAACAATAGTTCTCTTCATGAATACAAAAGAATAATATCCCTTACCGTAACAGAAACTGGATATAGAAGTAGTGAAGTAGCAGAATACTCTTCTTCTTTCTCTCTATAATTCTCTCTATAGCTTCTCTCTATAATTTCTCTCTCTAGAGTTTCAATGAATTCGTAAGAAAATAATGAAGGAATGAGCTTCTATTTATAGGAAAATGGAATGCATAGTAACTAATCCATGAACGGTCCAGATTGATTTACTTTAATCTGACGGTCCATATTTAAAGAAAAATCTTTTAAATAAAATATAATATATTCTATTTATATAAAAAGATTTTTTACTATGCAAACACTATGCAACACTATGCAAAACACTATGCAACACTATGCATAATAAAATATAATATATTCTATTTATAAAATAACTTTAATAAAGTATTCTGTTTTATATAAAAAGATGTTTCTGTTTTATTACATTAATAATACGAATAAAACAAAACGTCATTATCGCTATAATAATTCATATTATTAATTGACAATAATTGAATCAAACTGAGCGACTTCTCACATAAATATCAATAATCAATACCGTGTGCTACTATGCAACAACGCGTATTACTGTACTTTTACTACCCAGTAGTTCAACAGTATCAACGGTAAAACTTCCGCCGTTATTTTTAATAAAATATTTTTGTCATTTTCTCAATCCGACAAAAATTCCGTTGTGGGGTCCACCAATAATTGTACCGTCGTACGAATATTTTTTGACACAAAGAATATTCCCTGACCAATCGAATATAATATAACAACTTGCATACTTTGCAAAATTTATAAATACTACCCACAACTATAATATTATCTCAAATTCACACCATAATAAAAAAAAATTATTTCGAGAAAATTAATTCTTTATTCATAAAATCTGGGGTTTCACAATCTCCCCTCCTTATGAAATTTCGCCCTCGAAATTTACGTACGTACCTGGTATGCCGAACAGGTGAGGATACCTTGATTTCACTTCAAATTCTAACTCTTGAGATATAACCTTTGAGTGTTGAATACGATTCTTCTTATCCAAGATTGTAACACGTATCTCTTCAAACGTTAAATCATCCGTTATCTCGTCCGGTTCTAAATTAATAATGTGGTTCGGGTCGTCCACATATTTACGTAACATCGATACGAAAACGTTATGAACACGCAATATATTTGGTAAAACGAGTCTATAAGCCACAGTTCCTACTCAATCGAGGATTTCAAATGGGCCAATTAAATCGAGGGTTGAGATTTCCTCTCTTCAGCAACTTTTGCTTCTAAAATAACACCCTCTTGAACCTTCTTCTTCACATTCATAAGATTCGGGTATGTAGCTTGAGCGTCTTTAACTTTATCGATTAAAGTCAATTTTACTCGTATATTCGTTATCTTCACGTGGGTCCCTAGAGTCTTTAACTCTATATTCATCATTTGCAAGTTATACGAAATGAGTCTTTGTGTTAACAACATCGCACTTGTAAACGCATACGATCTTCTACTCAACACGTCAGCTACCACGTTCGCTCTTCCACGATGATATTGAATAGTACGATCGTAATCTTCAACAGCTCGAGTCAACGTCTTTGGTGCATGTTACTTTCGTTTTAGTTGAAAAAAATTATTTTGAGGGTTTAAGAAATGGGTTTTGTACTGGGGTCAATACAAAATTCGATTTCCCGCTCTGGGGTAGGCTAAGAAGTCTTCAGGAATACGTCAAGAGATTTATTAATGATAAAAATATCATTCAAAACTGTTACTCACATCCAAGACTTGGATAATACGTCACATTGATACCAACTGTGACTTCTATCCCTTAACCTAGATAGCACCTCACAATGATTCCTATCAACTTATTATCGTCATTCACGACGTCGCCTACAGAAAGTCTGGCTTCGGTGCATTCCACACAAGGAAGTCATCAACAAAAGGATCGGGGCTCTTTACTTATGGCTTGATATGACAATGATTGAATTTAGTGGTTTGGTTGCTTAAATTCGCATAATAGGTTGGTTAGGAATATGAAAGCTAACAACCTTACGAAAAACATGATGAGTAGTTAACCAATCGTTTCCTAAAATAGCATCAAAGACAAGTATTTTCAAAGAGACAATATCAACACGTAACGTGAAAGTGTCGATTTAAATCAAATAAGATTTATAAACAGTGGAGGTGACGAAGGTTTCTCCCAATGGAGTTTCAATAGATAAATCAAAGTTTAACTTCTCTGGAGTTAAGTACAAACATTGAACACAACTAGGTAAAATAAAAGAGTGAGTAGAACCGGTATCTAACACGGTATAGACTTCGTAAGAGCTTATGATTAACTTACCCGTGATAATTTTATTCAGGTTCCTCGTCACGAGAGAAAAAAAAACGCTCTCTCTTAAACTACCGGCTTTGGCTTGTCTGGGACATCCTTTGGCATCATTATCCCAGCTGGAATTGACTTCATCATACGACAGAATCGAGCTAGGTGACCTTCTCTTCCGCAATTAAAGCATGCTTTGGACTGCTGCGCACAGTTTGGACGGATGTGTCCCTCCTGTCCGCATTTGAAACATACGACCGGTGGTCGTTCTTCTTCCTTTAAAACAGGTGCTGGTACCGACGTCTTTACGTCATTGTTGAACCTTCTCTTCTTGAAATGTCCATTCTTATTATTTTGGCCATGATTACCACCGAAGTGGTTACCATTCTTGGTATGATAATTTCCCCCGCGATGGTTATCATTGTTCCGATGGCCGTTGCCACCGGTATGGTTATTATCGTGTTGCTGGTCATTACCTTTTGGTTGTGATAACTCATTATCGCGCTCCACTAACTGAGCTCTATTCACAATATCTGAATATAAACAAAGTTTATGAGAAATGAGGTATTGACGTATATCGGGTTTCAAACCTCGCAGAAACATTCGCGCCATTCGCTCCTCATTATCGACCAAATGGGATGCAAACCGGGACAACTCCGCAAACTTAGCCTCGTACTGCAACACGGTCATATTGTTTTGCTCCAGCTTGATAAACTCTACCTCCTTCATGTGACGAATACTTTCAGGAAAGTACTTGTCGTTGAACAGCTCTTGGAACTTCTCCCAAGACATCTTGAGTGCGTCAGTCTGGGTACGTTTTACAGATTCCCACCAATGATCTGCTTCTTCACGCAACATAAAGGTGGCAAAAGGAACCTTTTGCTCCTCGGAGCATCCCAAGACATCAAATATCTTGGTGATCTGCTTTAACCACGTCTCCGCCTTAAGTGGTTCTGGCTTTCCTAAAAACTCCGGTGGTCCCAGCTCCTTGAACTGCTTAGCGGTGACCAACCGTGGGTTGCCATTGTCTTTACCTACATTATGAACAGGAGCCGCTTTCTCCCGTTGTTGCATGAATTGCTCCTTAAACTGCTTAGCGGTGACCGTCCGAGAGTTATCAGTATTTCTACCTGCATTTTGGACAGGAGCTGCCTTAGCCTGTTGTTGCATGAATTGCATAAAGTCTCTGACCATCCCATCATTCACCATTTCATCGGTGTTATTATTTTCATGAGGAGTATTGTCCTCTAGTTGCACATTATCCTGATTATTGATCTGTGGAGACTCAACGGTCTCCTGTGCTCCATTGATAATCTCAACATTCTCGGATGCCATTTTCAAACACTGCCACAAAACAAAGATTAATTGACATGTAACATAATATCTCTAAACTTTGACCAACTAATTTAAATACAAAATAAATTTAAGTAGGTCATACTAGCGAAGGAATTCCCCGTCTCTCCCCTCCTAGTTCTAGTTTCACATCTTAGCCAGGGATCATATCCCTAAGCTCTGATACCAACTGTGACGCCCCCAAAATTAGGTATACATCACCCATCTTGGGTCGTCAGATACATGGTACATAATTCAAATACAACTTACTAATACCACTGTCGTGTATAATACGACAAAATACAACTGTGAGTTTGAATACAATAATTGTCTACTAGAGATCATACAAACTCAAAAGGAGTCCTCATTACAATTATTAATACACTATTTCTCAGAATAGTGAGGACTACTAATGCTATCCTCTGGACCGTCACTCCATTCCTCGACTAGTCCCTACTATGTTCTCATTTCCTGAAGAGAACAGTGAAAGAAAGGGTGAGCTCAACTAGCCCAGTAAGAAATATTATGACTAAGATAATGCAGAATAAATTATCATTAGTCTCCAACAATGTTAAACTGATAAAATATAATAGACATCAAGTTTAACTGCAGCGGAATAAGCAATCCATTAAAAGAGTCAAGTAGAGAGAATTGAATCTACTATCTTTTATGATTTAAAAAGTTTTTCATCACTTTTATCGCTGAGACTCAGCTCAATAAATAATCCACATCATTAAATCATCCATGCACTACAGGCCAAGGATATTCTTTAGTATCACGAACACGAATTATCCATGCACTACGGGCCAAAGATAATCGTGTTTTCATCAACGGTCCTGATCATGCCATAAAACAATTATCTTTGCACTACGGCCGAAGAGAATCCATAGCCATAATCATACCAAAAACTGTCCATCAATGCACTACGGGCCAATGAGGACTTTTTCCACATCATTGGTAATATTACGGTCATGATTACACCGCATAATCCCTGGTCATAATCATACCAAGTCCATCTATGCACTACAGGCCACAGATGACTTTCAACATAACATAAACATGAGGATGATGACAATGATATAAGAATTTAATAAAACAAGTTCAAGAATTAATTTGTCCATGAACCAATAACGTCCAAATTATCCACACGATACTGTTTTGTGGTGTAAAATTCAAGAATGCTCAGAAGAATATTTTCCTGAAAAGATACTGGATGAAGCGCAAATATCAAGGATATTCTACTAATTTCATGGAGTATAGAAGTTAAAAATTTAACCAACTGAGTATAATAAAGAATGGAATAACAACAGAAATCACCATGCATGCGGAACTTCGCACAGGCAGGTTATTCCAACAGAATACTAAATAACGGAACCAGGTCAGGTGAAATTCACACCGACAGGATGTTCCAACAGAATAATAAATGCGGAATAATAAATGATGGAACCAGGTCCGACGTATAGCACAGACAGGATATTCCGATAGAATAATAAAGACGGAATAATAAAAATGGAACCAGGTCCGGTGTAAAACACACAGACAGGATGTTCCAACGGAATAATAATAAAGACGGAACCAGGTCCGGTGTAAAACACACAGACAGGATGTTCCAATAGAATGATAGAAGAATGTCACCAAGTATAGGGTAGACCGCGTATACAGGTTATTCCAACATAATAATAAGAAATGGAATAACAATAGTTCTCTTCATGAATACAAAAGAATAATATCCATTACCGTAACAGAAACTGGATATAGAAGTAGTGAAGTAGCAGAATACTCTTCTTCTTTCTCTCTATAATTCTCTCTATAGCTTCTCTCTATAATTTCTCTCTCTAGAGTTTCAATGAATTCGTAAGAAAATAATGAAGGAATGAGCTTCTATTTATAGGAAAATGGAATGCATAGTAACTAATCTATGAACGGTCCAGATTGATTTACTTTAATCTGACGGTCCATATTTAAAGAAAAATCTTTTAAATAAAATATAATATATTCTATTTATATAAAAAGATTTTTTACTATGCAAACACTATACAACATTATGCAAAACACTATGCAACACTATGCATAATAAAATATAATATATTCTATTTATAAAATAACTTTAATAAAGTATTCTGTTTTATATAAAAAGATGTTTCTGTTTTATTACGTTAATAATACGAATAAAATAAAACGTCATTATCGCTATAATAATTCATATTATTAATCGACAATAATTGAATCAAACTGAGCGACTTCTCACATAAATATCAATAATCAATACCGTGTGCTACTATGCAACAACGCGTATTACTGTACTTTTACTACCCAGTAGTTCAACAGTATCAACGGTAAAACTTCCGCCGTTATTTTTAATAAAATATTTTTGTCGTTTTCTCAATCCGACAATAATTCCGTTGTGGGGTCCACCAATAACTGTACCGTCGTACGAATATTTTCCGACACAAAGAATATTCCCTGACCAATCGAATATAATATAACAACTTGCATACTTTGCAAAATTTATAAATACTACCCACAACTATAATATTATCTCAAATTCACACCATAATAAAAAAAAAATTATTTCGAGAAAATTAATTCTTTATTCATAAAATCTGGGGTTTCACACTGACAACCAGGCCGTTCTCAGGAAAGAGGGGGCTTTCCAATAAGAATTTCTCCTTACTGGCGCGCAATTAGGTGACCAAACCTCTCCTTAGACAGAACTTTTTAGACATTGCCAATAATGTTATCTAATAATATTATTCAGATAATATGAATTATTGCTCCGATAATGGAAAATACTGTGTAGTGACAATTATTGAAACAACAGTAATATAAAAAAAATCAATGCAGCAATTATTGAATCAATAAAATAAAATACTGAACAGTAATTACTATAACAATTATTGAGTACTGCCTTCTTACGTAAGAATCAATAATTGGTGCAATACCGTGTGCTACTGTGCAACAACGCGTATTACTGTGTTTTAACCACCGGTATTCCAACAGTATTAACGGTAACAACTACGCCGTTATTTATAAACAACTCATACTTGTCTTTTTCTTCATCCAATCGCTTTCCGTTATGGGGACCACAAAAGACTGCGCCGTCGTACGACTATTCCCCGACAGCAAGAATATTCCATGACCAAACGAATATTCCCCGACAACAATGAATATTTTATAACCACCTGTTTATTTGAAATATTTGCGTATTTTATCCATAACTAACCACATTAATCAAATCAACCCTTACTATTTCAAAATAATTAATAGAGAAAATTAAATTTCATTTATTAATAATTTGGGGTCTTACAACCTCCCCTCCTTATAAAATTTTGTCCTCGAAATTGACGTACGTACCTGGTGTTTCAAAAAGATGGGGATACCTCGCTTTCATTTTTGATTCCAACTCCCAGGTCATTTCTTCAATAGCATAGTTTCTTCACGAGACTTTAACTTGTGGTATGACCTTCGTGCGTAGGACATGCTCTTTCCTATCCAAAATCTTGACAGGTACCTCCTCGTACGTTAAGTTTTCGGCTATCTCGTCCGGTTCTAACTCAATAATGTGGTTCGAGTCATCCACATATTTACGTAACATCGATACGTGAAAAACGTTATGAACACGTGTCATACTTGGCTGTAAAACAAGTCTATAGACCACAGTTCCTATTCGATTGAGGATTTAAAATGGACTAATAAATCGAAGGTTTGAGCTTTCCTCACCTCGCCAATTCTCGCTTTTGGAATAACAACTTATTGTACCTCCTTCTTCATATTCATCAGCTCTGGTGTGTAGCTTGAACGTTTTTAACTTTATCGATTAAAGTGGGTTCTACTTATATATTATCAAGTGAGTCCCTAGAGTCTTTAACTCTATATCTATCATTTTTAAGTTATATAAAATGGGTCTTTGACAATATCGCATTCGTACTCGTATACGATCTTTTACTCAACACGTCAGCTACCACGTTCGCTTTTCCAGGATGGTATGATCAGAACATGTGCCGAAATGAGTCTCCTATTGAGTTCTTCGAAGCTCTTCCCACATTCCTTGCTCCATTCGAATTTTGTATGTCTACGAGTCAACTGCGTTAATGGAGTAGCGATTCGAGAAAATCTTTCCACAAAATCTTTGATAATAACCAGCTAAACATAGAAAGCTACGTATTTTGATTACTGACTTAGGTTGCTCTCAACTATGACTCATATCCCAATCTTGGATAGCACGTCACAATGACACCTATCAGTTTACTACCGTACGAATATGGCGTCCCCTACGGAGAGTCTGGCTTCGGTGCATTCCACAAAGGAAGTCACCAGATAAAGGCTCGGGTATCAAATTCTATAGTTAAATTTTTAACTCCTGAAGTTCAATAGGAGCCATGAGATTTTTAGAAATGGGTTTTGTACCGGGTTCAAAGTCGATACAAAATTCAATATCACACTTTGGGAGTAAGCCAAGAAATTCTTCAGGAAATACATCAGGAAATTTATTAACAATAGAAATATCATTCAAATCTGGCGTATTTTTGTTTAAGTCCATAACATGGGACAAGAAAACTTGACATCCATTTTTTCAATAAACAAATGAATCTATGGCTTGATATGAAAGTGTTTGACTTCAATGGTTTGGTTGCTTGAATTCGAATAACAGGTTGCTTAGGAATATGAAAACTAACAACCTTACGAAAGCAATCAATTTTGGGATGATGAGTAGTTAATCAATCAATCCCCAAAATCACATCAGAAGCAAGTATCTTTAAAGAAATAAGGTCAACAGGTAATGCGATGGTGCCAACTTTGATCAAACAAGATTTATAAACAGTGGATGTGATGAAAGTTTCTCCTAAGATAGGTCAAAGTCTAATTTCTCCGGAGTCAAGTTTAAACGTTGAGCACAAGCAGGAGAGATAAATGAATGGGTAGAACCGGTATCTAATAAGGTATAAACTTCGTAAGAATTTATAATTAACTAACCCGTGCTAACTTCGTTCGGGTTCCTCGCATTCTGACCAGTCACGAAAAATGCTCTTCCAAGAACCGTTGACTTTGACTTTTCTGGGACAGCCTTTTGAGTCACCATCCCCGCTGGACTTGGTTTCGCTACCGTACAATCTCGAGCGATATGTCCTTCCTTTCTACAATTATAGCATACCTTGAACTGTTGTGGACAGTTTGGGCTGATGTGTCCCTCTTTTCCACATTTATAGCATATGACCGGTTGTCGTTCTCCTCCCTTAAAGCCAGTTGTTGCTGGTGTTGACGTCTTCACAGTGTCATTGTTGAATCTCCTCTTTTTAAAATCTCCCCACGACTCGCTTCTATTTTCATGGCCACGAGTACCACCATAGTGGTTGTCGCTCTTGTCCGTATTTTTCTTTCTCCGCTGGTTATCGTTGTTCTGATGACTGCTGTCACCGGTATGATCCAGGTTGCGGTCTCTTGGTTGAACATACTCCCTATCTCGCTCTAATAATTGAGCCCTGTTAACAACATCTGAATATAAAGAAAACTTATGAAAGATAAGATATTGCCGAATCTCGGGTTTTAAACCTCTCAGAAACATCCTCGTCATTCGTTCCTCATTCTCTATCAAATGAAGTGCAAACCTGGATAACTCTGTGAACTTCGCCTCGTATTGGAACACCGTCATGTTGTTTTTTCTAGTCTAATAAACTCTACCTCTTTCATATGGCGAATACTTTCGGGAAAGTATTTTTTGTTGAAAAGTTTTTGAAATGTTTCCCAAGACATGCTGAGTGCGGCAGGCTGGGTACGTTTCACAGACTCCCACCAGTAATCTGCCTCACCACGGAACATAAAGGTGGCGAATGGAACCTTCTGTTCCTCCGTGCATCTCAAGACATCGAATATCTTGTTAATTTGCTTGACCCATGTTTCTGCCATGATCGGATCCGACTTTCCCTTAAATTCTGGTGGTCCCAACTCTTTGAACTGCTTGGCCGTGACAAGTCGCGCGTTGCTATCATTTCCACCTGTATTCTATACACGAGTCTCTCTCGTCTGGTTTTGCATGAACTGCAAAAAGCTCCTAAACATCCCGTCGTTCATCGTCTTCTTAGTGGTGTTGTTTACAGGAGGATTATTGCCTTCTTGTTGCACGCTCCCCTGGGTGGTGATTAAAGGTATTTCCACGGTCTCATTAATTCCACCGTTAATATTCTCAGCTGCCATTCTTAAATACTGCCTTAAAACAAGGGTTAATTAAACAAATTAACAAATCACATAATACCCCTATATTATGACCGACCAACAAATAAGCTTAGGTAGGACACACTAGCGAAGGATTAATCGTCTCTCCCCTCCTAATACTATTCCCCGATCTCCGCCAGAGAACATATCCCTAAGCTCTGATACCAACTGTGACGCCCCCAAAATAAGTATACAACACCCATTCTGAGTCGTCAAAATACATGGTACCTAAACAACTACAACTTTATTAATACAACATAAAAACTGTGAGTTTAAATACAAATATTGTCATCTAGACAATATCCACACTCAAATAAGTTCTCATTACAATTATTAATACACTATTCTACAGAATAGTGAGGACTACTAGAACCACTTCAAGAACCATCATTCCACACCCCAACTAGTACTAGCTACATTCTCGCCTCCTGAGAAGAAAAATGGAACAACAAGGAAAAGGGTGAGCTCAACTAGCCCAGTAAAGAACATTATAACTAAGATAATATAAAACAAATTATCGCTAGTCTTCAACAGGGAAAAATCTAATAGAATACAACAGACAACCAGTTTTAAATCAATCTTCGCAGCGGAAATAATAATTCATTAGAAGAGTTAAGTAGAGAATGCAAACTACTATCTTCTATATATGAATTTAAAAGTTCATCGTCGATATTTTATCCCTATAACATCAATCAATATATATCTGGAATCAAATATTCATCTTTACACTATAGGCCAAAGATATTCATCAGTTGGTCTTGTTCATCTAAACACCTGTTTATCTTTGCACTACGGACCAAAGATATTAATCAGTCGGTCATGTTCATCTCAACACCTGTTCATCTTTGCACTACGGGCCAAAGATATTCATCAAGAAATCATTCATCTTTGCACTACAGGCCAAAGATATTCAGTAATATCATCATTTAGGACCGAGGATGATGAAAAATATTTTAAAGAAAACGAATCCAGTGAAACAAAAGAACAATTATTAAGAATTCGTACTTTAAATAATTCACATTCAAAAATACTTCATAAATAATCAGAGTAGGGTAAAATTCAAGAATGATCAAAACATGGATACAATCAAAGCTAGTATCCAGAATAGATATTTTGGATAAAAAGAAGAAATTTTATTTTTCGGTGAATAGGGCCGTATACGTGAATAGAAACTCCGACACCAAAAGATAGAAATTTCACAAAAAATATCATCATACTGCATGAATAGTACTCATGAATAGTAAGTTGTGAATAGTAACTCGTGAATAGTAACTCATGAATAGTAACTCATGAATAGTAACTCGTAAATAGTAACTCATAAATAGTAACTCACGAATAGTAACCCCGACCTGAAAAAGTTTTAAATTTGATAAAAAGTTTCAACCATTATTTCAGCATAATGATATTGAAGAAATAATATCATTTGAGAAGAAAATAACATCTGTTACCTCGCAAAAACAGTACTTCTGACTAGAATACTGGATATAGTGTTGAAAGAACTTGCACAATATAGTAATACTCAAGTACTAAAATACTCACAAAATACGCTCGATATTATAGAGAGAAAGAGAGAGAAATCTTTAGTTTCTGGTGTGAATTTCAATTCTAACCTAAGCACCCTATTTATAGAAAATTGCTTAGAACGCCAAAGCAAAAAATTTAATATAATATAATAATTATAAAAATAGTATACACACTCCTTGAAATCTGACTTTCAGCAATTCACACATGCTAACCTTCTAGAAAAAGTAAGAAAAAATGTTTTTCTTAAAATAATTATTTAAAACTTCCAAAATTCAATTATTTCGAAACTTCAATAATTCATAATAAATAGCCCTTTTATCAGAAAATTTGAATCTTGTAATTTTTTATAGGAAATTCAATTCTCTACAACTTTGTAAGACCCCAAATGATTAATAAATGAAATTTAATTTTCTCTAATAATTATTTTGAAATAGTAAGGGTTGATTTGATTAATGTGGTTAGTTATGGGTAAAATGCGCAAATATTTCAAATAAACAGGTGGTTATAAAATATTCATTGTTGTCAGGGAATATTCGTTTGGTCGTGGAATATTCTTGCTGTTGGAGAATATTCGTACGACGGCGCAGTCTTTTGTGGTCCTCATAACGGAAAGCGATTGGATGAAGAAAAAGACAAGTATGAGTTTTTTATAAATAACGGCGTAGTTGTTACCGTTAATACTTTTAGAATACCCGATTGTTAAAACACAGTAATACGCGTTGTTGCACAGTAGCACACAGTATTGCACCAATTATTGATTCTTACGTAAGAAGACAGTATTCAATAATTGTTACAGTAATTACTGTTCAATATTTTATTTTATTGATTCAATAATTGCTGCGTTGATTTTTTTTTATATTACTGTTGTTTCAATAATTGTCACTACACAGTATTTTCCATTATCGGAGCAATAATTTATATTATCTGAATAATATTATTAGATAACATTATTGACAATGTCTAGAAAGTTCTGTTTAAGGAGAGGTTTGGTCACCTAATTGCGCGCCAGTAAGGAGAAATTCTTATTGAAAAGCCCCCTCTTTCCTAGGAATAGCCTGGTTGCCAGTACTGTGATTCTGTAATATTATTTATGAATAATTAATTATTGATTTATATGATGATGAAAATATTGATTTTATGTGGATATAAATGAATTTTTTTTTTAAAGTGACAATTGTTAAAAAATTGATATTTTATCTTTTCTGATAAAATAATATTTTATTATATTATATAATAATGGTGATATTTTTACAATGAATGTGGGATATATGAGTATATGAAGAGGAAAAGTATTTTTGTTGCATTAAATGATTAACACATGTTTTGTGTGTCGGTGGACCCCATTTCTTGACTGAAATATGATTATAGCCTGTAAAATCGCCCGTTTATAGATTTTGGTCAATTTCTATTTTGAATTTGGAAAAACTTTCTTCTGCAAAGTTGTAGAGAATTGAATTTCCTATAAAAATTTACGAGATTTAAATTTTTTAATAAAAGGCTATTTATTATGAATTATTAAAGTTCCGAAGTTTCGAAATAATTGATTTTTGGAAGTTTTAAATAATTATTTTAAGAAAAATGTTTTTTCTTACTTTTTCTAGAAGGTTAGCATGTGTGAATTGCTGAAAGTCAGATTTCAAGGAGTGCGTATACTATTTTTATAATTATTATATTATATTAAATTTTTTGCTTAAGTGTTCTAACCAATTTCCTATAAATAGGGTGCTTAGGTTAGAATTAAAAATCACACCAAAAACTAAAGATTTCTCTCTCTTTCTCTCTATATAATATCGAGCGTATTTTGTGAGTATTTTGCTATACGGTGCAAGTTTTTTCAGCACTATATCCAGTATTCCAGTCAAAAGTACTATTTTTACGAGGTAAGGGATGTTATTTTCTTCTCAAATGATTTTATTTCTTCAATATCATTATGCTGAAATATTGGTTGGAACTTTTTATCAAATTTAAAACTTTTTTATGTCAGGGTTACTATTCATGAGTTACTATTCATGAGTACTATTCACGAATCATGATGATATTTTTTGTGAAATTTCTATCTTTTGGTGTCGGAGTTACTATTCACGTATACGACACTATTCACGAATACGACACTATTCACCGAAAAATAAAATTTCTTCTTTTTGTCCAAAATATCTATTCTGGATACGAGCTTTGATTGTATCCATGTTTTGATCATTCTTGAATTTTACCCCACTCTGGTTATTTATGAAGTATTTTTGAATGGGAATTATTTAAAGTACGAATCCTTAATACTTGTTCTTTTGTTTCACTGGATTCGTTTTCTTTAAAATATTTTTCATCATCCTCAGTCCTAAATGATGATATTACTGAATATCTTTGGCCTGTAGTGCAAAGATGAATGATTTTTTGATAAATATCTCTGGCCCGTAGTGCAAAGATGAACATGTGTTGAGATGAACATGACCGATCGATTAATATCTTTGGCCCGTAGTGCAAAGATGAATAGGTGTTTAGATGAACATGGCCAACTGATGAATATATTTGGCCTGTAGTGCAAAGATGAATATTTGATTCCAGATATATATTGATTGATGTTACAGGGATAAAATATCGACGATGAACTTTTAAATTCATATATAGAAGATACTAGTTTTCATTCTCTACTTAACTTTTCTAATGAATTATTATTTCTGCTACGAAGATTGATTTAAAACTGGTTGTCTATTGTATTCTATTAGATTTTTCCCTGTTGAAGACTATCGATAATTTGTTTTATATTATCTTAGTCATAATGTTCTTTACTTGGCTAGTTGAGCTCACACATTTCCTTATTGTTCCATTTTTCTTCTCAGGAGGCGAGAATGTAGCGAGTACTAGTCGGGGTGTGGAATGATGGTTCTAGAAGTGGTTCTAGTAGTCCTCACTATTCTGTAGAATAGTGTATTAATAATTGTAATGAGGACTTATTTGAGTGTGGATATTGTCTAGATGACAATATTTGTATTTAAACTCACAGTTTTCATGTTGTATTAATAAAGTTGTAGTTGTTTAGGTACCATATATTTTGACGACTCAGAATGGGTGTTGTATACTTATTTTGGGGGCGTCACACTTGTCTGATCGTCGAGCACTGCACTAGAAATCGTAGTCTGCCAGGAGAGTCAAGGAAAACTCGAGAGATATCGAGGCAGAATTGTAGTCTGCAAGATAGTAGATCTCAGAGTTCGTAGACTTCCAGGAGAGACGAGAAATGATCATAGTGTGTCGAGGAGAACTTCCTCAGGGCCGTAGTTTGCTGAGGAAGTCATGTTCAGAATCGTAGAAACAGCCTGCCTACGAGCCGACCAAGTATCTGCCAAAGTTAAGTCAAGAATTGTATACTACACTCAGAGTCGTAGAGTCTACTAATCATACCTGAGGCACAGAGATCGTAGTGAGAAAGATCAGATGAAGACAACAAGCACAACAACAGAAATTGTAAAGTGTCAAGATCTGATCTCGGAGTCGTAGTGTCTGCATAGCCAAAGCTGAATCGTAGAGTGCAGAACTAAGACCTCAACAAGTGTGCTCATAATGCTAAGGCAGAATCGTAGAGCAAATACGATTCTCAACGAATGAGCACTCCAAGAATATCCAAAGGAATGAAGCCTCTGTTTGGTACTGCATAGATATGTCCCACTTGAAGGAAACCAGAGAGCACTCAACGAATGGCATGCAAGCTAACAGAAGATCTAAGAACCAACTCAATCAGCATCAAGATTGAGTTGTGAAGCCATTCGAGATGAAGTCTTCCACAAGGAGATCAGAAGAAGACTTCTGTAACTGACCAAGAAAAGTCAGCAAGTGCAGTAGCTGTCAAGCAGACAGAAGACAACGATCTTGGAAGTTACCAGGATCGTAGTGTTTGCCAAATAAAGAAAGAATTGATGGAGTACATATAGAGATACTGGACAGCTTCTGAAGAACAAGGCTAAAGTGATTAACCATTGGGTCAGTCCATTGATCATAAGTGAACGGGAGATCACAAGGAGAAAGCGAGTTGGACACGCCACAAATCTGAAGTGTCTTGTTATTCAGAAGAGACCAGAGCAAGGAATCGAGCCATCAGTATCTGAGAGTTGCTGAGGCAAACAGAAGTGTTGAAGCACTGCACACGAGAAGGAAGAGGTGTTCTACATTGAAGATCAAATCAACACTCTTCAAGATCGTAGTGTTGTCTCTACCAGTCAACAAGACACTACGATCAAGTCCATGAAGACAAGCATCAGAATCGTAGAGTTCGAATAGCTGAAGATTGAAGCATTGGCAATTGTTCAATCTTAAGGGTAATATTTGGACAAGAGCTCATTGAGAGCATCGATGCAAGGACAACCTCTGATCGAGAAATCAGAAGAAGGAAATAAAGTCTTCGACTTGCTCAAGACATTAAAGTGACATATCTGACAGGGTTGGTGAAACAGCAGATTGCAGTGTCAGAAAGTCAGAAAAAGATGTCATGTCACATCTGCAGTCTGCACCAAATAACTCGAGATCTGCGAAGAAATTTGAATAGCTTTCAACGGCTACTTTCCAATGGAAAGATTGGGAAGCAGTATAAATCAACAAAGCTTCAAAGATCAAGAGTTGCTGATGATTGTGTAGTTGCCGAATCGTTGAGTTGGTGAATGCTATTGTTGACTCTACGAGTTCCACCAAAGATCAATAGAACAAGTCTCAGTGACAATGAGACGATCAAGGTGGGAGTGAAGTAGCTTTGAAGAAGGAATCAAACAGATCGAAGCTTCACTCAACAAAGATGAGAACGCCACTGAAGATGGCATCCAAGCTGAGAGCCGAGAAGGCCAAGAAGATTGCATTCAGGAAAGCTGTTAAGTACAAAGAAGATCAAGAGATCCACTCTACGAATCACCATGAACCAAAAACTGAAAATGAACAAGTACAGAACCATGTCTGCAAAGTATTCAAGAAGGGTTCAGGGATTGCTAAGTGCCAGACAAAGTCTACTAAAAGCACAGAGACTTAGCAAACCCAGATGGTGAATGGTGCACAGCTGATACCAGATGAAGATGAGCAGAAAAGAGTGAAGATCAGCTGCACCAAAGAAGATGTGTTCCGTACTCGAAGCTGAAAGCAAAGAGGATCACACTAAGCTGCCAAGTACAAAAGATGTTCAGAGCCAAATAACATCTTAGCAGCTCAGCACCACCAACAACAACAACTACAATAACAAGAAGCCAGGGCCTGAGGTGTCCTTGTCCGGAGGGACTAAATGAAGTTCCAAGCCTGCTGGGCTTGAAGAGTTCCTAGGGAACTAGAGAAGTTCCAAGGCTGCTGGCCTTGAAGAGTTCTTAGTGAACTGAAGTCTCAAGGCTGCAGGCCTTGAAGAAATCTTAGTGATTCAGGGTGCTGCCCTTCCTTAGTGGAAATCCTTCTAGTTGAAAGCAAAAGAGTGGATTAGGAGCTTGAGTTTCTGAACCACTTAAAATCCCTTATGTCTTTTACTTTATGTCATTTACATTATGTACATTAACTGCTATAACTGCTATGTATGTTTTAACTGCTTACTATTGAAGTAACTCTACGAACAATGTATGTGTGATTATGAATATATCAATGAAGGGGATCTTTAACTTATTCCGCTGTGCTTGAAAAGATTCTTAAGTTTGTCATGAGCTACTTAATGAGTAATACAACTTAATAGAGGAAAAGTATTTTAAAATTCTAAGGATCTATTCAACCCCCCATCTAGATCTATATTGTGCCTACTGGGAACTAACAATTGGTATCAGAGCAGGTTCTCATGCTACATTCAAAAGCTAATCGCTTTGAGTTTGATCCTAGGCACAAATATTGTTCTAAACTTAGTTTAGTAGTAAGTCACTTATTATATGCATGATGAGCTCACACGTTGGAAATATTGTGTACAGGTAAATGTGCATATACACCTGAAGCTTCTTAGATTGGTCCATATCATTGATTATCATATCAACAAGACCAATCCTTGCTCGATGTCAATCTTGTTGTCTGAAGACCAGGCTAGAGAACTCAAGGATGTCAAAGAATTAGAGATGCTAACACTCTCTTAGTGTGTATCTTCAAGACCACGACTGATTGACTGAAGATCAACTGGAGCAACTGGTTGTCAGAAGCAAATGAGAAAACATGCACATTAATGCCTAAACTCAGTATATCTAAGATAAATGACTGTTAAGAAATTAACAGTAAAAAGGTACGGTTCCTCATTAACATAGAAATGAACATCATATTTTCACCTTACTCATGAACTATAACAGTTTTCCTTCAAATATTCTTAATCTATCTAAAAAGGTGAAGAGAGAAAGTATACTAATGATGGAAACTCAAATGTTTATAAACTTTCTCTCCATCCAAGTTTTAGGTTGAAGATGATAACTTGAAAGAGACCTGAAATGGTTTTAAGAGCCTCACGGGTCGATTGAATGTGAAGAAATCTTTGCTGATGAGTTAATGTGCTTTGTACATCCTATGGTCTAAGTGTTTAATGACACACAGAGTATGATCAGATCTACAAGAAAATCTTGAAGATTCATAGAAACTGATCACCTCCATGAATCAACCAGATACTAATAAATCGTAGAGCTGATTCTCACTCTGTGAACATTTAAACTCTGTGATCATAACTTAACATATGATAAAACCATCAAGGAAAAGAGTGTTTTATTAAAATAACAGATTTCTCTCACATTCACCACCATGCATCTCAAAATATATTATCTAAATGAAGTATATGCATGAATACGACTGATGGTGGTCAACATGATGATTACTCAAATATGAGGAATAAGGGTTTGGTAAACTAACCTAGCAGGACCCATTTGACCATGGGTACCAAAAATTAGAAATGAATAACCTGCAGGCACTTGGTCTATCTGACCACACTAAGGAATGCTAAAGCAAAAGACTTCAGTCAAGAAGAGTCATCCAGCAGAAGGCTTAGGGCTGTTCAGAAATAATTCTGACAAAACTCCTACATGTCAAAGCCTGTCCTTGAAGACCTGCTGAGCTAATCTAAATAAAGGTCAAATGGCTGCAAACCTTCATATGAAATCATGCCACTTAACTAGAGATGAAAATGGGTCTTAGATGCTCTAGCAAGAAAAACTTGTTCTTAAGGAAGCTCACATCAGAGGACTATCGAGCATCAAACATTAGGAACTTAGTCCAGGAGCAGAACTCCACGAGCACAAGCTGATAAGGAAGACTACGTTCATAGTGCTATCAAAAGATTGTAGAATGATCAACCCTGAAGATTTAACGACTTCAGTCAGAAGGTGATATGCAGGGGAATCACACCTCACTAAAAAGACAGCATCAACCATGGGGAGCAGTGATCTGTTAAGAAACAACAATATTGAGATATACTATGAAGCAGTGTACCAGTTACAGAGTCCCAAAATTTTGTGGCCGATGAACCAAATAAAGATCCATAGTCAGTAAGAACATTTCAAAACGTACTAATGATAACCTTTCAGCCACCCAACTCAAAATCATGGAGAGCCTACGATCAAACATCTGATCGTAGTGAAATAGCAGAAGGACACCACGATTACAACAAATGAAATTATCTGAATTTGATAAAGGACCTCACCAACAGAAAAGGTCAAATGAGATATCAGTGCAAATCACTTCTAAAGTATTTCATCTGGAAAGCGCCTCAAGGACAAACCTGACCCTTAGTTCACTCTAAAAGGTTGGCCCTTCCTGAGCTACCTTATCCCAGAAGAATTGCTTAATCAAGTTCATCTCAAGGACCAAGTCAGTCAATGATCGTAGAGTAAAGGTTGAAGAGAACTACACGATCGTAGTACAATCTTAGCAATCGCAGAAGCAAACTCGACGATCGAAGTCCTATAAAGAGGCTACTCCTAACTTACAAGGAGTTGGAAAAATAAGAAAATTGATCAACCATTCAAATTATGAGGACATAAGTTCGAAGGCTGGTTGAAAAGAGGACTGCTGAAGGAAAATGCCTAAGGCTTCATAAAGCACAACAGTGGATGAGCCACGGAGGTTTAAAATAAGAAGTAATGTCAAAACCATCCACTATAACATCCTTCAGAGAATTGATCGTTGAGCTAATAAAGGAATACGTAGAGTCAATAGCTGTTCTATCATGCTACTCTACGAACTCAAAAGGTCAAAGGTCAATCCACGTCAATCAAACGTCTACTCTTCTAAAAGAGACATCTAACTGAAAAGTTATTGGGGAGTTACAGCTCATTACTGGGCGTCGTGCAACCAATGGCTAGTTGACACGTCATAACATATGCAGTGTGAGAAGGAACTGTCATAAAGACAAATTCAAAATCTACAAACAGTTACCAGATGTCATTGAACCTCTCTCTCCCTCCCTTTTTTAAACCCTAGAATCCTATTCGAATCCAAACCAATCAAACTTCCAGAGCCCAAAACACACTCAGCTAAATCTCTCCGAACCACATACCACATACCTTGAACTCCTAAAATGGCAGAATGGAAAGTTATAACGGGTATTCAACTCGACTTTACAAAGTTTGAAGAATCAGAAACAAAGTTCAAAGACATACTTGAACTTGTAAAGGAAGCTGGGTTCTCTGAGTGCCTGGAGGCCAACACTCCAGTTTATACAGAACTAGTAAAGCAGTTCTACTCAAATGCTTCAACGAACTCCGGGCTTCTGACTACTAAGGTGAAAGGATTTAGTCTGAAGATAAGAGCATCAGACATCAATCAATGTCTAGGGTTTCCAAATCAAGGTTTGATAAATCTGGATGAAGTCGACATTGTGAAAACCTTTGAATTTAGAAAATTTATTAAAATCTTAAATGATTGATTTAAGGTCAAATATTAGACCTAGACAGAAAATAAGTGTATGCGTTTGATGTTATTGGAAAGGAATTTTGAGAGTTTCAAAATTCTGTGAAGGATATAGGTGAATTATTCAGGATTAAGGATTTATGTGATTAAGTTCGGTGAAAATAGTTATGTATGTGTTCAGAATGTGGTTAAGGGTCAAGGGTTGACCAGATAAAGAATATATGTGTAAAACCCTAATTCTAGAAATTTCATGATCTGGTGTTAGATGTTATGATTTGTTATTTAGATATGTGTTAGGGGGTGTTATTTGATGATCTGGGTTGCTAAACCCTAGATCCATATCATCTTGATGCTCGAATTTAAAGATTTATCAAATCTGTAAAATTTTGTATAATAGGCCTGACAGTCGAATGCCAAAGCCTTTAGATTCTTTTGTGTTAATGATTTATGGTGTTTAAAGTTGTATATGTGTAGTATGTCATGTATACTATGGTCTGGAATTGGAAACAGGTTGCTATCATGTTTAGATTACAAGATATGAACGGTCAAAGACCATTGACCGAACACAATTTCTGTTTCTGGGCAACCCAGAAAAAATTTGCAGATTCCCAGAAATCTAACAATGATTTTCTAGGCCTTAGATCTTTCTACTGTTAATGATATTTACCATGTTAGTGTTAGATATGGATAGTATGACATGTGATCTAAACAACAAAGCCCTTATAACAACCAGATCAGGATCAGGATTACAAATATTGTTGGTCAAACTTCGTTGACCAATCAGCCTTATGAACTTTCTGGAAAACCCAGAAAGTTCAAAACCCGATTCCTGCTTACTAGTTTGACCGATCCATTTCTTTTTGATTCGGTGTTGTATTGATGTTCTAATGTTATGTCGTTATACCATGTCATGTGATCTGTAATTTTGAACCAATAGATTACATAAAACAAGTCCAGGATGTTATGATATAAAGCGTTAAAGTAGGTATCTTGGTTTCGGCTGCGCAGATCTTGATGTTCAGTTGTTGGATTGCCATGAAATTTATAGATAATGATAGTATTACGTTTATACTACAATCTAAACACTTTTATATGGCCAGAAAACCTTAGGATCATAGATCAAATGATGGTAAAACTACCAACCTCGAAATCTGACTATGAAGCTAAAGAACACTCAAGAACACCTATAGCGACAAAAAGTGTCACTATAGCCCTTTAGCGACAGTTTTATTATTATTTTCTGGAAAATGAGTAAAAAATTAGAAAAAATGGTTTTTAATTATTAAAAATACAAAATAAATTCCGAAAAATTATTTTAAAATCTGAAAAATAGTTTTTAACTATTTTTAGTATATTTTGAAAATATTTAATATTTTTGAAATATAAATAGTATTTATTTATTTAATTATAATATTAAATAAATTATTTAAAAATAGTTTTAATTCATGAAAAATCATGAAAAATTATATTATGGTATGAGAAAATATTTTAAGTTATTTTTGATGACTTTTAATATTTTGGGATGAATTTCATTAATTAATCAATATTAATGATGATTAGTTTATTTAATAAATATATTAAATAAATTAAGGAAAAATGGAATTAATGCTTTATAAATTATATAAAAATGATTTAAGTGTTATAAAAATATTTTAAGCTATAAAATGTAACTTTTGATATTTTGGCATGAAAATATTAATATTTTAATATTAATAGCAATTATCGGATAATGGATTAAAGTGTTGAAAAATCATATAAAAATGATTTTAAAGTATTAAAAATACTTTGTGATATTATAATTATATTATAATATTATGTAATGATTTTCATTAATATTTTATATTAAATAAATATTAGTGATTAAGGTATTATGTTGTATTTAATTCATTCAAATACGGTTTTAATGATTAAAAATGTTGATAAATGGTAATAATATCCGAAAATTATTACGAGCCTAGAAAAAATGTTTTGTCTGATTAGAAATTATCTGTGTTAATGGTTAAGTGTTTAAGCAGAGTTTAATTGAACTTAAACTCGAGTTTTGTCCGACTAGACCGTTGGGATGATAGAATTGTGTCGGTTTCAAGTTAGACTGAAATAGTTTGACTTGATGCTATGTCTTATGTGCTGTATATACTGATAGGGTTATGTGCTATGTGTTTAGGTTATTCTGTGTGTATAAATATAACAGCATTATACTGTAATGATATTATTCTAATTATTGGAGATCTATATATTAATATTAGGTCTTCGGGTAAAGCGTTATAAATTTTGTTGCGGTAATCAACGGTTCAGGCAAGTTTTCTTTTTACTTCACTCTAATAAGAGTTTTTTATTCAAGCTGATGGTTAATCATTGCTGATTGCCACAAAAATTGTACTCTGTACATCTTGCATGTATAAGTCAGGTATGAAAGGCTGATCACCTTCATTACCAGTTGGTTCAGAAATGTTTGTTCATGCTTAAAACTTGTTCAGTCAACAGTTTGTTCGTGCTAGTTCTCAATTATATTGATGAATTATAGCCAGCTTATTATTCATACTCTTCAATCATGATATATCGTTATATTATTGTATATAAACTTGCTGGGCAACTTTCATGCCCACCCTTGCTATATCATGATAAACATTGCAGATAAGGCGAATGCGTTCGGATACAGGAAAAGGTTAAAGTCAAGTTCTACATGGGTTAAAACGTGCGACTATTTTGTAATAGTATAGTTTGATAAATGTGTTATATGTTAGAAAGTTTATATATGGTGTTTAAGTTAAGGTTTTTCGACCTTGGGGATAAGTGTGTAATGTATTGTATAAATAATTTATGTTTATATCTTCCGCAATTTGTGAAAGAAATAGTATACCGGATCCGCGGTGATTTGGGGCCCGGATTCGGGGTTACTACAGTTGGTATCAGAGCTGTTGGTTATGAAGCTTAGGTAATAATACCTGAGACCAATAACCACATTGATTAGGATTAAGTACTAACTCAAATCGAGTTAGTGTGTCGGTAAGATTCAAAAACGAATCTCGGAGAGTGTAAAGACACATAGTTCCCTAACTCTGATAATAAAGTTGAACAGTAGTGGTGAACAGTAGTGCAGGAATAGGGGATCGTAAAACAAAACGATCATAATGCATAGAATTGAATTGTAATATATACGATAAGATCACCCCGTGATCTGATAAAGGTTATGATATGGGAAATGAATCAATCTAATGATTGAAAAGTTTACAGCAAGATGCTGTGTGAAAGTTGTACTATGAAATGGTACTATGAAAACTCATAAAAGAGTTATGGATTATGGATACAGATTAAATGAAATTCGTATTGAAAAAGGGGGTTAAGATTAGGTGGGGATTTCAATGAGGACTCGTGTTAGCAACTGAGTTGTATGATTTCTTGTATGGGCGGTGAATTGTACTTGGTGTAAAAACTACTCAGTTGGTGGCATTGGTAATAATTGAAATGTTGTGTCACGCTAGTTATTATATATAGATAAATAGGTCATAGGTAGAGAATATAAGATTAAGTACGAGTTCTTAGAACTCATACTTATGTGACATTATTGACTTATAGTTATATGAAATGTTTATGAGCCCCTCAACGAACGGACGCCAAAGGTCAGACTAGGGTAAGTTTGTAAACTCATATAATTGTGGTCAGGTTATGAACTCATAAGTGTGGTTTTATGAATTGGGTATAGTTGTGTGTGAATGGAGTGTTAAGGATTATAGGAACAGATAGATTATTAAGCAAATGATCATTAGTGGAGACTTAGGTTTTCCTAAACTCCTAGCTATGCTAAACTTCAAAATTTTTGACATCAAGCTAAATACGCACTATGTGCCTTTTAAAAAAAAAGTAGACTCGTAATCATTTTTGAAACGGTTTAAAGTACAGTCTATGCTACTTATTTCGGCTAGACGCAAATGTTTTGAAATATCAAAAATTATTTTTATTTATCACTTATGTACCATGTAACCTGATGCAGAGATGATAAAAATGATGGAGTCATCAATGCATTATTACTTAGTGTGAATTTGACCTAAAGTCACTATTCCACTATGGTATGATGTAGCATGACAAAATCACCAAATGACGGAATCCTCAACGGATTGTAAATACAGTGCGGCATCATGACGTCATTCTCGAAAATATTTTCAAAAATTTTAATTTGCCAACGGGGTTTGGCTACACCTAAATAATTAGATTGAATTGAATTATTGATATAAGTCTATGCTATTTGATTCAGCTAGACTAATGTTATAAAAACTCCGAGTGTTTATTGAAAGAAATTTCCCGAATCAAATTGTTTTGGTGCAGAATCATATAATAAGACTGAGGTGAACAATAATGTTTGGATAAATAATCCAATCTAGTAGCATAAATATTCGCTAAAAATGATTAATACGTTATGCATGACGTACAAGTACGATGTGCTAATCACCTAAAGTACTAGCAACGGTAGTTTACCTTCTTTGTGATTGTAAACAAACCAAGTAATGTATTGTTTTGCGGTATGATCACTTCCGTTAAAACTAAATGTGTTCATGGTCTATATGATCCCTCAGCACAATTTCAAAACTTTTGCTCTTGTGACTGGTGTATTGGGTAGCATGTGACATGTGTGAATGGTGTAAGGTGCACGGTGTAAGGTGTAAGGTGAATTTTGGGGACGAAATTCTTATAAGGAGGGGTGAATGTGACAACCCGATATTTTAGACAATTTATTAAAATCTTAAATGATTGATTTAAGGTCAAATATTAGACCTAGACAGAAAATAAGTGTATGCGTTTGATGTTATTGGAAAGGAATTTTGAGAGTTTCAAAATTCTGTGAAGGATATAGGTGAATTATTCAGGATTAAGGATTTATGTGATTAAGTTCGGTGAAAATGGTTATGTATGTGTTTAGAATGTGGTTAAGGGTCAAGGGTTGACCAGATAAAGAATATATGTGTAAAACCCTAATTCTAGAAATTTCATGATCTGGTGTTAGATGTTATGATTTGTTGTTTAGATATGTGTTAGGGGGTGTCATTTGATGATCTGGGTTGCTAAAACCTAGATCCATATCATCTTGATGCTCGAATTTAAAGATTTATCAAATCTGAAAAATTTTGTATAAGTGGCCTGACAGTCGAATGTCAGAGCCTTTAGATTCTTTTGTGTTAATGATTTATGGTGTTTAAAGTTGTATATGTGTAGTATGTCATGTATACTATGGTCTGGAATTGGAAACAGGTTGCTATCATGTTTAGATTACAAGATATGAACGGTCAAAGACCGTTGACCGAACAAAATTTCTGTTTCTGGGCAACCCAGAAAAAATTTGCAGATTCCCAGAAATCTGACAATGATTTTCTATGCCTTAGATCTTTCTACTGTTAATGATATTTACCATGTTAGTGTTAGATATGGATAGTATGACATGTGATCTACACAACAAAGCCCTTATAACAACCAGATCAGGATCAGGATTACAAATATTGTTGGTCAAACTTCGTTGACCAATCAGCCTTATGAACTTTCTGGAAAACCCAGAAAGTTCAAAACCCGATTCCTGCTTACTAGTTTGACCGATCCATTTCTTTTAGATTCGGTGTTGTATTGATGTTCTAATGTTATGTCGTTATACCATGTCATGTGATCTGTAATTTTGAACCAATAGATTACATAAAACAAGTCCAGGATGTTATGATATAAAGCGTCAAAGTAGGTACCTTGGTTTCTGTTAAACCCAGAAAGTTGAAGAACAGGCCTGACATGATTTTCGGCTGTGCAGATCTTGATGTTCAGTTGTTGGATTGCCATGAAATTTATAGATAATGATAGTATTATGTTTATACTACAATCTAAATACTCTTATATGGCCAGAAAACCTTAGGATCATAGATCAAATGATGGTCAAACTATCAACCTCGAAATCTGACTATGAAGCTAAAGAACACTCAAGAACACCTATAGCGACAGAAAGTGTCGCTATAGCCCTTTAGCGACAGTTTTATTATTATTTTCCGGAAAATGATTAAAAAATTAGAAAAAATGGTTTTTAATTATTAAAAATACAAAATAAATTCCGAAAAATTATTTTAAAGTCTGAAAAATAGTTTTTAACTATTTTGAGTATATTTTAAAAATATTTAATATTTTTGGAATATAAATGGTATTTATTTATTTAATTATAATATTAAATAAATTATTTAAAAATAGTTTTAATTCATGAAAAATCATGAAAATTATATTATGGTATGAGAAAATCTTTTAAGTTATTTTTGATGACTTTTAATATTTTGGGATGAATTTCATTAATTAATCAATATTAATGATGATTAGTTTATTTAATAAATATATTAAATAAATTAAGGAAAAATGGAATTAATGCTTTATAAATTATATAAAAATGATTTAAGTGTTATAAAAATATTTTAAGCTATAAAATGTAACTTTTGATATTTTGGCATGAAAATATTAATATTTTAATATTAATAGCAATTATCGGATAATGGATTAAAGTGTTGAAAAATCATATAAAAATGATTTTAAAGTATTAAAAATACTTTGTGATATTATAATTATATTATATTATTATGTAATGATTTTCATTAATATTTTATATTAAATAAATATTAGTGATTAAGGTATTATGTTGTATTTAATTCATTCAAATACGGTTTTAATGATTAAAAATGTTGATAAATGGTAATAATATCCGAAAATTATTACGAGCCTAGAAAAAATGTTTTGTCTGATTAGAAATTATCTGTGTTAATGGTTAAGTGTTTAAGCAGAGTTTAATTGAACTTAAACTCGAGTTTTGTCCGACTAGACCGTTGGGATGATAGAATTGTGTCGGTTTCAAGTTAGACTGAAATAGTTTGACTTGATGCTATGTCTTATGTGCTGTATAGACTGATAGGGTTATGTGCTATGTGTTTAGGTTATTCTGTGTGTATAAATATAACAGCATTATACTGTAATGATATTATTCTAATTATTGGAGATCTATATATTAATATTAGGTCTTCGGGTAAAGCGTTATAAATTTTGTTGCGGTAATCAACGGTTCAGGCAAGTTTTCTTTTTTACTTCACTCTAATAAGAGTGTTTTTTCAAGCTGATGGCTAATCATTGCTGATTGCCACGAAAATTGTACTCTGTACATCTTGCATGTATAAGTCAGGAATGAAAGGCTGATCACCTTCGTTACCAGTTGGTTCAGAAATGTTTGTTCATGCTTAAAACTTGTTCAGTCAACAGTTTGTTCGTGCTAGTTCTCAATTATATTGATGAATTATAGCCAGCTTATTATTCATACTCTTCAATCATGATATATCGTTATATTATTGTATATAAACTTATTGGGCAACTTTCATGCTCACCCTTGCTATAGCATGATAAACATTGCAGATAAGGCGAATGCGTTCGGATACAGGAAAAGGTTAAAGTCAAGTTCTACATGGGTTAAAACGTGCGACTATTTTGTAATAGTATAGTTTGATAAATGTGTTATATGTTAGAAAGTTTATATATGGTGTTTAAGTTAAGGTTATTCGGCCTTGGGGATAAGTGTGTAATGTATTGTATAAATAATTTATGTTTATATCTTCCGCAATTTGTGAAAGAAATAGTATACCGGATCCGCGGTGATTTGGGGCCCGGATTCGGGGTTACTACAGTTGGTATCAGAGCTGTTGGTTATGAAGCTTAGGTATTAATACCTGAGACCAATAACCGCAGTGATTAGGATTAAGTACTAACTCAAATCGAGTTAGTGTGTCGGTAAGATTCAAAAACGAATCTCGACGAGTGTAAAGACACATAGTTCCCTAACTCTGATAATAAAGTTGAACAGTAGTGGTGAACAGTAGTGCAGGAATAGGGGATCGTAAAACAAAACGATCATAATGCATAGAATTGAATCGTAATATATACGATAAGATCACCCCGTAATCTGATAAAGGTTATGATATGGGAAATGAATCAATCTAATGATTGAAAAGTTTACAACAAGATGCTGTGTGAAAGTTGTACTATGAAATGGTACTATGAAAACTCATAAAAGAGTTATGGATTATGGATACAGATTAAATGAAATTCGTATTGAAAAAGGGGGTTAAGATTAGGTGGGGATTTCAATGAGGACTCGTGTTAGCAACTGAGTTGTATGATTTCTTGTATGGGCGGGGAATTGTACTTGGTGTAAAAACTACTCAGTTGGTGGCATTGGTAATAATTGAAATGTTGTGTCACGCTAGTTATTATATATAGATAAATAGGTCAAAGGTAGAGAATATAAGATTAAGTACGAGTTCTTAGAACTCATACTTATGTGACATTCTTGACTTATAGTTATATGAAATGTTTATGAGCCCCTCAACGAACGGACGCCAAAGGTCAGACTAGGGTAAGTTTGTAAACTCATATAATTGTGGTCAGGTTATGAACTCATAAGTGTTGTTTTATGAATTGGGTATAGTTGTGTGTGAATGGAGTGTTAAGGATTATAGGAACAGATAGATTATTAAGCAAATGATCATTAGTGGAGACTTAGGTTTTCCTAAACTCCTAGCTATGCTAAACTTCAAAATTTTTGACATCAAGCTAAATACGCACTATGTGCCTTTTAAAAAAAAAGTAGACTCGTAATCATTTTTGAAACGGTTTAAAGTACAGTCTATGCTACTTATTTCGGCTAGACGCAAATGTTTTGAAATATCAAAAATTATTTTTATTTATCACTTATGTACCATGTAACCTGATGCAGAGATGATAAAAATGATGGAGTCATCAATGCATTATTACTTAGTGTGAATTTGACCTAAAGTCACTATTCCACTATGGTATGATGTAGCATGACAAAATCACCAAATGACGGAATCCTCAACGGATTGTAAATACAGTGCGGCATCATGACGTCATTCTCGAAAATGTTTTCAAAAATTTTAATTTGCCAACGGGGTTTGGCTACACCTAAATAATTAGATTGAATTGAATTATTGATATAAGTCTATGCTATTTGATTCAGCTAGACTAATGTTATAAAAACTCCGAGTGTTTATTGAAAGAAATTTCCCGAATCAAATTGTTTTGGTGCAGAATCATATAATAAGACTGAGGTGAACAATAATGTTTGGATAAATAATCCAATCTAGTAGCATAAATATTCGCTAAAAATGATTAATACGTTATGCATGACGTACAAGTACGATGTGCTAATCACCTAAAGTACTAGCAACGGTAGTTTACCTTCTTTGTGATTGTAAACAAACCAAGTAATGTATTGTTTTGCGGTATGATCACTTCCGTTAAAACTAAATGTGTTCATGGTCTATATGATCCCTCAGCACAATTTCAAAACTTTTGCTCTTGTGACTGGTGTATTGGGTAGCATGTGACATGTGTGAATGGTGTAAGGTGCACGGTGTAAGGTGTAAGGTGAATTTTGGGAACAAAATTCTTATAAGGAGGGGTGAATGTGACAACCCGATAATTTAGACAATTTATTAAAATCTTAAATGATTGATTTAAGGTCAAATATTAAACCTAGACAGAAAATAAGTGTATGCGTTTGATGTTATTGGAAAGGAATTTTGAGAGTTTCAAAATTCTGTGAAGGATATAGGTGAATTATTCAGGATTAAGGATTTATGTGATTAAGTTCGGTGAAAATGGTTATGTATGTGTTTAGAATGTGGTTAAGGGTCAAGGGTTGACCAGATAAAGAATATATGTGTAAAACCCCAATTCTAGAAATTTCATGATCTGGTGTTAGATGTTATGATTTGTTGTTTAGATATGTGTTAGGGGGTGTCATTTGATGATCTGGGTTGCTAAAACCTAGATCCATATCATCTTGATGCTCGAATTTAAAGATTTATCAAATCTGAAAAATTTTGTATAAGTGGCCTGACAGTCGAATGTCAGAGCCTTTAGATTCTTTTGTGTTAATGATTTATGGTGTTTAAAGTTGTATATGTGTAGTATGTCATGTATACTATGGTCTGGAATTGGAAACAGGTTGCTATCATGTTTAGATTACAAGATATGAACGGTCAAAGACCGTTGACCGAACAAAATTTCTGTTTCTGGGCAACCCAGAAAAAATTTGCAGATTCCCAGAAATCTGACAATGATTTTCTATGCCTTAGATCTTTCTACTGTTAATGATATTTACCATGTTAGTGTTAGATATGGATAGTATGACATGTGATCTACACAACAAAGCCCTTATAACAACCAGATCAGGATCAGGATTACAAATATTGTTGGTCAAACTTCGTTGACCAATCAGCCTTATGAACTTTCTGGAAAACCCAGAAAGTTCAAAACCCGATTCCTGCTTACTAGTTTGACCGATCCATTTCTTTTAGATTCGGTGTTGTATTGATGTTCTAATGTTATGTCGTTATACCATGTCATGTGATCTGTAATTTTGAACCAATAGATTACATAAAACAAGTCCAGGATGTTATGATATAAAGCGTCAAAGTAGGTACCTTGGTTTCTGTTAAACCCAGAAAGTTGAAGAACAGGCCTGACATGATTTTCGGCTGTGCAGATCTTGATGTTCAGTTGTTGGATTGCCATGAAATTTATAGATAATGATAGTATTATGTTTATACTACAATCTAAATACTCTTATATGGCCAGAAAACCTTAGGATCATAGATCAAATGATGGTCAAACTATCAACCTCGAAATCTGACTATGAAGCTAAAGAACACTCAAGAACACCTATAGCGACAGAAAGTGTCGCTATAGCCCTTTAGCGACAGTTTTATTATTATTTTCCGGAAAATGATTAAAAAATTAGAAAAAATGGTTTTTAATTATTAAAAATACAAAATAAATTCCGAAAAATTATTTTAAAGTCTGAAAAATAGTTTTTAACTATTTTGAGTATATTTTAAAATATTTAATATTTTTGGAATATAAATGGTATTTATTTATTTAATTATAATATTAAATAAATTATTTAAAAATAGTTTTAATTCATGAAAAATCATGAAAATTATATTATGGTATAAGAAAATCTTTTAAGTTATTTTTGATGACTTTTAATATTTTGGGATGAATTTCATTAATTAATCAATATTAATGATGATTAGTTTATTTAATAAATATATTAAATAAATTAAGGAAAAATGGAATTAATGCTTTATAAATTATATAAAAATGATTGAAGTGTTATAAAAATATTTTAAGTTATAAAATGTAACTTTTGATATTTTGGCATGAAAATATTAATATTTTAATATTAATAGCAATTATCGGATAATGGATTGAAGTGTTGAAAAATCCTATAAAAATGATTTTAAAGTATTAAAAATACTTTGTGATATTATAATTATATTATAATATTATGTAATAATTTTCATTAATATTTTATATTAAATAAATATTAGTGATTAAGGTATTATGTTGTATTTAATTCATTCAAATACGGTTTTAATGATTAAAAATGTTGATAAATGGTAATAATATCCGAAAATTATTACGAGCCTAGAAAAAATGTTTTGTCTGATTAGAAATTATCTGTGTTAATGGTTAAGTGTTTAAGCAGAGTTTAATTGAACTTAAACTCGAGTTTTGTCCGACTAGACCGTTGGGATGATAGAATTGTGTCGGTTTTAAGTTAGACTGAAATAGTTTGACTTGATGCTATGTCTTATGTGCTGTATAGACTGATAGGGTTATGTGCTATGTGTTTAGGTTATTCTGTGTGTATAAATATAACAACATTATACTGTAATGATATTATTCTAATTATTGGAGATCTATATATTAATATTAGGTCTTCGGGTAAAGCGTTATAAATTTTGTTGCGGTAATCAACGGTTCAGGCAAGTTTTCTTTTTACTTCACTCTAATAAGAGTGTTTTATTCAAGCTGATGGTTAATCATTGCTGATTGCCACGAAAATTGTACTCTGTACATCTTGCATGTATAAGTCAGGTATGAAAGGCTGATCACCTTCGTTACCAGTTGGTTCAGAAATGTTTGTTCATGCTTAAAACTTGTTCAGTCAACAGTTTGTTCGTGCTAGTTCTCAATTATATTGATGAATTATAGCCAGCTTATTATTCATACTCTTCAATCATGATATATCGTTATATTATTGTATATAAACTTATTGGGCAACTTTCATGCTCACCCTTGCTATAGCATGATAAACATTGCAGATAAGGCGAATGCGTTCGGATACAGGAAAAGGTTAAAGTCAAGTTCTACATGGGTTAAAACGTGCGACTATTTTGTAATAGTATAGTTTGATAAATGTGTTATATGTTAGAAAGTTTATATATGATGTTTAAGTTAAGGTTATTCGACCTTGGGGATAAGTGTGTAATGTATTGTATAAATAATTTATGTTTATATCTTCCGCAATTAGTGAAAGAAATAGTATACCGGATCCGCGGTGATTTGGGGCCCGGATTCGGGGTTACTACAGTTGGTATCAGAGCTGTTGGTTATGAAGCTTAGGTAGTAATACCTGAGACCAATAACCGCAGTGATTAGGATTAAGTACTAACTCAAATCGAGTTAGTGTGTCGGTAAGATTCAAAAACGAATCTCGGCGAGTGTAAAGACACATAGTTCCCTAACTCTGATAATAAAGTTAAACAGTAGTGGTGAACAGTAGTGCAGGAATAGGGGATCGTAAAACAAAACGATCATAATGCATAGAATTGAATCGTAATATATACGATAAGATCACCCCGTGATCTGATAAAGGTTATGATATGGGAAATGAATCAATCTAATGATTGAAAAGTTTACAACAAGATGCTGTGTGAAAGTTGTACTATGAAATGGTACTATGAAAACTCATAAAAGAGTTATGGATTATGGATACAGATTAAATGAAATTCGTATTGAAAAAGGGGGTTAAGATTAGGTGGGGATTTCAATGAGGACTCGTGTTAGCAACTGAGTTGTATGATTTCTTGTATGGGCGGGGAATTGTACTTGGTGTAAAAACTACTCAGTTGGTGGCATTGGTAATAATTGAAATGTTGTGTCACGCTAGTTATTATATATAGATAAATAGGTCATAGGTAGAGAATATAAGATTAAGTACGAGTTCTTAGAACTCATACTTATGTGACATTCTTGACTTATAGTTATATGAAATGTTTATGAGCCCCTCAACGAACGGACGCCAAAGGTCAGACTAGGGTAAGTTTGTAAACTCATATAATTGTGGTCAAGTTATGAACTCATAAGTGTGGTTTTATGAATTGGGTATAGTTGTGTGTGAATGGAGTGTTAAGGATTATAGGAACAGATAGATTATTAAGCAAATGATCATTAGTGGAGACTTAGGTTTTCCTAAACTCCTAGCTATGCTAAACTTCAAAATTTTTGACATCAAACTAAATACGCACTATGTGCCTTTTAAAAAAAAGTAGACTCGTAATCTTTTTTGAAACGGTTTAAAGTACAGTCTATGCTACTTATTTCGGCTAGACGCAAATGTTTTGAAATATCAAAAATTGTTTTTATTTATCACTTATGTACCATGTAACCTGATGCAGAGATGATAAAAATGATGGAGTCATCAATGCATTATTACTTAGTGTGAATTTGACCTAAAGTCACTATTCCACTATGGTATGATGTAGCATGACAAAATCACCAAATGACGGAATCCTCAACGGATTGTAAATACAGTGCGGCATCATGACGTCATTCTCGAAAATGTTTTCAAAAATTTTAATTTGCCAACGGGGTTTGGCTACACCTAAATAATTAGATTGAATTGAATTATTGATATAAGTATATGCTATTTGATTCAGCTAGACTAATGTTATAAAAACTCCGAGTGTTTATTGAAAGAAATTTCCCGAATCAAATTGTTTTGGTGCAGAATCCTCTAATAAGACTGAGGTGAACAATAATGTTTGGATAAATAATCCAATCTAGTAGCGTAAATATTCGCTAAAAATGATTAATACGTTATGCATGACGTACAAGTAATCACCTAAAGTACTAGCAACGGTAGTTTACCTTCTTTGTGATTGTAAACAAACCAAGTAATGTATTGTTTTGCGGTATGATCACTACCGTTAAAACTAAATGTGTTCATGGTCTATATGATCCCTCAGCACAATTTCAAAACTTTTGCTCTTGTGACTGGTGTATTGGGTAGCATGTGACATGTGTGAATGGTGTAAGGTGCACGGTGTAAGGTGTAAGGTGAATTTTGGGGACGAAATTCTTATAAGGAGGGGTGAATGTGACAACCCGATAATTTAGACAATTTATTAAAATCTTAAATGATTGATTTAAGGTCAAATATTAGACCTAGACAGAAAATAAGTGTATGCGTTTGATGTTATTGGAAAGGAATTTTGAGAGTTTCAAAATTCTGTGAAGGATATAGGTGAATTATTCAGGAATAAGGATTTATGTGATTAATTTCGGTGAAAATGGTTATGTATGTGTTTAGAATGTGGTTAAGGGTCAAGGGTTGACCAGATAAAGAATATATGTGTAAAACCCTAATTCTAGAAATTTCATGATCTGGTGTTAGATGTTATGATTTGTTGTTTAGATATGTGTTAGGGGGTGTCATTTGATGATCTGGGTTGCTAAAACCTAGATCCATATCATCTTGATGCTCGAATTTAAAGATTTATCAAATCTGAAAAATTTTGTATAAGTGGCATGACAGTCGAATGTCAGAGCCTTTAGATTCTTTTGTGTTAATGATTTATGGTGTTTAAAGTTGTATATGTGTAGTATGTCATGTATACTATGGTCTGGAATTGGAAACAGGTTGCTATCATGTTTAGATTACAAGATATGAACGGTCAAAGACCGTTGACCGAACAAAATTTCTGTTTCTGGGCAACCCAGAAAAAATTTGCAGATTCCCAGAAATCTGACAATGATTTTCTATGCCTTAGATCTTTCTACTGTTAATGATATTTACCATGTTAGTGTTAGATATGGATAGTATGACATGTGATCTACACAACAAAGCCCTTATAACAACCAGATCAGGATCAGGATTACAAATATTGTTGGTCAAACTTCGTTGACCAATCAGCCTTATGAAATTTCTGGAAAACCCAGAAAGTTCAAAACCCGATTCCTGCTTACTAGTTTGACCGATCCATTTCTTTTAGATTCGGTGTTGTATTGATGTTCTAATGTTATGTCGTTATACCATGTCATGTGATCTGTAATTTTGAACCAATAGATTACATAAAACAAGTCCAGGATGTTATGATATAAAGCGTCAAAGTAGGTACCTTGGTTTCTGTTAAACCCAGAAAGTTGAAGAACAGGCCTGACATGATTTTCGGCTGTGCAGATCTTGATGTTCAGTTGTTGGATTGTCATGAAATTTATAGATAATGATAGTATTATGTTTATACTACAATCTAAATACTCTTATATGGCCAGAAAACCTTAGGATCATAGATCAAATGATGGTCAAACTATCAACCTCGAAATCTGACTATGAAGCTAAAGAACACTCAAGAACACCTATAGCGACAGAAAGTGTCGCTATAGCCCTTTAGCGACAGTTTTATTATTATTTTCCGGAAAATGATTAAAAAATTAGAAAAAATGGTTTTTAATTATTAAAAATACAAAATAAATTCCGAAAAATTATTTTAAAGTCTGAAAAATAGTTTTTAACTATTTTGAGTATATTTTGAAAATATTTAATATTTTTGGAATATAAATGGTATTTATTTATTTAATTATAATATTAAATAAATTATTTAAAAATAGTTTTAATTCATGAAAAATCATGAAAATTATATTATGGTATAAGAAAATATTTTAAGTTATTTTTGATGACTTTTAATATTTTGGGATGAATTTCATTAATTAATCAATATTAATGATGATTAGTTTATTTAATAAATATATTAAATAAATTAAGGAAAAATGCAATTAATGCTTTATAAATTATATAAAAATGATTTAAGTGTTATAAAAATATTTTAAGTTATAAAATGTAACTTTTGATATTTTGGCATGAAAATATTAATATTTTAATATTAATAGTAATTATCGGATAATGGATTAAAGTGTTGAAAAATCATATAAAAATGATTTTAAAGTATTAAAAATACTTTGTGATATTATAATTATATTATAATATTATGTAATAATTTTCATTAATAATTTATATTAAATAAATATTAGTGATTAAGGTATTATGTTGTATTTAATTCATTCAAATACGGTTTTAATGATTAAAAATGTTGATAAATGGTAATAATTATCCGAAAATTATTACGAGCCTAGAAAAAATATTTTGTCTGATTAGAAATTATCTGTGTTAATGGTTAAGTGTTTAAGCAGAGTTTAATTGAACTTAAACTCGAGTTTTGTCCGACTAGACCGTCGGGATGATAGAATTGTGTCGGTTTCAAGTTAGACTGAAATAGTTTGACTTGATGCTATGTATTATGTGCTGTATAGACTGATAGGGTTATGTGCTATGTGTTTAGGTTATTCTGTGTGTATAAATATAACAGTATTATACTGTAATAAAATTATTCTAATTATTGGAGATCTATATATTAATATTAGGTCTTCGGGTAAAGCGTTATAAATTTTGTTGCGGTAATCAACGGTTCAAGCAAGTTTTCTTTTTACTTCACTCTAATAAGAGTGTTTTATTCAAGCTGATGGTTAATCATTGCTGATTGCCACGAAAATTGTACTATGTACATCTTGCATGTATAAGTCAGGTATGAAAGACTGATCACCTTCATTACCAGTTGGTTCAGAAATGTTTGTTCATGCTTAAAACTTGTTTAGTCAACAGTTTGTTCGTGCTAGTTCTCAATTATATTGATGAATTATAGCCAGCTTATTATTCATACTCTTCAATCATGATATATCGTTATATTATTGTATATAAACTTGCTGGGCAACTTTCATGCTCACCCTTGCTATATCATGATAAACATTGCAGATAAGGCGAATGCGTTCGGATACAGGAAAAGGTTAAAGTCAAGTTCTACTTAGGTTAAAACGTGCGACTATTTTGTAATAGTATAGTTTGATAAATGTGTTATATGTTAGAAAGTTAATATATGGTGTTTAAGTTAAGGTTATTCGACCTTGGGGATAAGTGTGTAATGTATTGTATAAATAATTTATGTTTATATCTTCCGCAATTAGTGAAAGAAATAGTATACCGGATCCGCGGTGATTTGGGGCCCGGATTTGGGGTTACTACAGACATTGAAGAAGGCAAGAGGCTTATGCGATATCAAAAAAACCCTAGTCTGAAGGATATGAAGAAGAAGGAATTTCCTGAGCAATTTGAATTCCTTGCTGAGATAGTGGGAAAATGCATATTGTGCAAAGATACTGCACACGACACTGTACTTGACCAGCAGTTGAAAATTATGTCTGCCATAGTTCTGAAGAAGTAAATCAACTTTGGAGTTATCCTGCTCGATCAAATCTCCAAATGGATAGAAAAAGCCGAGTTGAAGAAATCCACAGACAAACCACTTACAAAAGTGTTCCATAGAAGACTGTTAAGCATAATAATGAAGAAGAAGTTAGGAAACAAGATCAAGGATAATGAGGTGGAACCTCTGAATGTGCACAAAATAATGTCTCCACAACTGTTTGTGAATTGGAAGAAGAACCCTAAAGAAAACAGGAGGCTGACAACTGGAAGCAGCAACAAATCATCTGCAAAGAAGAGGAAGACAAATGAGGTAGAAAACTCTGTGTCTGATAACTCTGTACCAGCAGAAATCACACCAGCCAAAAGGAAATTCAAAGGTGTGAGGAAAACTGAGGCTCCACCAAGAAGTCTCTCATTTGACAATTTGGAAGAAGAGGAAGAAAAGGACTCAACTGCAAAACTCACAAAGAGAAGAAGTAACATATTACTTCAAGAGCCACCCAGAAAGAAAGCAAAGGTGATGAACAGGCCATCCCCAGTTCCCCAAGAAAGCATATCTTCAAAAGACGAGAACTTAGAGACAAGGAAAGAGGGGGAAACTGAAAGCCCCAACAATGTGTCTCCAAAGAACGAATTCAACAATAAAGCTGAGGCAGTATTCATGGAAGAAAATGCAGAATCTGAAAATGAACAAAAGCTACAAAATGACCCATCTGAATCTCCAAGTGCAAATGTTCAAATAAGCTCTCATTATGAGTCAAAAGATGATGAGATCAAAAAGGAAATACATGCCCCTACTGTTGCTAAACATCAAGCTAGCCTATCTGGTGATATAAATGAAGATGATTCTGAAGAAGAAGGACATGCCCTCATCAATGATGAAAATCAAGAAAGTCTGCCCGATGATCCAAAAGCTTCAGAGTCTGAAAAGGAAGAAGAGTCTGACTCTCCTATAACCGAACTTCCAGGAAGAAGGAGGAGCAACCGATTGATAGCTCAATTTGCTTCCAAAAGGAGAAGTGATAACTCTAATGCAGTCATTGAATTAAGTGATGATGAAACTGAATCTGATGAAGAAAATGATGAAGATGGAATTAGTGATGAATCCAAGGAAGATACTGCTGAAGAAGGTTCTGAAAATGAAATTCATCAAGAAGACTTCACTGAAGAATCTGATGAAGGAAGTCAGCAAGATTCTGGATCAAAGAGGAAAGAAATAGGGAAAGAGTCTGATTCTGCACTTCAGGAATCAGAGGAACCAGAATACTACCCTGTTCTCTCTCCAGCCAGAATTACCAGAAGAATTGTAGTGGAAGTCTTTGATGAGCAACCAGCAGAACCACCAGCAAGATGGATAAATCAGGGAAATGAACAACTTCGAGTTGTAAGGATGACTACAGATGAAGTGCTTCATAACTGGAAAAATATGGAGTTAGATTGCACAACTATACTGTACAACTATGAAGATCTTCTGATGAGGTGGTTCTTCCCATGGATGTCATGGTTAAAGGCACACACTGATAGAGATGAAATTTACTTCAGCTGGTGCTACTCTCAGTTTCCAAATTTGGAACTAGTGTCACAAAATTTCCCCAGGGTTAAGAAGTTTGCAACCATGATGATCAACGACAAGCCCTACTATAAGATCTATCGACATGCTGAAAATCACTATATTCCCTATGATTATAGAGTTGACACTGAAGGCAGAAGGACTATGACCAAAGAAATAATCGTAGAGTCTGTTTACTCTACAATTGATGATGTTCAAACTCAAATTGAGAAGTCTCCATCTGCCCAAGCTCAGATATCTAACATCCCTTCATCTTCCAATATCTGTTGGTACTCAACGATTCATATTGTCAACATTTTCCATAATCTATCCAAAGATGAAAATTGTAGAGTCCAAGCTAGTGCTCAACAAGAAGCTACCAGATCAGATGACCAAAATCCTGTGGAGCACGAGCTGTTGAGAAATTCTGCTGAGCTGGCTGAGAAGATATTTCTAATGAATGAAGAGTCAAAACAGTTAACAATAACAAAAGATAGACTCCAAGAAACTATGGCTGATATATCTCTCAAAATCAAAGAGAGAGATCACATCTATCTGAAAGCCATACATGATCAGAAAGCTACAACCCTACGAGTACAAGAGGCAAATGAAGAGAAACTCAAAATCCTCTCTAACAGGATTGACAACATGAATCAATCTTTTTTTATGAAACTTGAGCTAAGTCAACAAGAAATCAAGAATGAAGTTGGAAACTCCTCCTACATGATGGAGCAACTTATGTCCAACATGGGGCAGCTCTCTCAAATGATTAATGACAAAAAGGGGGAGAAAAAGAGGCATAGAAAGGGGAAGAAAAAGAGGCACTCTAGAAAGAGCAAGGACAGCAGGAGCAAACAAGTCAAGAAGACAAAGAAGGAGAAAGTAGAAGAAAGAGATGGTTCATCAGGTGAGGGGGAGCCAGAGCCAGAACTAAAAGTAGAAGAATTGAATAACTCCACATCCCAGGGGGAACAAAGGAATCAAACAGATGAATAGCTGATCAAAAGACATCCTGGAAGCATACATGAAACCAAAGAGGTACATCTCTAACTAGTTAGGTATGTTCTGGATCCAGGATGTAAAATGTTAGTGTATTAAATTCCACATTATTATAAATGACATTCATGATTATCTGTTTTAGAAATACAGCTGCTCACTGTATATAAGATTCATTCATAATATGCATATGCACTTATTATTTTTTTCATATAATCAAATAGGGGGAGATTGTCAGGAATAAACATGTGAATGATATTCCTATTTATATATGATTTGATTATGATATATATATGAATGAATATGCAAGTATGATTGCATTAAGAAAAGCTGTAAAGTCCTTTGATAGATAATAGAAACATATGTACAAGGACTTAGAATGAATTGATCAAATGTGTTAGGTTGATCCTACATAAGCAAAACAGCTTTGTAAAGTCCTTTAAAAGAAATGATGTATAAGGACTATAAATATAGAAAGATCAAGCATGTTAGGTTGATCTTATGATGTAATAGATAGGCTTGTCTGATCGTCGAGCACTGCACCAGAAGCCAGGAGAGTCGAGGAAAACTCGAGAGATATTGAGGCAGAATCGTAGTCTGCAAGATAGTAGATCTCGGAGTTCAAAGACTTCCAGGAGAGACGAGAAAGGATCGTAGTGTGTCGAGGAGAACTTCCTCAGGGCCGTAGTCTGCTGAGGAAGTCATGTTCAGAATCGTAGAAACAGTCTGCCTACGAGCCGACCGAGTATCTGCCAAATCTAAGTCAAGAATCGAAGACTACACTCAGAGTCGTAGAGTCTACTAATCATACCTGAGGCAGAGATTGTAGTCGAGCAAGATCAGATGAAGACAACAAACACAATAACAGAAATTGTAAAGTGTCAAGATCTGATCTCGGAGTCGTAGTGTCTGCACAGCCAAAGATGAATCGTAGAGTGCAGAACTAAGACCTCAACAGGTGTGCTCACAATGCCAAGGCAAAATCGTAGAGCAAATACAATTCTCAACGAATGAGCACTCCCAGAATATCCAAAGGAATGAAGCCTCTGTTTGGTACTGCATAGATATGTCCCACCTGAAGGAAATCAGAGAGCACTCAACGAATGGCATGCAAGCTAACAGAAGATATAAGCACCAACTCAATCAGCATCAGGATTGAGTTGTGAAGTCATTCGAGATGAAGTCTTCCACGAGGAGATCAGAAGAAGACTTCTGTAACTGGCCAAGAAATTACATCTTAGTAGCTCAGCACCAACAACAACAATAACTACAACAACAAGAAGCCAGGGCCTGAGGGGTCCTTGTCCGGAGGGACTAAATGAAGTTCCAAGCCTGCTGGGCTTGAAGAGTTCGTAGGGAACTAGAGAAGTTCCAAGGTTGCTGACCTTGAAGAGTTCTTAGTGAATTGAATTCCCAATGCTGCTGGCCTTGAAGGAATCTTAGTGATTCAGGGTGCTACTCTTTCTTAGTGGAAATCCTGCTAGTTGAAAGCAGAAGAGTGGATTAGGAGCTTAAGTCTCTGAACCACTTAAAACCCCTTGTGTCTTTTACTTTATGTCATTTACATTATGTACATTAACTGCTATAACTGCTATGTATGTTTTAACTGCTTACTATTGAAGTAACTCTATGAACAATGTATGTGTGATTATGAATATATCAATGAAGGGGATCTTTTACTTATTCCGTTGTGCTTGAAAAGATTCTTAAGTTTGTCATGAGCTAGTTAATGAGCAATATAACTTAATAGATGAAAAGTATTTTGAAATTCTAAGAATCTATTCAACCCTCCCTTTTAGATCTATATTGTGCCTACTAAAAATTAACATATACTTTCAAATCAATGTTTATGTGCTTAATATTTGACTTGAGATCATTGTTATTAAAGTATAACGTAGTTAAGGAACTTTTTAAATATTTATTTGATTGAAATTTTTTTGAAAGTGACTGGTTTATGTTTTAGAGGATTCTTCTATTAAATTATGGAGGGGTTTTAAGAAAAAGTGTGATTCATGCATAAATATGTACGAAAAAAAAGTGATTCATGCATATGAGTACATATGTGCAACGTAATTTTGAAATAATGTTAAATTAAATTAAAAGTCTAATTTTGATCTTTTTCGTTTAAATTGATCATTTTTTTAAAAAAAATATATTTTTTTTTGTCAAAATATAGATGAAAAGATTATAACAAAAAAAAAGTATATACAATTTACTACTAACCTCAATTTTTTATAATTTTAAAAAATGTGTTTATATATGCTTAATTGTTAATTAATTCTTAAAACAATCAATTTATTCCAAAAAAAAATATTTAAACTGAACATTAAATTTAGGACGGAGGTAATATCTTACTTGGTGTTTGATTGAATCTTAATGCATCTTAACAATTCACACCTCTTAATGCCTTTTAAGAGCTCATATGTTTTTATTAAGAGATCCTCTAAATAGTTAATATATAAATTTGGGGAATATATCTTAAGCTCACCCTTTATTCAACTTACCTGAGCTCACCCCCTTTTAGCGACGGACACGGCGACGGTTCGATCAAACAACCGTCGTCTATACTTATAGCGACACTATATGTTGTTCGTCGCTAAAAGTATAGACGACGGTTGTATGACCGAACTGTCGTCGGGTTCGTCGCTAAATGGGGGGTGAGCTCGGGTAAGTTAGATAAAGGGTGAGCTTAAGATCTGGACCGTATAAATTTGAGTCTATACTATTCAAAGGATTTCTTAATAAAAAATGTGAGCTGTTAAAATGTATTAAGAGATAATCTATTAAAATATATTAAGATACAATCAAATACCACTAGTGCTTGATGTAAATTTGAAGGAAATTGCTAGTTAGCTTGTTAAAGTTTAGTTTAATAATGTGAATAATTGGATTGAAGTCATTTTCTTTATTTCGTCTTATTGTTCTTTGTTTTTATGGTAAATGACGCCTATAATCGCGTGTGAATCTAAATAATAGATTCTCAAAGTAATAAAATTGACTTTTCAAAAGGAAGAACTCTCAATAAATTATTTTTGACAACAAGCTCCTGAAATACCCAATTTGTTTTCACATCTTTTAAAACTTACAAAAAAATTTCGTAAACATATAAATTAGATATGAGTGTATTTAAATTTTATTTATTTGTGTTTTAACCCCAATAGAGGTTAAAAATATAAATAAATAAAATTTAAATATATTCATATCCAATATCCAATTTTTATGTCTAAGAGCTCTAAAACTTCTTAAAGATTAAGATGGTGTTAACTAAACTCTTTTGTATCTCTTTTTGGTCTAATCTTTTATTCGCGCAGAGCCTGTCTTATTTGATAAAATTTAACTCGGCTTCTTTTTGGCTCTTAAAAGAAAAAAGACAATAAACCAACTCTTTTTTTAAAAAAACAGACTCTCGTTACACTTTTACCCTCACAAACTTAAATTTTTTTTTTAATTCTTCACCTCAAGATGTTCATATAGACACTATTTTTGCAAACTTATATATAAGCATATATTCCCTCGTTATAAAAACAAGTATAAATATAAAAAGATTTTATTTGTTTTTAAAGAATTTAAATTTAATATATGAATAATTAAAGTAGTATGCACACAAGCCAATCATGTTTGATGATAAAGCATATACTTTATAACAATCTTATTTATTTATTAATAAAAAATATTAAAGGCTTTTAATTATCTACACGATGCTGTTTTATAATATGTGATAAACCCATAGTTTTAAGCAATGCTTTTAGAATAATGATGGTGATCATTCTAATGAGATCTAAATTCTTAGAAAGCTTAAAATTAAAATAGTTCCCAATCGTTGGATTACTAAATTGGGGATTAGTGAATCCGGATAGATTGGTACATACGTTGCTTGCTCATTGGACGAGGATGATTGATCTCATGATCGTTTGTGTGGAGATACTAAAGCAAGTATGTAGGTGCTTATTAGAGAATAAGTTCACTGAATGTGGCTCGCTAAGGAATACCTAATGGAGCTTTACTTGCCTGTCAATAGGAATTCATGTAGTGATAGTAGTACAAGTGATCCTTGGACTTGAGATCATCATAGTATCTTGTGTATGATGAGTTATACTTTGACTTATTTCTTAAGACCCTTAAGGTATATCAAAGGGTATGCTTGGGTATAATAAGTTGTACATGGAGATAATGTATGATCAATAAAGAATTTATCGCTTCTAGTAAAAGATGAGAAATGTCCTATATGATTCGATAAATGACAACTCAGTAGTCCTTGGCCAAGGCAAAATAAAATTAGAAAGAAGTTTCTAATTTGCATAATTTGGTATTGTGCATTTAAGAGTCGAAATACATATAATTAAATAAAATAAGACTTGACAGTAACTTCATGTCTTATATTTAATTAGGACATTGTATGGTGGAAGGATTGAATTGTACAGTAACTATTTACTCAAAGGTTCTTTTATGATTAATGTTGAAATCTATATTATCTGGAAAGTCGTTTATCGCAAGGGAGGCTTATTGTAAGACCCTAACTTATTATAAATAAATTAAATTTTCCTCTATTCATTATTCTAAATTAATAAGGGTTAATATAATGCTTTGGTTATGGGTGAAATGTGCAAAATTTACAGAATAAGCAAGTGATTATGAAATATTCTTTTTATCGGGAATCTCCGTACGACGGCGCAGTCATTTGTGGGCCCCATAATGAAAAATGGTTGGATGAAAGAAAACGACAAAGATTGAGTTTTATAAATAGTGGCGTAAATTGTCACCGTTAACACTGTTGGGTTACCTGGTGGTTAAAATACAGTAATATGCGTGGTTGCACAGTAGCACACGGTATTGCACAGTATTGTTGAAATATTGATTCGTACATAAGAATGCACTACTCAATAATTGTTACAGTAATTACTGTTCATTATTTTATTTTATTGATTCAATAATTGCTGCGTTGATATTTATAATATTATTGTTTCAATAATTGTCACTGCACAATATTTTCTATTATCAGATCAATAATTCATATTATTTGAATAATATTATCAGATAACATTATTGGCAATATCTAGAAAGTTCTGTCTAAGGAGAGATTTGGTCACCTAATTGCGCGCCAGTAAGGAGAAATCCTTATTGGAAAGCCCCTTCTATCTTGGGAACGGCCTGGTTGGTAGTACTGTGATTCTGTAATATTATTTTTAAATAATTAATTATTGATTATTATAATAAAGAAAATATTCATTTTATGTGGATATAGATGGAAAAAAATTTTAATGTGACAATTGTTAAAAATTAATATTTTATCTTTTTTTTGATAAAATAATTTATTTAAATATATTATTTTAATAATATATTAATGGTGATATTTTTACAATGATTGTGAGATATATGAGTACATGAGGAGGAAGAGTATTTTTGTGGCATTAAATATTTAACACATGTTTTGTGTGTCGGTGGACACAATTCTTGACCGAAAATTGATTATAGACTGTAAAATCGCCCGTTTATGGATTTCGGATTATTTCTGTTTGGAATTTGGAAAAATTTTCTTCTGCAAAGTTGTAGAGAATTGAAATTCCTATACAAAGTCGCGAGATTTGAATTTTCTGATAAAATGGCTATTTATTATGAATTATTGAAGTTCCGGAGTTCCGAAATAATTGATTTTTGGAAGTTTTAATTATTATTTAAAAAAAAAATGTTTTTCAAAGGTTGGTGAGCATCTTTAACATGTGTTTGGTGGCTGAAATCAGATTCCTTGGTGGTGGGCTTGAATATTTGGTTAATATTAATATTTTATTAATTTAGTCTCCTTTGGCGTTCTAGCATTTTCCTATAAAATAGAGGGCTAATTAGAATTGAAAATCACACCAGAAACAAAATTTTCTCTCTTTCAATCTCTATATTATCGAGCATATTCTTGTGAGTATACTTTGAGTGTTGCTATACGGTGCGAGTTTCTGTCAGTACTATACCGAAATTCAGTTAGAAGTACGGTTATTTTAAGGTAAGGGATGTTGTTTCTTCTTAAATGATATTATCTTCTTCAATATCATTATGCCGAAATATTGTTCTAAACTTTTTATCAATTTAGAACTTTTTCATGTCGGAGTTACTATTCACGAGTTACTATTCATGAGTTATTATTCATGAGTTACTATTCACGAGTACTATTCATGAAGCGTGATGATGTTTTTGTGAAATTTCTATCTTTTGGTGTCGGAGTTACTATTCACATGTACGACACTATTCACGTATACGGCACTATTCACGAATACGACACTATTCATCAAAAAATGAAATTTCTTCTTTTTGTCCAAAATATCTATTTTGGCTACTATCTTTGATTGTATCAATGTTTTGATCGTTATTTTTGAGTTCTGCTTCAAAATCAGTTGTTATGAAGTATTATTGATCTTGGACAAACTGTTGTACGAATCCCGAATATTTGTCCTTCTATCTCACTGGATTCGTTCTTATTTTTTTTTTTCATCATCCTCAGTCCTTAATGGTGATACTTGATGAATATTTTTGGCGTGTAGTGCAAAGATGAATGATTAAACTGATGAATCTCTTTGGCCCGTAGTGTAAAGATGAACAGGTGTTGAGATGAACATGACCAACTGGTGATACAAATGAATATCTTTGGCCTGTAGTGCAAAGATGATTAAAGATGTATATTGATTGTTGTTACAGGGATGAAATATTGATGATGGACTTTTAAATCTTAGAAGACATTAGAATTCAATCTCTATGTGACTCTTCTAATGGATTGCTGTTTCCGCTGCATTTGTTGATCTAAAACTTGTTGTCTATTACATTTTATCAGATTTTTTCCCTGTTGAAGATTAACGATAATTTGTTGTATATTATCTTAGTCATAATATTCTTTACTGGGCTAGTTGAGCTCACCCTTTCCTTTTTGTTCCATTTTTCTTCTTAGGAGGTGAGAACATAGTAGGATCGAGTCGGGGTATGGAGTGATGGTTCTAGGAACTGTTTTAGCAGTCCTCACTATTTCTATAAAATAGTTTTTGAATAATTGTAATGAGGACTTATTTGCGTGTGGATATTGTCTAGAAGACAATATTTGTATTTAAACTCATAGTAGGTATTGTCATATTTGACACGACATTTGTATTATTGAAGTTGTAGTTTGCTTTATGTACCATGTTTTTGGCAACTTAGAATGGGTGTTGTATACCTATTTTGGGGGCGTCACAGTTGGTATCAGAGCTTAGGTATATGGTCTCTGGTGGAGATCGGAGAATAGAACTAGGAGGGGAGAGATGAGTAAATCCTTCGCTAGTGTGTCTCACCTAAGCTTATTTGTTGGTCGGTCATAATATAGGGATATTATGTGATACGTTAATTTGTTTAATTAACCCTTGTTTTATGGCAGTATTTAAGAATGGCTGCTGAGAACGTTAACAATGGAGTTTATGAGACGGTTGAACAACCTTTAGTCACAAACTAGGAAAACGTGCAATAGGAAGTCAATACTCCTCCTGTAAACAACGTTACCGAGCATACGCTGAATGATGGAATGTTTAGGAACTTTTTGCAGTTCATGCAAAATCAGACAAGGGAGACTCGTGTGCAAAATACGGGTGGAAATGATGGCAACGCGCGGTCTGTCACAGCTAAACAGTTCAAGGAGTTTGGACCACCAGATTTCCATGGAAAGTCAGATCCGATCAAGGCAGAAACGTTAGTCAAGAAAATTACCAAGATATTCGATGTCTTGGGGTGCACAGAGGAACAGAAGGTTCCATTCGACACCTTTATGTTTCGTGGTGAAGCAGATTACTGGTGGGAATCTGTGAAGCGTACCCAGCCAGCCGCACCCAACATGTCTTGGGAAAGATTTCAGAAACTTTTCAATGACAAGTACTTTCTTGAAAGTATTCGTCATATGAAAGAGGTAGAGTTTATTAGACTTGAACAGAACAACATGACGGTGTCTCAGTACGAGGCGAAGTTCGCAGAGTTATCCAGGTTTGCACCTCATTTGGTGGAGAATGAGGAACGTATGACGCGGATGTTTTTGAGAGGTCTAAAACCTGAGATTCGTCAATACCTTATATCTCATAAATTTTCTCTGTATTCAGATGTTGTAAACAGGGCTCAGTTATTAGAGCGAGATAGTGAGTATACTCAACCGAGGGACCACAACCAGGGTCATATCGGTGACAGCAGTCATCAGAACGATGATAACCAGCGAGGAGGAAAGAATACGGACAAAGGCGGTAACCACTCAGGTGGTAATCGTGGACATGATAATATGAGAGGTGAGTCAAGTGGAAATTTCAGAAAGTGGAGATTCAACAACGAAGGGAAGACATCAGCAGCAGCACCAGCACCAACAACAAATTCTAGGGGAGGAGAACGACCGCCAGTTAGATGTTACAAATGCGGGAAGGAGGGACATATCAGCCCAAACTGTCCACAACAATCCAAGGTATGTTACAACTGTGGAAAGGAAGGCCACATCACTCGAGATTGTACTATAGCAAAACCAAGTTCAGCGGGAGTGGGTGATTCCAAGGGCTATCCCGGATAAGTTGAAATCAGCGGTTCTTGGAAGAGCGTTTGTCGTGACTGGCCAAAACGTGAGGAACCCAAATGAGGTGATCACGGGTAAGCTAATCTTGAATTCTTGCGAAGTTTATACCTTACTAGATACCGGTTCTACCCATTCTTTTATCTCTCCTGCTTGTGCTCAACGTTTAAACTTGACTCCGGAGAAATTAGATTTTGATTTATCTGTTGAAACTCCGTTGGGTGAAACCTTCGTTACATCTACAGTTTATAAATCTTGCATGATCCAAGTTGGCACTATCAGATTACCTGTTGATCTTATCTCTTTAAAGATACTTGCTTTTGATGCGATTTTAGGAATTGATTGGTTAATCACTCATCATGCCAAAATTGATTGTTTTCGTAAGGTTGTTAGTTTTTATATTCTTAACCAACCTGTCATACGAATTCAAACTACTAAACCACTAAAATCAGTCACTGTCATATCAAACCACGAAGCTATTTGTTTATTGAAAAACGAATGTCAAGCTTTCTTAGCCATGTTATGGACTTGAACAATAATACGTCAGATTTGAATGATATTTTTGTTGTTAGTGAATTTCTTGACGTATTTCCTGAAGAATTTCTTGGCCTACTCCCAGAGCGTGATATTGAATTTGTATCGACTTTAAATCCGGTACAAAACCCATTTCTAAAATCTCATATCGAATGGCTCCTATTGAACTTCAGGAGTTAAAAACCAAACTATAGAAGTTGATACCCGAGCCTCTATCTTATGACTTCCTTTGTAGAATGCATCGAAGCCAAACTCTCCGTAGGGGACGCCATATTCGTGCGGTAGTAAACTGATAGGTGCTATTGTGATGTGCTATCCAAGATTGGGATATGAGTCACAGTTGAGAGCAACCTAAGTCAGTAATCGAAATACGTAGCTTTTTAGGCTTAGTTGGTTATTATCGAAGATTCGTGGAAAGATTTTCTCAAATCGCTACTCCATTAACTCAGCTGACTCGTAGAGATACAAAATTTGAATGAAGCGAGGAATGTGGGAAGAGCTTCGAAGAACTCAAGAGGAGACTCATTTCGGCACATGTTCTGACCATTCCATCCTAGAAAAGCGAATGTGGTAGCTAACATGTTGAGTAGAAGATCGTATACGAGTACGAGTACGATATTGTCAAAGACTCATTTCGTATAACTTACAAATAATAGAGATGGAGATGAAAACTCTAGGTACCCACGTGATGATGGCGAATATACGAGTAGAACAGACTTTAATCGATAAAGTTAAAGCTGCTCAAGCTACGGACCTGGGGCTGATGAGTATGAAGAAGAAAGTGCAAGAAGGAGCTATTCCGGAAGCAAGAATCGATGAAGAAGGAATACTTTGATTCAATTCTCGACTTTGCGTTCCTAACGATTTTGACTTGAAGCATAGAATCATGATGGAGGCACACAACACCCCATTTGCAATCCATCCTGGGAGTACCAAAATGTATCATGATATTCGACATACATTTTGGTGGAACAATATGAATAGAGAGATCGCGGAGTTTATCTTAAGGTGTTTAACTTGTCAACGTGTAAAGGCGGAGAATCAAATGCCAAAAGGTCCATTTCAACCACTTGAGATTCCGGAATGGAAGTGGGAACACATTACAATGGATTTCGTTACAGGTCTTCCCACGGTTTCTCAAGGCATAAATGCTATTTGGGTTATTGTTGATAGATTAACCAAGTCTGCCCATTTCTTGCCGATATGTGAGATTTATTCCCTTGAACGTCTTGCTCGTATGTACGTGAATGAGATTGTGAGATTTCATGGCATGCCAGTATCCATAGTTTCGGATCGTGACCCAAGATTCACTTCACGATTTTGGGTTAGCTTGCAGAAAGCTATGGGCACGGATTTACAATTCAGTTCGGCATACCATCCTCAAATGGACGGACAATCAGAGAGGACTATTCAAACCCTTGAAGATCTATTAAGACTTTATGTCCTAGATTTTAAAGGAAGTTAGGATAAGTACTTGCCATTGGTGGAATTCTCTTACAACAACAGTTATCAAACAAGTATAGGCATGGCTCCATTTGAGGCATTGTATGGACGAAAGTGTCGATCTCCAGTATGCTGGGACGATGTGGGAGAAGCAACGTTGTTGGGACTAGAATTAGTACGCATGACTACAGAAAAGATCCAAATGATTCGACAACGTATTCAAACTTCACAAGATCGATAAAAGAGTTATGCTGATCTTCATAGAAAGGACGTGGAGTTTAATATTGGGGATCATGTATTGTTACGTGTTGCTCCATGGAAGGGAGTTACAAGATTTGGAAAGAGAGAAAAGCTCAATCCAAGATTTGTTGGTCCATTTGAGATTCTTGACCGAATAGGAAACATAGCCTATAGACTCGCGTTACCTCCACGTATGTCTCGTGTTCACAATGTATTCCACATATCTATGCTTCGTAAATATGTGAAAGACCCGAACAACATTATTGCGTTAGAACTAGACGAGATAACTAAAGATTTAACATACGAGGAGATACCTGTTGAGATTTTGGATACGAAAGAGCATGTCTTACGCACGAAGGTTATACCACAAGTTAAGGTTTTGTGGAGAAACCATGCAATTGAGGAAATGACATGGGAGTTGGAATCGGAAATGAAAGTGAGGTACCCTTACCTGTTCGAAACACCAAATATGTACTTCAATTTCGAGGACGAAATTTTATAAGGAGGGGAGGTTGTAAGACCCCAACTTATTATATATAAATTAAATTTTCCTCTATTCATTATTCTAAATTAATATGGGTTAATATAATGCTTTGGTTATGGGTGAAATGTGCAAAGTTTACAGAATAAGCAAGTGGTTGTGGAATATTCTTTTTGTCGGGAATCTCCGTACGACGGCGCAGTCATTTGTGGGCCCCATAACGAAAAATGGTTGGATGAAAGAAAACGACAAAGATTGAGTTTTATAAATAGCGGCGTAAATTATTACCGTTAACACTGTTGGGTTACCTGGTGGTTAAAATACAGTAATATGAGTGGTTGCACAGTAGCACACGGTATTGCACAATATTGTTGAATTATTGATTCGTACATAAAAATGCACTACTCAATAATTGTTACAATAATTACTGTTCATTATTTTATTTTATTGATTCAATAATTGCTGCGTTGATATTTATATTATTATTGTTTCAATAATTGTCACTGCACAATATTTTCCATTATCAGATCAATAATTCATATTATTTGAATAATATTATCAGATAACATTATTGGCAATGTCTAGAAAGTTCTGTTTAAGGAGAGGTTTGGTCACCTAATTGCGCGCCAGTAAGGAGAAATCCTTATTGGAAAGCCCCCTCTATCCTAGGAACGGCCTGGTTGTCAGTACTGTGATTCTGTAATATTATTTTTAAATAATTAATTATTAATTATTATGATAAAGAAAATATTTAATTTATGTGGATATAGATTGAGAAAATTTTTAATGTGACAATTGTTGAAAATTAATATTTTATCTTTTTCTGATAAAATAATTCATTTAAATATATTATTTTAATAATATATTAACGGTGATATTTTTATAATGAATGTGGGATATATGAGTATATGAGGAGGAAGAGTATTTTTGTGGCATTAAATGTTTAACACATGTTTTGTGTGTCGGTGGACACAATTCTTGACCGAAAATTGATTATAAACTGTAAAATCGCCCGTTTATGGATTTCGGATTATTTCTGTTTGGAATTTGAAAAAAATTTCTTCTGCAAAGTTGTAGAGAATTGAAATTCCCATAAAAAGTCGTGAGATTTGAATTTTTTGATAAAATGACTATTTATTGTGAATTATTGAAGTTCCGGAGTTCCGAAATAATTGATTTTTGGAAGTTTTAATTATTATTTTCAAGAAAAACGTTTTTCAAAGGTTGGTGAGCGTCTTTAACATGTTTTTGGTGGCTGAAATCAGATTCCTTGGTGGTGGGCTTGAATATTTGGTAAATATTAATATTTTATTAATTTAGTCTCCTTTGGCGTTCTAGCATTTTTCTATAAATAAAGGGCTAAGTTAGAATTGAAAATCACACCAGAAACAAAGTTTTCTCTCTTTCTCTCTCTATATTATCGAGCATATTCTTGTGAGTATACTTTGAGTGTTGCTATACGGTGCGAGTTTCTGTTAGCACTATACCGAAATTCAGTCAGAAGTACGGTTATTTTAAGGTAAGGGATGCTGTTTCTTCTTAAATGATATTATCTTTTTCAATATCATTATGTCGAAATATTGTTCTGAACTTTTTATCAATTTGGAACTTTTTCATGTTGAAGTTACTATTCATGAGTTACTATTCACGAGTTACTATTCACGAGTACTATTCATGAAGCGTGATGATTTTTTTGTGAAATTTCTATCTTTTGGTGTCGGAGTTACTATTCACGTGTACGGCACTATTCACATATACGGCACTATTCACGAATACGACACTATTCATCAAAAAATGAAATTTCTTCTTTTTGTCCAAAATATCTATTTTGGCTACTATCTTTGATTGTATCAATGTTTTGATCGTTATTTTTGAGTTCTGCTTCAAAATCAGTTGTTATGAAGTATTATTGATCTTGGACAAACTGTTGTACGAATCCCGAATATTTGTCCTTCTATCTCACTGGATTCGTTCTTATTTTTTTTTTCATCATCCTCAGTCCTTAATGGTGATACTTGATGAATATCTTTGGCGTGTAGTGCAAAGATGAATGATTAAACTGATGAATCTCTTTGGCCCGTAGTGTAAAGATGAACAGGTGTTGAGATGAACATGACCAACTGGTGATACAAATGAATATCTTTGGCCTGTAGTGCAAAGATGATTAAAGATGTATATTGATTGTTGTTACAGGGATGAAATATTGATGATGGACTTTTAAATCTTAGAAGACATTAGAATTCATTCTCTACGTGACTCTTCTAATGGATTGCTGTTTCCGCTGCATTTGTTGATCTAAAACTTGTTGTCTATTACATTTTATCAGATTTTTCCCTGTTGAAGATTAACGATAATTTGTTGTATATTATCTTAGTCATAATATTCTTTACTGGGCTAGTTGACCCTTTCCTTTTTGTTCCATTTTTCTTCTTAGGAGGTGAGAACATAGCAGGATCGAGTCGGGGTATGGAGTGATGGTTTTAGGAAGATGTTTTAGCAGTCCTCACTATTTCTATAAAATAGTGTTTGAATAATTATAATGAGGACTTATTTGCGTGTGAATATTGTCTAGAAGACAATATTTGTATTTAAACTCATAGTAGGTATTGTCGTATTTCACACGATATTTGTATTATTGAAGTTGTAGTTTGCTTTATGTACCATATATTTGGCGACTCAGAATGAGTGTTGTATACCTATTTTGGGGGCGTCACACTTATCCGTATTGTAGAATAAATATTATTTATTTAAATAAATTAATAGTTTAATTTATTTATTTAAATAAGATTAGAATGGTTCTTATTGATTTATTCACAACCAGTTTAATATGGTGAACCTAAAGGGTCACACTATAAAAGGAAGAATAATTATTTAAGAAGTTAAAGGCATAATCGTAATAATATATTAAGTGTATTTAATTTAATCTATGCTGATAGAATAAATTAAATAGCTTAATATTTATTATTTAATATTTTAGAAATATTAAATATATAAATTAATATGAGGAGTCTTATTAATATTATTACAATTATTATTATTTTAATTTCTAAATAGTTAGAAATTAATTTAATATTAGTATTCTCATTTATTCCTAATAAGATTAAGAGACTAATTAATTAAAAGATTTTAATTAATTAAAATAAAATTCCAATTTCTTAATTGTTAAGGAGGGTCGCCCACTATAAATAAGATGAGTCTTATTATGAGTGTGGTGGTTGTTGATTTTTTTACAACATATGTAATTCCAATAGTTGGGAGAGTACACCCCCATCTTCTTGAATCTTTCTTCTTCCTTGGTGGATCACCTCTAGAGGATAAACACTTGGGTGGCTAATGTTGATCAAAGGAAGGAACCAAACCCGACGGATTCAAGTTGAACGCGAAAGGATTTGGAGGTGAATTTGTACCCGAGGAAGCTCGAATCTTCAAGTGTATAATTTTTATTCTTCTTCTTTTCGTTTAATTAATAATTATGCATAAAGGATGATCCGTATATATGGTTTGTAAAATTTCAAAACTCTAATTTTTTCACGTTTTCGCTTATTTTGTGCAATTTGATTGCGTTTATGAATATTATAAACCTAACATAATGAATAAACACAACTACACGAACAGAGTTAAAATTATAACACGTTATTAAAATAAAAATAATTTTATCTAATATAACTATTTCATTAATAATACTTCAAAATTCTATTGTCGTATTTGACAGTGTATGAAAGTTTAATTTATTTTTGAATTATAGCATCTGAAAATGCATTATTTTTCTCCAATTGAAAAGAAATGTAAAAATATATAATGATTGATAAATGGGGTCGCAAATCAAATAAAAGGTTAAATCAGATGTAATGTTACATGTGTTGAACATCAATCATGCGTACTTGAAATATATATTTAATCAAACAACATTATAATTCAATTGTTAATACCTAAATTAATTAAGTCAGATCTACACGTTCACGCGCGTGCGGCATGCCATGATCTTGATTAGGTGGGCCTAATTTCTACAAGATCAAGTTGTGGTCCTGCCTAATTATCAATGATGGGGTTGATACCTAAGGGAAGAATCTTATAAGATTTTGTTTAATCTTTCTTTCATTAGACATAATTCTATTTAGCATTCTCAAATAAGATATCATGTTGTGTGATTCTTGCTTTATTAAGTTCAAGGCCCGTGCGTTAATCCCTTTCTATTCTTTTGAGTATTGAGCCACAAAGATATGCCTTTTAAAATAGTTACAATTACAATCCCCTCTATGCAAAAAGTTGATAACCCACTTCTTTTAAGGAAAATGATATTAACAAAATAAGATGTACGAAATAAGGTAATTGTTTTGAAAATAAATTATATACAAATGGCATGTAAAATTAGAGTTTTACACCCTTTAATATCATCATGACATATAGGGAATTTAGGAGAAAATCAAGGAATTTGGATTGTATTAACATATTTTTTATTTTTACTATTTATCATGGTAAAAATATTTAACTAATCATATTGCATTTCAAATTCTTTAATTTTCTCTTAAATTCCCCATGTGTGATGATATCTGTCGAACGGTATAAAACTTTACTTTTACAAATCATCCGTATATAATTTATTCTCAACACCATGCGATAGAAATTTGTAACACAAATCATAGAGTTATAAATTAATCGAGCTGCCTGAGAGCCAAGTCTGAGGACTTGGTTCGACTAAACTAGACTTAAACTTGTTAAACAATTCGAATTTGAACAAATTTCTTTGCACATTTAGTTAAATGAGTTGAGCTTGAATAGTGAAATCTTCACTTCGAGCCCAACTTGTTAGGCTTGACTTGAATAAATCGATTAATTATTTTTTTCTTATTTTTATAAAATAAAGTCATCAAATGAGTCGAGTTTTAACTGGACTAGTTTAAGCTTGACTCGAGTTCGATCTCAATTCGCTTATTAAATAGACAAAGTTTGCCAAAATTTGGCTCGACTTATTTACAACTCTAATAAAATGTTAAGAATAAATTTGTCGAAATAAAATAATTTACCCTAACCGCATACTTTTGATTAATATCAACTCTACTATTTTAAATTATTAATTTTAGACAATTTTCTTACATTAATGTAGAGAAATCCGGTTCAATTGCGTAAAAATCAAATAGAAACAACTGCATCGAAACAAAACCAATATATGAGAATGTTACATTTGGTGAAGAAATAATTCACCATATAACTCCTAACAAATATTAGATGTTTAAATAAATTAAAAAATGTATTGTAAAATTCAAGGTTAAGCAAACAAAGGTAGAGAGGGTGAATTTTTAGCATGCGCAGAAGAGACAGTAATCATTAATTTGGTTCTTTAACGTTAAAGCATGGACACAAAGGCTGCTGTTAATTAAGGGAAATGCAACCTCATGATCATCACGAAGCTTCTCAATTGCTTCTTCTTCGATCAATTCCTAGGATTTACTTCATTTTGTTAATCCTATATTAATTCAATTATTAAACATTTGACGGGTCCATTTTCTGGACATTGATGAAATGTTTCCTCATCAATAAGTTTCTGAGTAAAGTTTCATTTCACTTCAAATGTTGTGCATGATCGATACAATTACTTTACTTAATTAAAAGGATATGTTTTCTCGAATCCCTTCACGCCGCATTATGGTCTCCTTGTGAGTTCTAGTTTTAGGAAGAGAGAAACACAATGATGGAATTTCGGCCGGAAGAAATAGGATTACCCATGCGGTGTGTACATGTGGGTATACATGGGCAAGACACACACATTTGGAACCAATTTAATTCAATAGTTTAAACCATTAAGTATTAATTGAATTCTTTCATATTTATAATAACTCTTCATTTGTTTCTTATATTTCTAATGAGACTCCAATTTACTTGTGAATTCTTGGTAATGCTCCATTCAAAAGTGAGTTCATTACATCAAACTGAGTTTCCCTTCACTTGAATATTTTCCACTGCAAAATTAATTCTTGGCTAATTACTTTCATCATTATCCCTAGTGAAATTCACAAGTCATCAACTATTGAGCATGTGCGGATCACCAATTCTCCATTAACTATTCTTAAAATTTTTTCATAGAGAGCCTGTGGGGGAACAACCTTTATCAGCAATTCAATGTCATATCTTGTTTTGAATAAGCTCACCAGTTCGGGATCAATCTTCTAAATTATCACTAACATTGGGAAGCCTCCGCGAGCCAACATAACTTAAACACAAATCTCTTAGCAACGACCAGCATCAACAATTGCTTAATTTGGTCATTATTGGAGGTAACAATGACGGGAATTCGCGACGGCCGACGGCCAACATAAATGAAAGTTCAAGTCATTAGATTTTGGTGCCATTCATATATTAAATTTCATTCTTTTCTTATATTTTGGATGAGTGACTTCAATTCACTTATAAATTTTTAACATAGTTACAATTTTTTTTTCCATAAAAGATTAATATAATGTAACAAAATTATATATCTACTAATCTAATACACGACAATAAACAAAATAAACACATCACATCCAAGTAATATATTGTTGCATTTTATGGAAGCGTTATGTTAATTTAATTTACATAAAAAGTTTAAATTGAAAAACTGTAGCATAATTTCGAATCATGCTATAATAATTTTAGTTAACAAGTCAATTCAACAAATTTGTTATTTTTATTGAGACCCATCAGACTTTCATGTGAAAAAGGTACTCTTATAATAAAAATTATAGGAATATACTAATAAAAAGCCCATGTGTATTGACTAAATAAATCAGCCCATAAATATTAACCAAAGAAGTCCAAAATAAAATATTTTGCTAAAATTTAAAAATGCAATAGTTCGGAAGACTTATCCAACTATGTATTTTTATTATTCTAAAAGTTTCAAAGGCCCCAAGTTTAGAATTTTAAATGCTATGCCCAAAAGAAAGAAAGATTTAAATTCTGCAGGCACATGTAGTTTGGTTCGTAAATAATAATAATCCAGCTTCCTGGACTTTTGACCCAAAAACTATATACAACAATTAGGAAGTAATTACAAAAATAACATCCACAAATAATTATAAAAATAATACAACACAATATTACGTTGCTAAAATCACGCATCATTAACTCCTTACACGTCAGTTACCGACTTTGCAACTAACCGCACCTAAATTCAAGTAACTGAAAAAACATGCAACTTTGATATCGGAAAAACAGATCAAAGACATATCTATCGGAGAAGACGACATCTGAGATCATGACGCACTGATTGTTGACTCTGAGATCAATAGCAACTTCAAGATCAGTAAAATATCAACTGCAACTTCAAGATCAGGAACCAGAAACGATAGTACTGCACTGATTGTTGATCGTTGATTGATTCGATACAAATTTGTATACTGAGGTATTTGAGTTTAAAGTTTTATATGCATATAGTTACCCTTGCTTACTACGTATTCCTATAATGGTTACCTTTCTTAAGTTTTTCGCTCTTTAAATGGTCACAAAGTCAGAATACTGAATGTTTTGATTGCAAAATGCATTTGAAAATATGTTTTATATTCTGGTTACTAAATAGATATAAATTGGTTACTGTTTATTATTGATTTGGTTGCTGTATAATGTTTATTTGCTTGCTTTATACTTTTAAAATATATTCTACTAATGTTTTTTATATTACTTATTAAATACACTTGTTACCTTCCTGCAACTATTAGTTATTGACTAATACTTGGTTACTGTGTAAAATTAAAATGGTTACTGCATAATATTACTGACTAATGCCGACTTGGTTACTGATTAATGCTGACTTGGTTACTGTGTAAAATTATAATGGTTACTAACTAATGCTGACTTGGTTACTATGTAAACTCATAATGTTATTGTGTTTTATAATTGTTTCTTTTATATTGGTGGTTACTTATTGACTACATTGGTTACCTTCATGCAACTGTTAATATGATTGTATATATTGGTGTTGTATACTAATTCATGGTTACTTGTTAGCTACATTGGTTACCTTCTTACCACTGTTAGTCTTTAATTGGTAACAAACACATTATATTAATGGTTACTTATTAAATACACTGGTTACCTTCCTGCAACTGTTAGTTATTGACTAATGCTTACTTGATTACTGTGTAAAATTATAATGGTTACTGCATAATATTACTGACTAATGCTGACTTGGTTACTGATTAATGCTGACTTGGTTACTGTGTAAAATTATAATGGTTACTGACTAATGCTGACTTGGTTACTGTGTAAACTCATAATGTTATTATGTTTATAATTGTTTCTTTTATATTGGTGGTTACTTATTGACTACATTGGTTACCTTCATGCAGTTGTTAATCTGATTGTATATATTGGTTGTTGTATACTAATTCATGGCTACTTGTTAGCTACATTGGTTACCTTCTTACCACTGTTAGTCTTTAATTGGTAATAAACACATTATATTAATGGCTACTTATTAAATACACTGGTTACCTTCTTGCAACTGTTAGTTATTGACTAATGCTTACTTAGTTACTATGTATAATTATAATGGTTACTGCATAATATTACTGACTAATGCTGACTTGGTTACTGATTAATGTTGACTTGGTTACTGTGTAAAATTATAATGGTTACTAACTAATGCTGACTTGGTTACTGTGTAAACTCTTAATGTTATAGTGTTTTACAATTGTTTCTTTTATATTGGTGGTTACTTATTGACTACATTAGTTACCTTCATGCAACTGTTAATCTGATTATATATATTGGTTGTTGTATACTAATTCATGGTTACTTGTTAGCTACATTGGTTACCTTCTTACCACTGTTAGACTTTAATTATTAACAAACACATTATACTGGTTGTTTTTAACTATAAAAATGCAATGCAGAATGTGTTTATCTGATGCTTACTAAATAAATATGTGTTGGTTATTGTCTAAATTGGATTTGGAGACTGTATAATGTTGTTATGATTACAATATTAGGGTATTTATATTGGTTTGTCTTATTATGATGGTTACTTATTGGCTATATTGGTTACCTTCATACAACTGTTATAATTTAATTGGTAACAAATATCATTATACTGATTGTTTCCATTGTAAGATGAATGTCCATACGTGTTTTAGGTTTTGGTTACTAACATTATGTAATTTGGTTACTGTCTAACATTGATTTGGTTACTTTATAATATTTATTCTGTTGTCAGACAATGGAGATGATTTCAGTTGTACTTTATTTCAACGGAACATGGACTGATAGTAACCAATACAACAAATTTGAAGTTACCGGCCTACTAGTTCCATCAACTAGTTCGTTCAGAGAAATGCAAAACTTGATATGCAGTGCATTACGGCTAAACACAAACACAACAACATTGTCAATCAAATTTCAGATTAGAAGTGACATTCCTCCGATCAGTATATCAGATGAAGCAAACTTTAGATTCTTTGTCGAAGTCAGTAGAAAATTTGATGAATAAGGAAAATTCCCACTGATCATAGATATTGAACACAGAAGGAGATGCACAACAATCTTGCAGAACTTGATAAATGTAGAAGAAACTATAATTCACGATGTAACGCCAATCAGATCAACATAAGGGAATTCATCACTAGTTCCACTAGCAACACAAGATTGCCATATTGGAACGCAATATGCTGATCAGCTTGCAATGGAAGTTATTGAACAACAATGAGACAGACAACATGACAAATCATACACAGAAGAATGATATGATGATGTAATAACAGATCCGAATGAACGTGAAGTAAAATTACATCAAACTTACAAAGATAAAAAAAATCCTATCACAAGCAATGAGGCTGCACTCAATAAGGAAAAACAGATAACACAAAGTTGAACGAACAGGTCGTAGAGACTTTGTGCTAATGTGCATAGATAATGAAAATTGCAGATGGAAGATAAGAGCATCAAGGTTTCAAAAAACCAGTATGTACAAGGTGAGAGAATTTAATGGCATCCACACATGTTCAGTCAACGTATTGCTGGGAGACCACAGACATGCAAATAGTGAGTTGGTCAATGAATGCATAATGCACAAATTTAAAGAAAATATACACACCAACCGATATTGTGGAGGACATGCTGACAGAATATAATGTGTCTATCTCTTACCAAAAAGCATGGAGATCGAAGGAGAAAGCTTTGGAAAAGGTGAGAGGAAATCCACACGACTACTCACTGATCCCATCATGGTTGCACATGCTGAAGAAAACAAATCCAGGTAACACTTTAAAACAATTTAATGGTTTTTCATAATTAGTTGGTTACCCAAGTCAACTGACTTGGTTACCTTAATATATATGTTTAGTTATTAACTGAATTGTACAATCAACTTATATTGAATTAATATTTTTTGTATCATAAATATCTACACAAAAGATTACACATTAATGATATTCTGGACACCATATGCACCGTATTGGAAACAATAATATGATATTTAGTTGGATACCATTAACCATATGAATGATTACCAATTACAAGTGATTTGGATACTGTATGCTACTTATAATTGTAATTATATTGCTGATGTTTCATATCAGGTTCCATCACAGCCCCTGAGTTGGAAACAAATGGTCATTTCAAGTATTTATTCTTTGCCATTGGAGCATCCATTCAAGCATGACACCATTGCTTTCCAATCATTGTAATCGATGACACGTTCATACACTCAACTTACGGGGGGACACTACTAATAGCAAGCACACAAGATGCAAACATAAACATTGTTCTGATTGCTTTTGTAGTGGTTGACAGTGAAAATGAATTATCTTGGAAATGGTTTTTTGTAAATTTGAGAATTGCTTGTGGAGCTAAGGAAGGCCAATGCATTGTTTCAAATAGATATGAAGCCATTATACAGGGAATGAATTTTGTGTTTTCGGATGTCATGCATGGTTCGTGTCTATATCATGTACTGAAAAATATAAAAAACAGATTCAGAAAGAGAGGATATAACGGGGCTTGTAGAGCTTACACTATTGAATAATTCAACAAATACATGGCTGAACTTGATGCGATTTGATCCTGGAATAAGGACTTATTTGGAGGAAGAGGTCAAGTTGGAGAAGTGCACAGGCTCCATGAGACTATAAGCAGGTACTCAACAATGACTTCAAACACCCCCGAATCTATTAACAATGCAATCAGGTTGATTAGGGATCTTTCAGTTGCGTCAATTATTGAATGCCTATGTTGTCTGGTTCAAAGATGGTATTTCACAAACAAACAAGTAACCATATAAACATTCACAACACTTTCCACAACAGCCGAGGGGAGATTGCAATCTAATATCATTAAATCAAAGAAACTTAAGGTAATTAATACAAAATTTAAATTATCACATCCTAAGTTACATTTGTATTTTATGAAAACCTATTTGTTCACTATTGGTTACCTGTATAAGCTAATAATTTTAACAACATTAAATATAAATGCCATTATTTTGATGCAAACAAACTAAATATTTATGCATACTAACGACACACTTAATTTGTGTTGTAGGTTGAGACATCAAACTTAGTGATTTTCACTATTTACAATATCGCTAAACAATATTTTATGGACATCGAACAAAAGACATGCACATGCCGTAAATTTCAGTACCATGAGATTTCTTGTCCGCACGCTGCTGCTGTTGTGACGCCCCCAAATCTGGGTCCCTTCGAACCTCAGATCTAGTCCGCCACGATATTACTATCTTCAAACTATTTTTATCATTTATTCATAACTTAATGAATATAACCTTGCCTATAACAATTTAGAATATAAATTCTTTCCACTTCCAGGATCTATGTAATAACCCCAAACAATTATAAGTTTCAAATCTTGGTCATTTACCATTCCTGTCTTACATCATATTCGATGTTATATAAATATACGAAATAATTTAAATTTTTTCAATCTCCTTTGAAATAAATCTTTTATTGATGTCTTAACTTGAATCAATTACAAATCCCTGAATCAAATTATGCTATGATTCACTCTATTCAATTTCTGTAAAATATTTACATCTCATTTTGAATTTCTCTATATATCACATAATACAACTTCACAACGCAACTTGTATTACACCTCGTAAACTACTATCTTGTACGACTCCTAGAACATAAACGTGGTTCAAGAGTATATATATTTAAACACATAAACCAATCTCCTTCAATTACTATTGAACTCTATCAATCAAGTAGAACGTAATCTTTTCTGTGAATCCTTAACCTGTAAAAGTGATTATTTACAAGGGTGAGCTCGACAACCTAACAATTCTAACAGTTTTCAGGCATCACATAGCATATAATAACATATTCAGTTTATGCATTCACAATCGATTAATATTTACTACGCATGTTACTTCTCACATAACATGCATAGAGGTTTATATCGCAAGTATATCATCAAAGATCAACTTTCACATTTCATACATATCTCATACGCATTTTATATATAACAACATTTACATAGCATAATATAGCTCAACTAACAGTTATCAAATTCATATAACAAATAGGAACTGAAAGACTTGCCTGATTCGTAGTTTATCAACTACGACTTAACTGCTTATAGTTATCCGCACTTCGTGTATTCCTACACAGTTATATAATCATGGATTCACATCCATTAGTCATATATTTCATACAGTCTCAATGTAATAATATTGTTACATTGTTTTTTAACTAGGTTCGTAAAACCTACACTTCACTTTCTCATCATACGCTTAGAATAGCTAGGTATGTATAGTATACCTTAGTCACCCTTACATGACATCAATATTCATATACATCTATCACACACTTGACTCGCTATGTGTTTGACCCATTTAAAACTCACATCGTTAAGTTCAACCGTACACACAAACGTATAACTTAGTTGTAACTTTATACAACATTACCTATATAACACAAATCAGATTGTAAGACCTCACAAATTAAAACAACGTATCATTGCTTTATATTATGAAAACATTCCTTTAAACTTAGCGTTTGAAAGTTATGATTAACATTCATTTTTATCACATATAATGCTTCTTAACACATTACCTAGCATACTGATCATATATTGAAATTTAAAGTAATCATACTATCATGCTTCAAACATCAGATCAAAAACAGAACTCATTTATAACTGCAGGATGGCTTAGCTGCGCCCTGTCCAAGCTTAGGGATGGCGCAACTGCACTGTCCCCTGGCCAGACCAAGACTGAGCTTTGCACTTCCTATTTTCAGTCCATACTTTAATACACTTAGACACTTACACTTAACATGCATACACGCTAGAGGTCTTTACATACTTGTATGACCTTTTCAAGTTCAACCTTATATGTTAGAGACTTTAGTTTAGGATTTCCACGAATCAAAACCAAATAGGGTTATGAAATCACTAGGTGTATGTTCTCATAAAGAGGTCACATAATCTTTACTACACATGCTCGTACATATTCACATCCTTTACTCATAGCTATCATCGTTTAACACTTTAAAACATGCTTTAACCTCATGCTTGGTTTACTTCCATTATGTTTAACATATAAGACTTATGTTTAGTGACATAATGAAACATAACATGGCATCTTAAGCCTTTAAAAGCTAAATACTCATATGTAATACAGCTTAAGTTTAAAAACATGCTCGAGGTTGCCTTTAAAATCATTTTATCATAAATGATGTAATATAGCACATATAACTCATATCTAGGGAAATTATAGACATAACATGACTTATAAATCCTTTAGAATCTAGATATCCATGTGATGAAACTATATTTTGAAAATATGTTTAAGTTTGCTTTTGAAACCATTGTAGACTTGAACAATGCCATTCAATACATACAACTCAACTTCAAAGCTCTAAACATACGTAGTCAAGTCATGTTATCATGCTCGCAAGGTCAGAGTTTAAATCATGTAGTAGTCATGCATGTTAGTTCACTATGCTAAGCTTTTTCTTGAAAAACTTCTCTAACACAAAGCCTAATAAGGTGGTCATACTCAAAGGAACTATGTACACTATATCGTGCTCATCTATGTGTAAAATCAGTCATGTGTATAGACCACTATGTTCAAAATCTACAGAACATGAGTTTAACAAAGTTTATTTCCAAAACTTAAAGTCCCAAAATTCCATCTACCATATGCTTTCATTAATCATGTATGCTCATCCAATCATGTTCACTTTAGGTTAATTTATTTGTGTTTACACATTACACATACTTGCATGCTAGCTTAAGTCATAGTACTATACCATCACTTAGCAGATTTTAAAATAGAAGATTCAACTGAACTCAGGGACTGGCGCAGCTGAGCTGCGCCTCAGTGTTAATCCGGCGCAGCTGCGCCATGCCTGGTTCGAGCCAGTCTACTTCGGCAGAACTTCAGCCCAACCATAGAAATTACTCATGAATTCATTTCTAAACCATCATTTATCAGTTTAAATATGTTTATATGGTCATATAACAATTATATAACCCATACCCAACCTTATTAACATACAATTCCACAAAATCATGAATTAAATTTCAAGAACTCAAGAATTCATTGGATAGAAACTGAAAATGGAAGAATTTGATACCTCTGCAATTATGAATTATCTTGTTCCTAATGAACTCCCAATGTCCTAGAATGCTCTCAATCCACATACTTAGCAATTATCAGATAACTCAAGCAATCATAGAGAATGAAGGGAAGTGTTCAATTTATAGAAAATTCCTTGACCATGCCAAGCCATTGCCCAAGAAATCAAACCAAAGGATGGAAGAATTGCATGAAGGTTAGCAAGGAGTTGGTAGATGGTTGTTGGATTTCATCATGACCACCACTCCCCCATGATCATTAGCTAGGAAGCTTGGAAGAAAAGAAGAAAAGAAGAACATAAGCCTTAGCCTTTATGTTCTACACGTGACTGAGAATTGAGAGGAAATGGGACACTCAATTTGGGACAATCCAATTATCTCAGTATGCTTGCAACACTTAACCCATACACTTATACACATTTCTACTCTTATGTTATATCAATCATACATTAGCTATAACTTAATGTCACAATATGATTTACACCTTTAATATTTCAAGGTAGTTGATACTAATCATACCTATAATTCATGTACACTTTACTTTAATGTTTCCCCACATATTGTCACATACACCTCTTATAATGTAATTCTATCATATAATTTCAATAAATCTTGATATATGGTTACTATATATAGTATAGTCACATAAGTGCTGTACTACACTATACAACGCAGTTAGGCATTATTGTCTGAGTAGTTCCAAAAAAATTCTACTACTCACATAACCACACTATAACCTTATTTAATATTAATGTTTATTCAAACATTTTATCTCCTACACAGATATTTAATTATTTCTTTATTACCACTATATATGATTTCTCTGTACCACTTGGTACCTTATGTCATTAGTCTCAATTAAATATCACACTTCATGTATTCTTAGGCCATAGATATTTTACATCACTACTACCCACATTTTCCATATTACCCATAGTAATACTATTTAATGATAATGTCCACATTAATATTTTAATTGGGCTAAGTTTAATTCAATTGGGTATTCCCAACCCATAATCACATTTTAATATCACAACGATTAATTAGTATTAATCATTTATTATCTTACAATAATTAGTATGTACAACACTAATTAATATAATTCTTTTATTTCATTTCTTCCATAAATTGTCCCAAAACAATTTTCTTTAACTACCACATACAATATTAACCTTATGCATAAATCTCTAACTAATAATTACTTATAACTATATTGGTTCTTTTAATCATTTACCTTTCAAATATCAATCCTTTGATATATTACAAAACTATGTAATTTATTAAAATAGCCACTATTAATTAACATATTTCTTTCATCCTCTTAAGCTAAACACATATGTTAACTCACCATCTTATCCAAGTGAACTAACCCTTTTTCATTTAACTTATTATCACGCCATTGCCATACAAGAATTATAATATTCCATAATATAATTTAATTAACCAATATTTATTCCAAGCTAGTTAATTAAATCTTTATTCAAGTCATGTTTTGCTAACTAAGTTTCTTCATGAACACTAAGTCATCATTCATGACCTTAACAGAGTTATTAGTATACATGGCTTGCAAATCACATTTCACAACTAACTCAGAGTTTTCTACAGACCGGCGCAGCTGCGCTTGTCATAGGCTTGGTAATGGCGCAGCTGCACCATACCAAATTCCCAGGCAGACAAGTTCTGCATTAGCAGAATCGAAACCTTACACTTCTAAACACTTTACAAATCCTCCTTAAGCGTTAACTCGACTATCATCAATCCTCTATTTAGTTTTACATCATCGATTACTATTTTTCTTAACAATTCAAGGGTTACGCTTCGAGATTTAAAACTCTATTTCCCTTATTGGTTTAACCAACTATAAATCTCCTTTATGGTTTCATACCACCAATAACTCAACGCTCGAATATAACACATACATGCATCACTTCTCGCCATGTATCAATTTACTCAATAATTCTTTAAGCACTTCAAAGGTATATCGATTCTCTTCTCTCGTCAAAAACGTATGCGACGCCCCCAAAATAGGTATACATCACCCATCTTGAGTCGCCAAATACATGATACAAAATTCAAATACAACTTAATTATACAACAGTCGTGTAAAATATGAAAAAACATAATCTAAGAGTTTTAATAAGAATATTGTCATGTAGACAATATCCACACTCAATGGAGTCCTCATTACATTTATTGTCACACTATTTAACAGAATAGTGAGGACTACTAATGCTATCATCTGGACCGTCACTCCGTTCCCCGACTAGTCCCGGCTACATTCTCATTTCCTGAAGAGAGTAGTGAAAGAAAGGGTGAGCTCAACTAGCCCAGTAAGAAATATTATGACTAAGATAATGCAGAATAAATTATCATTAGTTTTCAACAATGTTAAACTGATAAAATACAATAGACATCAAGTTTAATTGCAGCGGAATAAGCAATTCATTAGAAGAGTCAAGTAGAGCAAATATCTACTATCTTCTATGATTTAAAATGTTTTCATCAAATTTAATCGCTGAGACTCAACTTAATAAATAAACCACATCATCGAGTCATCCCTGCACTATGGGCCAAGGATATTCATTAAATCATCAATGGTCATGACTATACTGAATAATCCCTGGTCATAATCATACCAAAAGCTATCCATTAATGCACTACAGGCTACTGAGTACTTTTACCACATCATTTATAACATTACAGGTCATGATTATACCGAATAATCCCTAGTCATAATCATACCAAGTCCATCTATGCACGTAAGCCAAAGATGACTTTCATCACAATATAAGCATGAGGAAGATGACAATGACATAATAATTCAATAAAACAAGTTCAAGAATAAATTTTAAAGATTTATAAGTTAATTTATCTTGAAATCAATTACGTCCAAATTGCCAACATGATACTGCTTTGTCGAGTAAAATTCAAGAATGCTCAGAAGAATATTTCCATGAAAAGATACCAGATGAAGCGCAAATATCCAGGATATTCTACTGATTTCATGGAGTATAGAAGCCAAAACTTTAACCAAATGAGTATTATAGAATATATGAAACTGCAAATAGATTTTCACCCGTTATGCGGTAATCAACGTAGACAGATCATTTCCACAATTTAATAAGGAATGAATACGGAGGATCATTCACCAAGCATGTGATAATCCACATAGACAGGTTATTCCAACAGAATAATAAAGAATGGAACCAAGTCATGCGTAATCTGCACATACAGGATATTCCAACAAATTAATAACGAATGGAATAACAGAAGAAATCACCATGCATGTGATAGACCGCACAGACATGTTATTTTAATAGAATAATAAAGAATGGAACCAGGTCTAGCGTAATCCTCACAAACAGGATATTCCAACAGAATAATAAAGAATGGAATAACAAAGAATTCACCATGCATGCGATAGACCGCACAAACAGGTTATTCCAACAGAATAATAAAGAATGGAACCAGGTCTAGCGTAATCCGCACAGACAGGATATTCTAACAGAATAATAAAGAATGGAATAACAAAGAATTCACCATGCATGCGGTACTTCGCATAGACATGTTATTCCAACATAATAATAAAGAATGGAATAACAGAAGAATTTCACCATGTATGTGGTACTTCGCATAGACTGGTTATTCTAACATAATAATAAAGAATGGGATAACAGAAGCTCTCTTCATGAATACGAAAGAAATGATACCCCTTACCTTAGAAAGAAAATGGATACTGGAGTAGAGAGGTAGCAGACTTCTCTTCTTCTTTCTCTCTATAATTTCTCTCTATAATAATTGCTCTATAGCTTTAGTGAATTGGTGAGAAACGAAGGAAGAATGAGCTTCTATTTATAGGAAACTATAGTTTCGATAATTGCACGTTTTGGAGCTCGAAATATTACAATACAATACCTTCAACTTTTCTTTCATTCTTAATTTAGTCCTGCAAGTATTATCAAACTTGCACCACCTCCCCTAATAGTAAATAATGCGAATCAACAGTTCAATCATGTGAATCAATAGTTATAATCATGTGAAAATACGAATTATAGTATAGTACCTCCATCTATACCTCCATTTTTAACTTAGTCATGCAATTATTATCAATCTTGCACCAACTTTCCTAATAGTACAAGAATGTGAATCAATAGTACACACATGTGAACAAATAGTTATAATCATTTGAATTAATAGCAATTAATTGTTCATTTATCCGGTTAATTACCCGACTGGTCATTATAACTTCCAGACATCAATTAATATCGAAATAAATGTCGATTTCCACTAACACTAATAATTCTAACACAATGGAACTATCAATTTCATCTTTAATCAACACGAACTTATTCATCATTAATATTATAACTCACAATATTTAACAACCGGGTCATTCCCAGGAAAGAGGGGGCTTTTCGATAAGGATTTCTTCTTATTGACGCGCAATTAGATGACCAAACCTCTCATTGACAGAACTTCTAGACATTGTAAATATTGTAATTTAATAATATGAATAACTTTGTCGTCTCAATTATTGATTTAATAATATATCATATTATGCAGATGATACTGTGATAATAATCGAATCAATAATATGAGAGATATGATGCAACAATTACTGTAGTACTAATTGAGTATAATTGATTGACTTCTCACGTAAGCATCAATAATCAATACCGTGTGCTACTATGCAACCACACGTATTACTATACTTTTACTACCGGGTAGTTCAACAGTTTAACGGTAAAACTTTTGCCGTTATTTTTATAAAAAGATAATTATGTCATTTTCTAACTACAAAATATTTCCGTTGTGGGGTTCCAGCAATGATTGTGCCGTTGTACGAATATTCCCTGTTAAAACGAATATTTCCTGACCAATCGAATATTATATAACCACTTGCTTACTTTGCAAAATTTGTAAATATTACCCACAACTATAACATTATATCAAATCTACACCATAATATTCAAAAATATATTTCGAGAAAATTATTCTTTATTTATAAAAGTTGGGGTCTTACAACCTCCCCTTCTTATGAAATTTTGTCCTCGAAATTAGGGTGCGTACCTGGTATGTCGAAGAGGTGAGGATACCTTGATTTCATCTTAGATTCTAACTCCCAGGTCATTTCCTCCACATCGTGGTTTTTCCACAAAACTTTGACTTGAGGTATAACTTTAGAGCGTAGAATATGATCCTTCTTATCCAAGATTTTAACAGGTAACTCTTCATACGTTAAATCTCCCTCTATCTCGTCTGGTTCTAATTCAATAATATGGTTCGGGTCTTTTACATTTTTACGTAACATAGATATGTGAAAAACGTTATGAACACGAGACATACTTGGCGGTTAGGCGAGTCTATAGGCCACAGTTCCTACTCGATTGAGGATTAAAAATGGGCCAATGAATCGAGGATTGAGCTTTCCTCTCTTTCCAAATCTTGTAACTCCTTTCCATGGAGTAACACGTAACAACACATGATCTCCAATATTGAATTCCACGCCCTTTTGATGAAGATCATTATAACTCTTTTGTCGATCTTGTGAGGTTTTTATATGTTACCGGATCATTTGAATCTTTTACGTAGTTATACGTACCAAATCCGGTCCCAACAACATTGTTTCACCCACCATATCCCATCATACTGGAGAACGACACTTTCTTCCATACAACGCCTCAAATGGAGCCATGCCAATACTTGCTTGATAAGTGTTGTTGTAGGAAAATTCCACCAATGGTAAGAACTTGTCCCAACTTCCCTTGAAGTCAAGGACACAGAGTCTTAATAAATCTTTAAGAGTTTGAATAGTCCTTTCCGACTGCCCATCCGTTTAAGGATGATATGCCAAACTAAATCGTAAATCCGTGCCCATTTCTTTTTACAAACTAACACAAAATCTTGAAGTGAATCTTGGGTCTCGATCAGAAACTATGGAAACTGGCATACCATGCAATCTTACGATCTCGTTTATGTACATACTAGCAAGACGTTCAAGTGTAAAAGTTTCTCGTATCGGCAAGAAATGAGCAGACTTGGTCAATCTATCAACAATGACCCAAATCGTATCTATGCCTTGAGAAACCTTGGGAAGACCAGTAACGAAATCCATGGTAATGTGCTCCCACTTCCATTCTGGAATTTCAAGTGGTTGCTATGGACCTTTTGGCACTTGATGCTTTGCCTTGACTCGTTGACAAGTTAGACACCTTGAGATAAACCCCGCTATCTCTTTCTTCATATTGCTCCACCAAAATATATGTCGAAGATCATGATACATTTTGGTACTCCCAGGACAGATTGCAAACGGTGTGTTGTGCACCTCCATCATGATTTTATACTTCAAGTTAGAATCATTAGGAATACAAAGTCTGGAGTTGACTCGAAGTATTCCTTCTTCATCGATTTTTGCTTCCGGAATAACACCTTCTTGCACTTTCTTCTTCATACGCATCAGCTCCAGGTCTGTAGTTTGAGCAACTTTAACTTTATCGATTAAAGTCGGTTCCAATCGTATATTCGCCATCATCATATGGGTCCCTGGAGTCTTTTACTCTATTTCCATCATTTCCAAGTCATACAAAATGGGTCTTTGCGTTGACAATATTGCACTTGTACCTGCATATGATCTTCTACTCAATGCGTCAGCTACTACGTTCGCTTTTCCAAGATGGTATTGGATGGTATGATCATAATCTTTCAACAACTCAAGCCATCGTCGTTGCCGCATGTTAAGTTCCTTTGAGTAAAGAAATATTTGAGTCTTTTATGATCCGTATAGATCTCCACCTTCTCTCCATACAGGTAATGCCTCCAAATCTTAAGCACAAAAATGACTGCTGCCAACTCTAGATTATGAGTATGATAATTCCTCTCATATTCTTTGAGTTATCGAGAGGCATAGACTATGACTTTTCCATGTTGCATGAGAACACATCCTAACCCTTTACCTGAAGCATCACTGTAGATGACAAATCCCTCCGAGCCAGATGGTATTGTCAGAACAGGTGCTAAAATGAGTCTCTCCTTGAGTTCTTAAAAACTCTTTTCACATTCCTCGTTCCAACCGAATTTTGTATCTTTTCGAGTCAGCTGAGTTAATGGAGTAGCGATTCAAGAAAACCTTTCTACGAATCTCCGATAATAACCAGCTAAGCCGAGAAAGCTACGTACTTCGGTCACTGACTTAGGTTACTCCCAGCTTTGAATTGCTTTAATCTTTGCCGGGTTAACAGATATTCCATGATTTGATATCACGTGCCCAAGGAATGCAACTTCCTCAAGCTAGAACTCACATTTCTTCAACTTGGCATAAAGCTTGTTTTCACGAAGCTTTTGGAGTATCAGCCTCAAGTGTTGCTCATGGTCTTCGCGGGTTTTGGAGTATATGAGGATGTCATCAATAAAGACGACCACAAAGTGATCCAAATATTCCTTGGATACTCGGTTCATCATATCCATGAAGGCAGCAGGAGCATTAGTCAATCCAAAAGACTTCACCATGCAGAATTCCAACAGAATAATAAAGAATGGAATAACAAAAAATTCACCATGCATGCGATAGACCGCACAGACAGGTTATTACAATAGAATAATAAAGAATAGAACCAGGTCTAGCGTAATCCATACAGACATGATATTCCAACAGAATAATAAAGAATGGAATAACAAAGAATTCACTATGCATGCGGTACTTCGCATAGACAGGTTATTCCAACATAATAATAAAGAATGGAATAACAGAAGAATTTCACCATGTATGCGGTACTTCGCATAGACTGGTTATTCCAACATAATAATAAATAATGGGATAACAGAAGCTCTCTTCATGAATACGAAAGAAATAATACCCCTTACCTTAGAAAGAAACTGGATACTGGAGTAGAGAGGTAGCAGACTTCTCTTTTTTTTTCTCTCTATAATTTCTCTCTATAATAATTGCTCTATAGCTTTAGCGAATTGGTGAGAAACGAAGGAAGAATGAGCTTATATTTATAGGAAAATATAGTTTCGATAATTACACGTTTTGGGGCTCAAAATATTACAGTACAATACCTTCAACTTTTCTTTCATTCTTAATTTAGTCCTGCAAGTATTATCAAACTTGCACCACCTCCCCTAATAGTAAATAATGCGAATCAATAGTTCAATCATGTGAATCAATAGTTATAATCATGTGAAAATACGAATTATAGTATAGTACCTCCATCTATACCTCCATTTTAACTTAGTCATGCAATTATTATCAATCTTGCACCAACTCCCCTAATAGTACAAGAATGTGAATCAATAGCATACACATGTGAACAAATAGTTATAATCATATGAATTAATATCAATTAATTACTCATTTATCCGGTTAATTACCTGACTGGTCAGTATAACTTCCAGACATCAATTAATATCGAAATAAATGTCGATTTCCACTAACACTAATAATTTCAACACAATGGAACTATCAATTTCATCTTTAATCAACACGAACTTATTCATCATTAATATTATAACTCACAATATTTAACAACCAGGTCGTTCCCAGGAAAGAGGGGGCTTTCCAATAAAGATTTCTTCTTATTGGCACACAATTAGATGACCAAACCTGTCATTGACAGAACTTCTAGACATTGTAAATATTGTAATTTAATAATATGAATAACTTTGTCATCTCAATTATTGATTTAATAATATATCATATTATGTAGATGATACTGTGACAACAATCGAATCAATAATATGAGAGATATGATGCAGCAATTACTGTAGCAATAATTGAGTATAACTGAGTGACTTCTCACGTAAGCATCAATAATCAATACCGTGTGCTACTATGCAACCACGCGTATTACTGTACTTTTACTACCGGGTAGTTCAACAGTTTAATGGTAAAACTTCCGCCGTTATTTTTATAAAAAGATAATTATGTCGTTTTCTAACTACGACAATACTTCCCTTGTGGGGTCTACCAATGATTGTGCCGTCGTACAAATATTCCCTGTTAAAACGAATATTCTCCGACCAATCGAATATTATATAACTACTTGCTTACTTTGCAAAATTTATAAATATTACCCACAACTATAATATTATATCAAATCCACACCATAATATTCAAAAATATATTTTGAGAAAATTATTCTTTATTCATAAAAGTTGGGGTCTTACAACGTACATATATACAAGTCCAAACCTAACACACATCGAGTCTTTAATAGTATTCAATATAGTACACTGAGTGGTTTCCCAAAACAACCAACAAATTAGTTTTCGTCTCGTCTACACTGTTTTCATAGTGAGTTAGATCGGTTACCAATTCGTATATACCTCCTCTCTCTGAAGGAATCGTTTAGCCCAGCTACTATACATCAACCATTAAAGAGTATGATTGCACTACCTTAGACTTGATATTCACTCGTACAAATACTCAAGAAATTGGTGATTATCAAAGATATTTTAATGTCACCAACTTACCATAATAAAATAATTTCACATAAATTATTTAATATCAATAGATAAATCTTATCCATCTTCTTACTAATTCATCTCTACAATTCATAATAAATATATAATAATGATATATATTTATTAAACAAAACCTCAATTATTACATAGCGCATAATACCCTATGTAACACAATACCACATACCTCGTAACACATTATACATTTTTATTTGAACCCTTCACATGCCTTAAGAATTTTATTCACTAAATTCTTATTTTAATATTTTTTGAAAATTCGGGTTCTTATAGCTGTTATCAGCAATCGGAATTTAAGCTGTTATGATTTTTGCTCAAAAAATTACTCTAAAACAACTTTGGTCAACACATATTCAGCTTCCATCCTGCCGTTGAATGACAAAGAGAACTGGGATGTACCAGAAAAAGTAAGAAACATATGTGTAAAACCATCGAACACAAGAAGACCAGCTGGAAGACCAAAAATAGGGAGGTACAAACACAGATCTGAAAACAAAATTCAAAACAAATGCAGCAGGTGCCAAAAAAAAGGGCACAACAGAAAAAAATGCAATAATCCACCGGTTTTAAGACCAAAAAAGGTCTGATATAATACATAAACATAAATAGTGTAAATACAGGAATATATAATTGTTTACTATGAGTAACCATTAACCACATGGTTGGTAATATTTTTAATGGTGTACAGTAACCAAAATTGTTATTGATTAATATTTTGATTTCTGATTACATTATGAGTTGTCAATATCAAGCAAACATATATATTGAACAATTGGTAACTATTTTAAAACATTTTTATGTAAATTTGTTTACCATCTAAAATAAAATGGTTACCCTTATATTCATGTTAAGTTACCACCAGCTAGATAACTATGTAATTTAAAAGTATCCATCAGTTAGATAAATGGGAACCCACACATGTACACTAAGCAATTGATAACTGTTCGAATATAAGTTGTAAATTATTTGGTTACTGACAGAAACTAAAATGGTTACCCTTATATGCAGGTTTGGATAGCAACTGTACATCTCAAAAATATCTTTATTTTAATATGAGATTATAAATGACCATCATATATATGAATAGGAACTTTTAATTGGAATTTCTTATTCCATCATGATGATAGACTATAAATAAAACACATATATTTAACATATATGTAGTTTTGGATACCAACCTAACATTTCAAATTAAATAGCTGATATATACTGTTTTGAACCAAATTTTATGTTAATTTGCTTACTTATACAAAATAAAATGGTTACCTCTATATACAGAACAAGTCTTAATGGTAACCAAAACATAAACAACCAAAACATAAACAAAACATAAACAACCAAATTTATATTTAATATAATAAATAAGTAACCAAATAGTTTCATAAAAGTAACCAGAACATATTTTAATGGTAACCAAAACATAAACAACCTGTATATCCAACCCAGTTTAGTCAACGCATGTATACTATCACATGTACATTTAACACTTGATATATGTCTTGATACAAGCTTGTTACTATCTGGTTACTGCCAAAAAATAAAATGGTTACCTTTTATACATGTTTGGTTACCAACTGCACATTTCAAAACAATGTATGAAACATAACTTAGAAGAAACATATACGCACCAACAAACAATATCACATTCATTATTAGTAATATAATCAAATATGTAATCCCATCTACATAAGCTCCAATAAACATTACAAACTCAGAAACAATAAGAAAATGTTGTGTATATCCAACAAAAAACAAAATACAAAACATAATTCATAAGGACAATACAACGAGAACCGAACTAATAAAAATCTTGAAAAAATCATCTTGGAAATTCTCTGTCAGTCTCATATCCATCTAATTGTTTCTTCCTTGTATGCATGTAGAGGTTTGTGCATAATTTCTTCCGATACTGCGCAATGGAGAATGGAATAGGAATTTCATCAAACTTCTGGTGAATAACACGCTCAGCGAAACAAATCGTGAACATCCAACAATCACTGTACAAACAGAGAAAAGATAACAAAATCAAAACTAAAATCAACTTAGATGTAATAATTAAATAAATGTAAATAGTGTAAACCTTAGCCCTCAACTTGTTCAGGAACCGCTTCTGCAAATTCCAATTTAATTATATCATCTTCTTCCTTGCTGCGATGCGGTTCACTGCTAAAGTCAATGTCAGACCTATCCCACCAAAAACCATTCTTGTGCAGTATTATGGGTAAAATAAAGATATATGGCTCACAAACATCTATAATTTTTGTTTGCATGGTTGTCCTATTTGGCTGCAAAGAATTGTAGATTGTTAGACGTCTACGATTCACATCAAATGTCAACTAAAACCAATGATTCGGTGATGAAATATGAATGGGGAACAACACGTAATCAACATTTCTCCATGGTGTGTTAACATCCATAAACAACCCAAGGATGTATTCAGCAACATCACCCTCCCCAGACAAAATACTTTTATCTGTATTTTTACGTGTATATTCATCGAAAAGAGCAGTCATCTTGCCATGAAACCAACAGTCTGTGGTCGTTGCCCTTATATGAACACTGTCGAAATGTTTGGCAAATTTACGAAAATAATATAACGTAACATTGATGTGCTGAACAAAAAAAACATAAGATATTAACTGTTGCTGAAAAATGTAAGTATGTAATGAATGTAATCAACACTGTTAACACTAGTTACTAAACCAACTAAATAATGTAACCATAACTAGAAAAAAATAATTTAAAAAAAAGAACTCACATCATCGTCTAACCATTGTCCAAGAGTCTTTAATTTGTAGAACCGCATTTTTGATGATATTGGCACAGACCCAAATACAAAAGCAGGTTCAATTTTGTTATTCTTTTCAAGGAATTTGTTGGTCCTTTAATATAAAAAGCATATTATTATACACGCTAACATTAACAATTACCGTATTAGTATACACATTACCCAAAATCAGAATTAAACAATCAATAATTAACATACTAATCAACAACTGAATTGTAAACAGTTACCTCATAACCAACAAATATTAATATAATAACTATAATAAAATAGTAACCAATACATAACAACACAGTAACCAAAACATAAAATAATAGTAACCAGGCAATAATTTAATAGTAACCAAAATAGAAACATCATGTAATCAACCATAATTTAAGCAACCTGAATGAACTAAACAAATACCTAGTAATCAAATATAATATAAAGTAACAAACACTTCACTTCAATGGAGCATTAACATAAACCAAATATAACATAATAGTAACCAAAATATACTATAGTAGTAACCAAAACCTAGTATGACAGTAACCAGAATATAATATGATAGTAAATCAAATAGAAATATAATGTAAACAAGACCAATTTAACCAACCTGTGTATACCTAACAATTACATAGTAACCAACATATAATATGATAGTAACCAAATTCCCATTTCGAGAGCACAAAAATGGTATCCAAATCATAATATAATAATAATCATAACATGATAAAGCAGTAACTAGAAAAAAATATAATAGTAACCATAACATTTATTTAATATTAACCATATGTTTCTACAGGAAAGCAAATTTATTTGTTTCATAAAAAATTGTAGCATTGTTAAACAAAAAAAAATAAACCTTTTCCTATTGTTTAGTCCAATTTTAAACCATTATTCAAACAATGCCTCTTCGTATTTTGACGGCATATCCATGCATACTTTGGGGAATGCAGAAAGACATGCATGTATTTGACTAGCACCCACAGCGGTAGATGATGAACCAGCCGATCCAAACTTTGATATATATGGAGATTGCAAAACGACACTCTTTGCATGTTCACGGATAGGTCAACCACCGGCTTTATAGACGTTTTTCTCTAACTCATCACACTGAACTATGTCTTGTGTGGTCAGAACCATCTGATCAAGTGCAGACTTACTTTTTACATCACATTTATTCCCCTTTTTTAATCGACAGAAAAGGTAACAAATAAGATTAGATATTCAACATAAACACATGCAGTTAACTAATATATACAATAATAAACTGACTAAACAGTAACCGACAGACTAGAATGTGCATATTATAATAGTAACCGAAACAAAATAAATTAGTAACAACACACATTGTAATAGTACCCAACCCATAGTATAATAGTAACCATAACATATATAATAGTGACCAAATCACAATATAACAGTGACCAAAACCTAGATAGCATGTAAAAAAAAAGATGGCATGTCGTTATAACACTAACCTCTGCAGGAACATACACAACAATCTCTTTCCAAGTGCATTGGCTTAATATGTCAAAAGATGGCATGTCATTATTCTTGCCAATCTTTGCAAAATAAAAAACAATCAATTAATCATTAAAACAAACGATATATAACATATAACAAAACAAACAAATATATCTAACCTTGACTTTTCTTCATCATCATTATTTTTCATTTCATGATGTTCTTCAACCATAATATCACATTCAACTTCATTACCAATCTCAATTTCATTCCCATCCTTCTTCTCAATGCAATTCGACAAATCATCACCATCATTATTCTTATTTAGTTTTGAACCATCATCAATATCCTCATCAACATGTGGCTCTTCCACCATAACATCATGTTCACACTCTTTAACAACTTCAGCTTCAAACTCATCATTCTTATCATCAGCTTTCAACCCATCATAACCATCCTTATCATCATCATTATAATTTCCCTTAAAAACATCAGCATCCTCATCAGCAACATCATTAGCTTCATCAGCTTCATCATCATCATCATCATCATCATCACCAGCATCATCAGAAACATAATCATCATTAGAATCACCATCAACTTGTTTGACCCCAACGTCTTTGATCCAGCGTAACTCATCTCTAATAATGAACCTAAAGTCCCTGTAAATCTGAACGTGTAAAATCTGCATCTCATCTCTAATATTAGCCCACAATTTTCCAATGTCTTTCTTAATTTCATACACTTTCTTCTCCAACGGCCTAAACCGTGAATCAATTGCATCTTTAACGTCAGATATATCAAATCCAATGTTGTCACCCTTCACTTTTTTTCAACATCCTTATCAGCATCCTTCCCATTAAAAAAGTGAAGCCCGCCCAAATCAAGCCGATCCTTCTCCTCGGCCATGGGGATCAAACTTTTTATCCTTAGCTGAAAAACATTAACACTTTAGTATAACATCTAACAAACATTGTATAATTAAAATAAAAAAAATCAGTAAATAAAGAATCATAAAATATAATTAGTAACCAAATACATGTGTATAGGTAACCAAATGTATAGTAATCAGTAACCAAATACATGTCTAAAGGTAACCAAATGTGTATATTCAGGTAACCAACAACATTGTTATTAGTAACCTGCATGTAATATAATCAGTAACCAAATGCGTATATTCAGGTAACTAACTACATTGTTATTATTAACATGCATATAATATAATCAGTAACTAAATGCGTATATAAAGGTAACTAACTACATTATTAATAGTAAACTTTAAAAAATATAATCAGTAACCAATTGTATACCTAAAGGTAACCAATTACATTCTTAGTAGTAAACTGCATACCTGTTCGGAATAAAATACTAGATCGTCCATCTTGTCATTTGTAGGGGGCTTCACTAGCTCTTTCCATCTAAATAAACGAACATTCGATGTATGCTCGTCATTACATATACCCCGAGCTTTAAATGTCGGAATGGTTACAAACATAAACACTTGGAATACATAAGGAAGCCCGTTCAACTTGGACAATTTGGTATAATGATCCTTATAGAAATTATATATCGAACCACCATTCCTTCCTTTCTTCAAACGCCCCTTCAAAGAATTGGATAAAGAGTACTTTTTCATCTCAAACATGACTTTCTGCCAAGGAAAACTACTAACATCACCATAACATAAAAAATTAACCATTGCCCCGTCCACATAATTTTTAGAAACTGTGGATAAAATGAAATTAAACACCAACAAAATCATTGACATCTTAATAGCCTCATCATCGTCATCAAAAACCGCCTTCTGATATACCCTACCTATACTACTACGCGTCACAGCTTCGTCCCCAAAAAACTTTTCAACAAGCAGATTCTCCATACCTTTATATGCAGTTATGTCATCCTCACCTTGCATTCTCAACCCAGAAATCAGACAGAACTCAAGCAAACCAAACCTGACCCTTTTCTCCCTGAACAAAAACCACATTTCACCATCATCCTTCTGGTGAACCTCCCTTATAAGAGCATGGTGAAGAATCTGGGAATACATTTGGTGCTCACAAAACTCCAAAAAATTCCCAAAACATGATGCCTTAAACTTCTCCAATTGACTTGGTTTCAATTTCTTGATAATAATACTGAGGACTTCCATGTCACACCAATATATAACTTTTCCAGTGAATTTTCTGTTGTATTCCTCATAATAAAGATCCCATAATTGTAAATAAACAAAATCAGATTTACAAAGTCATTAGTAACCAATATAAATAATTTTTATACCATAAACAGTTACGTAGTAACCAACAAATAATATCATACTAACCAAAACATAATATAACAATTACACAGTAGCCCAAATAGACTATAAAAAGTAGCCAACATCCCACATTGACTGCACAATAATAGTTATCATATCATAATATAACAAAACCCATAACATAAATAACAGTAACCAAACAGTTATATTATATAATCTAATGGTAACCAAAATATAAACATGTAGTACATACTAGTTTATGTAGTAACCAAACAGTTATATATAATATTAACCAAAACATAATTTAAAGGTCACCAAAACAAAAACATGTAGACAAAAAATATACTAAATAAGTAACCGAATAGTTATATGATAGTAACCAAACTATGTTTTAAAGGTAACAAACACATAAACAACATGTAAACCACACCCAGTTTAGTAAACCAATGTATACTAAGCAAATACATGGTAACCAAAACAACATAAAAAAGTAACCAAAATCCCAAATTGAGGGAACAAGAATGGTATCCAAATCATAAGCTAACATTAACAAAAAACATACTAATGAAGTAACCAAATAGTTATATGTTAGTAACCAAAATATATTTTAATGGTAACCAATATATAAACAACATACAGACCAAACACAGTTTAGTCAACCCATATATACTAAGCAAATACATGGTAACCAGAAAAATAAAAAATAATAACCAAAATCCCAACTCAAGGAAACAAAAATGTTATCCAAATAAGAAACTAACAGTAACCAAAAACATACTAAAGAAGTAACCGAATATTTATATGATAGTAACCAAAACATGATTTAATGGTAACCAATACATAAACAACATGTACACCAAAATCATTTTAGTCAACCATGTATACTAAACAAATACATGGTAACCATAACAACATAAAAAAGTAACCAAAATACCATATCCAAAGAACATAAATGGTATCCAAATCACAAGCTAACAGTAACTAAAAACATACTAAAGAAGTAACCAAACAGTTATATGATAGTAACAATAACAAAATTTAAATTAACACAACTTTAAAATTTTTTGGGTTGGAAATATCTTCTGGCTATGAAATTGAGCTTCTGTCTTAACTACAGGGACATCAAAATCAAAATCCAAATGCACTTCAGTATGCTTGATATCACCATGTATCACCAACCTATTCTTATTCTTACTGGATTTCTGACCTACATCCTTCCTCTTCCTCTCTATAGCAAATTTCTTCAAGTCCTTAACAGAATCATCCTCCGTGATTCTTTTCCTCTTTTCATCCTTCTTCCTTGTATCAACCATTCTGTACAAAATATAAAAACAACACAAACCCAAATAATCAATACTCCATTCTGTTAGTAAACTACTTTAATAGATAATACATTAAACTATTTAGAAATTACTCACCTAAAAAATAATAAAGACCAAAATCGATCAATGAAGAAGAAGAACCCAACTGAACCACTGTGCAACAGCGATAAAGAGTAACAAAGACGATGATGAACAACTAAACAAAGATGGAGAATAACTAAACGAAGATGATAACGAGTAACAATCACTAAAATGAAGAATAAATCACAAGAAACGATCAATAGAGAAGAATAACACACGAACAGAATAGAAAAAAAAGGGTTTCAGCATGTAAACAAGGGTTTCTAACTGAAGAGTTCCATACAGATGATAGATGGCAGTTATTACGCATTTCAAAAAAACCAACCTTATTATAAGATGGACACTAATTTGCCATGTCAGCCCATTAATATTTATCCCTTAAATTAAGGACTTTTAATTGTATTAGTATTGTAAATAAAAATGATGAAGTGTAATATTTTTGTAATTATTTTTTAGATGTATCATTATTGTAATTATTTTTAAAAATGTACAAATATAAGTAATTAGTCAAATTTAAAAATGCAATAGTTCGGAAGACTTATCCAACTATATGTTTTTATTATTCTAAAAGTTTCAAAGGCCCCAAGTTTAGAATTTTAAATGCTATGCCCAAAAGAAAGAAAGATTTAAACTCTGCAGGCCCATGTAGTTTGGTTCGTAAATAATAACAATCTAGCTTCCTGGACTTTTGACCCAAAAACTATATGGATAAATTTGCAAGCCTGTGTCTCTTCTTCCTTTTCTTTTTAAGAATTGATATTTTCACAACCAAAAATGACACTTTCACATATTCACTTTCATATGAATGGTAAATAAGTCTCACACTTATGTGAGAGATCTTATGGAAATATCATATTTTATTTATAAAAATAACTATTCCCTTTTTTTTACTTTCTTTCTTTTTTCTTTTTCTTTTAAGAGGAATCTGCCTAATCAAGCATCAAAGATTCACCACTCAACCATAAATATGAGAATATATATAGGGGAATGATCCATAGCAACCATTTTCTATGGACACAATTACAATAACTAGATCTCTAACCGTCTAATAGCAGATCTAATTTAATGACTTGGGCATGGGTCCGACTGTTAGTCATTGATAAGTGGATTTTATAAACGCGATTCAATGTCCATTTCATGCTTATTTGTTGTTAAATTCTTGTGATCATGTTTATTTTTACTTGTTTTATGTTATTTCATGTGTAGAATGGTGGTTGTTGCATTCAACGTACATTTGGAACTATTTGGTGTGATTTGAAGTCAATTAGAGCATGATTGGAAGAAAGTTAGAAGTTCAACATGTCAGTAAGCAGAATAGAGGCCCGCCAAGGGGGGGGGGGGCTCAGTTGGCCTATACACCCCCACCGGGGCGGGGGGTCTTCTTACTCAGTTAACAGGAAGGTAGTCCGCCGGGGCGGGCATATTTATACTTTACACCCCCGCCGGGGCGGGGTGTGTCGATTCTGAAGTGTCCTGTTATGTTTGTAATTCTTTTTGGGTACAAATCTTAGCTATTTTTATGGAAATGTAACTCTAATTGAGGGGAATTTCGGCTGGGACTTGTGAGTTAGATATCATATACTCAATAAGAAACAACTTGAAATATACAACAAGTGATATTACGAAGATCTAAGCTGAGTTTTTCATAGCAAGCGTGGAGGAGTATTTCAGGGAGATTTTCGAGACGATTGCGATTCTAGGCTACGTGAAGGGTGTTTTTCAATATTCTTCGTCTGAGGCTATTATTTGTAATCAAAAGAATGTTTTCTTTGATTTATTCAGTGTTTATTTCGTTTAGTATGAACTAATTCACTTTTTAGGCTTATGATGGATTTTTAAGTGAAACGATGATTTTGTAACCTTCGATTTCCAATTTAATAATATTCTATCTCCAGTTTATCTATATTGATTTGAGCTAAACCCATGAATTGCCTGATCAATAATTCTTTGCAGAATTTGATGGAATCGAGAGATGATATTCAAATCTAGACCTAATTAATATAGCATGTGTTTATGAATTTTGTGAATAACTTAATCTTGATGAATGTTAAGGTAGAGATATGCTTGACATCGCAAGTAATCGGATAGAGAACTTATTCTTAAACCTTCTTTAATTGTAATTCACATAGAGATATAGTGACTTAGTTAATTAAGGTGTTTAACGTGTTTCTATCTTAATTGTGGATTTACGTTAATATGGTATTAGTGCATCGAGAGGTGGTTAATACTACATTCGTGTTCTTGATTAATAAAATGGGATAGTGCATTGAATTGGAATAAAGGTGTTATAGTCAGAGTGAAGCTTAGGGTGAAATCATAAGTCTAATTCTTCACTGAATGTTTGAATTTCCAGATTTTGATATTTGTGATTGTTCTATGATAGTTTAATTATTCTTTAATTTAGAATCTTTAGTTTTAATTATTGAGTTGAATTATTTAATAAAATTAGGATTAATAGGAAATTGGTAATTGTAAGTTAAGGTTATTGCTAGTTAGTCTCTGTGGGAACGATAATCTACTTATCACTCTATTACTTGTTGACCACGTATACTTGCGTCTTGTGCGTATATAGATTTTACCCAACAAGTTTTTGGCGTCGTTGCCAGGGACTATTTAGTATAAATCTTAGTAGTTTTATAATATCAGTTTAATTAATCCAGTTTTACTTAGACATTTTTCTTTTTTATTTTGTTTCTTCTATTTCAGGTGTTGAAAGCAGTTTATGCAAACTCGGTCCAAAAATCTAGACTTGATACCTTTAGAAGACGACATAGAGAAAAGGTTCCAGAGGTTGAGTAAGTGGATCAAGGAAACGAGACAAGAATTTGAAACACCTGAGAAAGAAGAGGAAATGGCAGCCAAAGATCGGAAAGTGTTAAGGGACTTCGCCACACCCAAAGTGACTGAATTGCAGTCAAGCATCACCAGGCCCGCAATAGCTGCTAACATATTTGAAATCAAGCCTGGGACGATTCAAATGATTCAGAATTCAGTTCAGTTTGGGGGATTGGCAAATGACGATCCGAACGAGCATCTAGTCAGCTTTCTGGAAATTTGCGACACCTTTAGGTACAATGGGGTGTCGGATGAGGCGGTGAGACTTTGCTTGTTCCCATTTACTTTACGGGACAAGGCAAAGAGTTGGTTTCGTTCTCTACTATCCTGTTCAATAACTACATGGGAGGATTTAGCTCAGAAATTCCTTGCCAAATTCTTTCCACCAGAAAAACTGCAAAGATTAGGAATGAGATAACGATGTTTGAACAGCAACACGGGGAGTCCTTATATGAGGCATGGGAGAGATACAAAGAATTGCTCAGAAAATGCCCACATCACGGATTTCCCAAGTGGCTACAAATGAACACCTTTTACAACGGACTACATGGGAATCTCAGAACGAGTATTGATGCAGCATCGGGCGGAGCATTCATGGCTAAGAGTTACTAGGAAGCCTACGATTTGATTGAAACCATGGCGACTAATAACTACCAGTGGCCCACAGCGAGAATGACACAGGCGAAGGCAACTGGGGTGTTAAAAGTAGATGGTGTGACAGCTATACAAGCACAGATTGCTGCACTTTCGAAGAAGTTGGATTCGATGACAGGGGCACAAGCATAGCAATCTCAGCAAGTGGTAATAATATGTGAGTTGTGCGCGAGAGAGCACCCAACGGATCAATGCGTGATAAGTTCAGCATCAGTTTAGTTTGTGGGAAATTATAACAGAATTCCGCAGAACACATACTAGAACACATACAATCAAGGAAATAGGAATCATCCGAATTTCTCATGGTGCAACAACCAGCAAAATCAAGCTCCACGACAGTCATACCCTCCAGGTTTTCAGAATCACCAACAACCAGTTCAACATCAGGAAAGGAAATCAGATTTCGAGGAAGTGGTGTCGAAGTACATGATTAATAACGATGCAGCAATGAAAAATCATGCAATAGCCATGAAGAACTTAGAGAATCAGATAGGAAAAATTGCGTTAGCATTAAATAGCAAGACATAAGGGACCCTACTAAGCGATACAGAGAGAAGTTCGAAGGGCAACCATGAACAGTGTCAGACAATTACATTACGGAGTGGAAAAAGTCTCGAGGGTACTAATGCAGAAAATTCAGGAACTCCGGATGAAAAAGTTGATGATAGGAACGTGAGTATAGAAAGCAAAGGTGATGATAAGCAAGATAAGAAAACAAAGCTAAACAATAAACCAATTGGTTATCCACCACCACCATTTCAGCAGAGGGTCCAAAAACAAAAATTAGACAAGCAATTTGCAAAGTTTTTGGAAGTATTCAAGAAACTTCAGATTAATATTCCATTTGCAGAAGCCTTAGAGTAAATGCAGAGCTACTCAAAATTTATGAAAGGGATTCTGTTAAGGAAGAAGAAATGGGAATATTTTGAGACTGTGGCATTAACAGAGGAGTGTAGTGCGGTATTACAGTAGAAATTACCACCAAAACTCAAGGACCCGGGGAGCTTCACTATTCCATGCACGATCAAGAATATGCATTTCAACAAGTGTTTATGTAATTTGGGGACGAGTGTAAACCTTATGCCATTGTCAGTTGATGATTGGGTAATATACTCATAAATTGGATATATTTGGGCTTAATTTATTGTATTCTCAAAGCATTTAGATCCGTTTTACTGTGTTTAGTTGTGTTATTGCAGGTTTGTGAGTTATTGGAACACTTGAGGGCAATTGAGCTAAAAAGGGACATAAGAGTTATTTTTTGCATACCAGCGCCGGGGCGCTCTAGCCAGTATTAATCCTAGCGCTGGGGCGCTGGACTGTGTCAGGCGTTGACCAGGGACGCGCGTGATTGTACGATTGACTTGGTTTAAAGAAGTTATTTAACAAAGTTGATTGGGGAAGTATATAAGATGGGAAATATATAAGGTTTATTTACATTGAGTTAGGGAACTATTCTAGACAATTTGAGGTTGATCAAGGAAGCAAGAGGAGATTTTGAAGAATTTCTTAGAGTTTTTCTCTTCTTCTTTATTCTTTTAATTTGTGTAATTCATTAAGGATGATTTTTCAAAGATTGTTGGTTTTAATTTCCGTTATGAACTAATTTCTTTCATTAAGATTCCAATTGAACCTTTTATGATTATGAATTAATTATTTGATTTATTCCAATTATTTATGTTGAAGTGAATTGTTCATCTTGCTTTGTGCTGATTGATTAATTATCTGGCCAATAATTACCTTGTTACTCTAGAAGGAATTAAAAGAGGAATTCTAGGGTTAGAACTGGGCATGGTGACATGTGACTTAGTTATTTGCACAGTGAATAATTAGGTTTGTGAATAGAATGGAAATATCTATTTGCCGCATGTAACACAAAAGGAATTGGGATTGTAACGAGTTTAATTCAATTGTTTTTCATAGAAATATAGCAAAAATTAATCTGGGTTAAATAGAAGACAATTGATCACTTAGAAAAGGACTTTTGACACTTGTGAATTCCTGTTAACAATTCAGTAGACATAATAATTGGGATAATTGGATAATTGATTTATAATTTATAATTGGGGATATTGGAGTCTTAATACTTATTTATCTGAATTCAATCAAATCTTAGTTTGGCATACTTGCTTTCTTTTAGATTAATTTCTTTTAGTTGCTTAATTTAATTTTCTTAATTTGAAAAATCACAATTATTGGTTGTTTAAATAAAATTGAATTGATATAGTGCTAGTCGTTGGAATTTATTAATTAGAATTCTCTATGGGATCGACACTCTATCTTATCACTCTATTACTTGTTGACCGTGTATACTTGCACGTTTACTTTGATTGTGAAATCAACCAACAAGTTTTTGGCGCCGTTGCCGGGGAATTCGTTATTAGTATTAATTCCATATTAATTATAATCAATTCAGTTTTAATTTAAACGTTTCTTATTTTTCTTCTTGTATTTGCAGTAATTCTTTGCGAGTACATGCACACTAGATCAAGGGTGAAAAAGGAACTTTTTCCTTACACGGACGATATCAAAAGGAAGTTTCTGAAATTGCAATCGACTAGTGCAGTGTCACCTATGGAAGAAGAACTGGCAGAGCAAGAAATTCCAGCGAACATGGCAGGGAACGACCAAAAATCACTTAGGGATTATACCATGTCGAATGTCACGGATATAGAGTCGAGTATTAGGCGGCCGGCGATCAATGTAAACAGTTTTGAGATTAAACCTGGAACAATTCAGATGCTTTAGAATACATGTCAGTTTAGGGGTAGTTCGATAGATGATCCAAATGAGCATATCTTAACTTTCTTGGAAGTTTGCGACACCTTCAAATTCAACAATGTGTCGGAAGATGCTACAAGGTTGAGGATGTTCCCGTTTACCTTGAAAGATAAAGCACGAAGTTGGCTACACTCTCTACCTCCTGGCTCAATCACCACTTAGGACGACTTAGCTCAAAAATTTCTAGCTAAATTTTTCCCACCAGCGAAGTCAGCAAAACTATGGAACGATATTCACACTTTCGTACAATTTGATTCAAAATCATTATATGAGGCATGGGAAAGGTTTAAGGATATGCTCCGTAAGTGCCCACACCACGGAATTCCGAAGTGGATGTAGTTGGGGATATTTTGTGATGGTTTGCACGCATCCATGTGGGCCAGTATTGATGCAGCAGCAGGGGGAGCGATCATGTCTAAGATTTTTGATGAGGCGTATCAGCTGTTAGAGACAATGGCCCCCAACAACTAAAAGTGGCTGATAAGTCGGTTTTATACCTATTTATCCGGCATCTATTACTTGAATTATTTGCTTAATCTCGTGTTTCGTAGTTATTTTTCATGCATTTTGTTTCATTTTGTAGATTATATGTTTGGAAGTGGAGTGACTAACTATTGGTATGAAAAATGCAAGAAAAAACAATTACGGGTATCGTTCGGGCCTTCATGTTCATTTCATGTGTATTACATATTCTTGGCGTGGAACATGGACTATGTTGTGGGACTCTTTCTTGTCATTTCGGAACATCTTGCATCATTCTAATCGGAATTTCGGATGCGATAGTATGGCTTTCTAGCAACAAAGACAAAGTTAAGAGTTATTTCGATTGTTATTACACAGAAGCATCTGCTTTCGATGCAATTTCAACAGTTATTCATTTGTTCTTTCTAAAAACCCAAAGAACGAAAGTTATTGCAGTTTTAGCAGAGGAGGTTCCAGTAGGAAAAGTAATTGGTAGATTGGGGGCAAGCCGGGGCTTGACCTTTTGTGCCTTAGGATCTAGCCGAGGCTGGGGGTTTGGGCAGCAATAGCAGAAGGGGAGCAAGCCGGGGTTGGCTTGTTCAAAGGGAAATAGCAAGCTGGGGCTGGGTACTCGAAAATTAAGACTTCTAGTTCGTTTCTAGTGCTACAAGTGTGGAGTTTTAGTGATGGTGATGACTTGGGACTCTTATGTGCCTGGAATTTTAATCAGAATACATGTTGAAGTATATAATTAGCAACAGACATTGAGATTAGGAGTCACACAAGGCAAATTACGAAGATCAATCTCAGTTTTGCTAAGAAAGCGTTGGAGGAGTTTTTCAAGGAGATTTTCGAGACGATTTCGATTCTAGGCTACGTGAAGGGTGTTTTTCAATATTCTTCATCTTAGACTATTATTTGTAATTGAAAAGATGATTTCCATGATATATTCCGTGTTTATTTCGTTTATTATGAACTAATTCACTTTTTAGGCTTATGAAGGATCTTTGAGTGAATCTATGATTTTGTAAACTTTGATTTCCAATTTAATAAGCTATTTCTAGTTTATCTATATTGATTTGAGCTTGAATTTATGAATTGCCTGATCAACAATTCTTTGTGGAATTGGATGGAATCGAGAGAGGATATTCAAATCTAGACCTAGTTGATATAGCATGTGTTCAAGATTTTGTTAATAGCTTATACTTGATGAGTGTTAAGGTAGAGATATGATTGACACCGCATGTAATCGGATAGAGAACTTATTCTTCAACCTTCTTCAATTGTAATTCACATAGAGATATAATGAGTTAGTTGCTTAAGGTATTTAACGGATTTCTATCTTAATTGTGGATTGTCAGTTAATATGGTGTTGGTGCATCGAGAGGTGGTTAATACTACGTTCGTGTTCTTGATTAATAGACTGGAATAGTGAGTTGAATTGGAATAAAAGTGTTAAAATCAGAGTGAAGCTTAGGGTGAAATCATAAGTCTAATTCTCCATTAATTGTTTGAAATTCCAGATTTTGATATTTCTGATTGGTTTGTGATAGTTTAATTACTTTTTAATTTAGAATAATTATTTTTAATCATTGAATTGGATAGTTTAATAAAATTAGGATACTTGCACGTATTCATTGATTCCAAAATCTACCAACAAGTTTTTGGCACCGTTACCGGAGACTATTTAGTATAATTCTTAATAGTTTTACAATATCAGTTTAATTAATCCAGTTTTACTTATACATTTTTATTTTTGATATTGTTTCATTGTTTCTTCTATTTCAGGTGAGGAAGCAGTTTATGCAAACTCGGTCCAAAAATCGAGACTTGTTGCCTTTTGAGGACGACATTGAGAAAAGGTTTCAGAGATTGAGTAAGTGGATCAAGGAAACGAGGCAAGAATTCGAAACATTTGAAAAGGAAGAGGTAACAGTAATGGCAGCCGAAGATCGAAAAGCATTAAGGGATTTTGCAACACCCAAGGTGTATGAACTGCAGTCAAGCATCACCAGGCCAGCAATAGCAGCAAATACGTTCAAAATTAAGACTGGGATGATTCAAATGATTCATAATTCAGTTCAGTTTGGGGGAAAATGACGATCCGAATGAGCATCTGGCCAGCTTTCTGAAAATGTGCGACACTTTTAGGTTCAATGGGGTTTCGGATGAGGCAGTGAGACTTCGATTGTTCCCATTCTCTTTACGGGACAAGGCGAAGAGTTGGTTGCATTCTCTACCGTCCGGTTCGATAACAAAATGGGAGGATTTAGCTCAGAAATTCCTCGCAAAATTCTTTCCATCGGCGAAAACTGCGAAGATGAGGAACGAGATTACGATGTTTTAACAGCAACATGGGGAATCATTATATGAGGCTTGGGAGAGATATAAAGAACTACTCAGAAAATGACCACATCATGGATTGCCCCCGTGGCTACAAATGAACACCTTTTACAATAGATTACATGGGAATCTCAGGACAAATATTGATGCAGCGTCGGGCGGAGCATTCATGGCAAAGAGTTACGAGGAAGCATACGAGTTGATTGAAACCATGGCGGCTAATAACAACCAGTGGCCCACGGCAAGAACAACACAGGCGAAGGCAGCTGGGGTGTTAGAAGTAGATACCATGACAGCGATGTAAGCACATATATTTGCACTTTCAAAGATGTTGGAGTAAGTGAAAGCAACACAAACACAACAAGCACAATAAACACAGCAAGTACAACAAATGGCAATAATATGTGAGTTGTGCGCGGGAGAGCACCCAACGGAGCCATGCGCGATTAATTCAGCAGCTGTGCAGTTCATCGGTAATTACAACAGAATTCCGTAAAATACATATCAGAACACATATAATCAAGGAAATAGGAATCATCCAAATTTCTCATGGAGCAACAACCAGCAAAATTAAGCTTCACGACAATCATATCCCCCAGGATTTCAAAACCAGCAACAACCAGCTCAATATCAAGAAAGGAAACCCGATCTGGAGGAAATGTTGGCAAAATTCATGACTACCACCGAGTTGGCTATAAAAGATCATGCCATGACTATGAAATCACAAGATAAGGCGATTAAGAATCTAGAGAATCAGATAGGTCAAATGGTGTTGACATTGAATAATAGACCACAAAGGACATTACCAAGTGACACCGAGAGAAATCCTAAGGGTAATCATGAATAGTGTCAAGCAATCACATTGCGGAGTGGGAAACAGCTTGAGGGTATTAACGCAGAAAATTCAGTGACTCTGGATGAAAAAAGTTGATGATAGCAGAAAAATTGAAGTAAGCAAGAGTGAGGATAAACAGAGTGAGGAAATACGTATGAACAATAAGCCAATTGTTTATCCACCACCACCATTTCAACAAAGGGTCCAAAAACGAAAATTAAACAAGTAATTTTCAAAATTTTTGGAAATTTTCAAGAAACTTCAAATCAACATAATGTTTGCAGAGGCCCTAGAGCAAATGCCGAGCTATGCGAAATTTATGGAAGGGATTCTGCCAAGGAAAAAGAAATAGGAAGATTTCGAGACAGTTGCACTAACCGAGGAGTGTAGTGCGGTATTACAGCAGAAACTACCACCAAAACTCAAGGACCCGGAGAGCTTCACTGTTCCATGCACGACCGGGATATGCATTTCAACAAGTGTTTATGTGATTTGGCGGCGAGTGTAAACCTTATGCAATTGTCAGTATACTTAGAATTGGGTTTGCCTACACCAAGGCCTACGAACCTCACATTACAGTTGGCGGATAGGTCAGTCACATATCCGAGAGGTATAGTAGAGGACATTCTAGTGAAAGTGGATAAATTTATATTCCCCGCGGACTTTATCATTCTGGATTTTGAGGAGGACAAGAACATCCCAATTATCTTAGGGAGACCATTTTTGGCTACGGGCAGGACACTCATAGACGTACAAAAGGGAGAACTCACTATGAGGGTCCAAGATCAAGAAGTAAAATTCAATGTGTTTAAGGCCATGAAATTTCCCACGGATGAGGAAGAATGTTTTCGAATGGATTTAATTGAGTAAATCATCGATGAAGATATAAGCAAGGGTTTGGTTCACGATCCATTAGAAACAATGTTATTGGGGGATGAAGAGGTCGATGATCCAGAATTGGTGGAGTACTTACAAATACTAGACTCATTGCCACAAGTTTCGAGATTTAGAACACCGTTTAAACCATTGCACGCAGAGAAAGTAGCCGCAGAAAAACTGAGACCATCATTGGAAGAGCCACCAAAGCTAGAACTTAAGCCACTCCCTAAACACCTCAGGTATGCGTATTTAGGCAATTCAAATTCTTTACCTGTTATTATTTATGCTGCACTTAATGAATTGCAGGAAGAAAAGCTGTTGAGGGTGCTTAGGGAACACAAATCAGTGATCGGGTGGACAATTGCAGATATAAAGGGAATCAACCCTTCATTTTTTATGCACAAGATCTTAATGGAAGATGAGGCAAAACCGACGGTGGACGAACATCAGTGACTTAACCCGATTATGAAAGAAGTTGTGAAGAAAGAAATCTTGAAGTGGTTAGATGCCGGCATCATCTACCCGATTTCCGACAGCAAATGAGTGAGTCCAGTGCAATGCGTGCTGAAAAAAGGAGGAATGACAGTGGTGCAGAACGATAACAATGAACTGATTCCAATAAGGATAGTGACTGGCTGGAGGGTTTATATGGACTACAGAAAATTGAATAAAGCAACCCGCAAAGATCACTTCCCTTTACCTTTTATCGATCAAATGTTGGACAGATTGGCAGGACATGCATATTATTGCTTATTGGATGGATACTCGGGCTATTATCAAATCGTCATCGCTCTTGAGGATTAAGAGAAGACTACATTTACATGCTCATATGGTATGTTCACCTTCAGGAGGATGTCATTCGGATTGTGTAATGTACCTGCTACTTTCCAGCGATGCATGATGGCCATCTTCTCAGATATGGAGGAAAAGAATGTGGAAGTCTTCATGGACGATTTCTCTGTCTATGGAGATAATTTTGATGCGTGTTTGGAAAATTTGGTAATGGTCTTACAAAGATGCATCGACATAAATTTTGTCCTTAATTGGGAAAAATACCACTTATGGTGGAAGAAGGTATAATCTTGGGACACAAAGTCTCAACGCAAGGATTGGAGGTCGATAAAGCAGAGCTGGAAACAATTGAGAAGTTTCCTCCGCCAAGTTCAGTCAAAGGAATTAGAAGCTTTCTAGGACATGCTGGGTTCTATAGGAGTTTCATAAAAGATTTCTCTAAAATGGTAAAACCCTTGTGCAATCTTTTAGAGAAGGATTCGGTATTCAACTTTGATGAGGAGTGTAAGTTGGCCTTCGAGTTGTTAAAGAAAAAGATTACTACAGCTCCCGTGATCGTCGCTCCGGATTGGAATATACCATTTGAACTAATGTGTGATGCAAATGACTATGCAGTTGGGGCTATTTTGGGGAAATTCCAAGACAAGATATTTCATGCTATCTACTATGCAAGTAAAACACTCACAGAGACTCAATTGAACTACACAACTACAGAAAAAGAATTACTTGCAGTAGTGTACGCATTTGATAAATTTTGGGCCTATTTAATCGGAACAAAGGTGATAGTCTACATGGATCATGCGGCTATTCGGTATTTGATAGTGAAAAGGATGCTAAGCCATGCCTTATCCGGTGGATTCTCATACTTCAAGAGTTTGATCTGGAAATAAAAGATAGAAATGGAATAGAAAATTAAGTAGACGATCATTTGTCTAGGCTGAAAAACCAAGGGAACTTGAAAGAGGGCAAATGTGAAATCAATGAATCATTCCCGGATGAACAACTGTTTGGACTAAAAGCAGAATTTCCTTGGTATGTGAATTATGCAAATTATCTTGTGAGCAACGTACTTCCACCTGATCTCACCAGACAACAGAAAAAGAAGTTTTTTCATGACGTGAAATGTTACATGTGGGATGAGCCTTACTTGTTCAAATAGTACACCGACAAGATGATTAGAAGGTGTGTGCCCTACAGTGAAGTGAAGAACATTCTGTGCATGAGTGTCACTCATCTGCATATGGTGGACATTATGGGAGTGAGAGGAAAATAGCGAAGGTGTTGCAATCTGGGTTTTATTGGCCTGCACTATTCAAGGACGCCCACCATTTTGTTAAAACATGTGATAGATGTCAAAGGGTGGGCAACATTTCAAAATGGAATGAGATGCCTCTACAAACGATTCTTCAAGTTGAAATTTTTGATGTATGGGGCATTGATTTCATAGGGCCATTCCCTTCATCTTTGACCAATCAATATATTCTACTTGCAGTGGACTACGTATCAAAATGGGTTGAAGCTGCAACATTACCAATAAACTATGCCAATGTGGTCCTCAAATTCCTACAAAAGAACATTTTCACAAGGTTTGACACGCCAAGGGCAATTATCAGTGACGAAGGTAGTCATTTTTGTAACAAGCCATTCACAACTCTATTGGCAAAGTATGGGGTCAACCATAAGGTCGCTACATCAAATCATCCCCAAACCAGTGGACAAGCTGAGGTGTTGAACAGGGAAGTAAAGAGAATCTTGGAAAAAGTGGTGAACCCGAATCAAAAGGATTGGTCGCTCAGGATAGATGATGCATTATAGGCTTATCTATAAAACACCGATCGTGATGTCACCATATCAATTACTGTACGGAAAGGCTTGTCACTTACAGGTCGAGTTACAACACAAGGCTTATTGGGCAATTCAGAAACTCAATTTCGATCAAGCAGCTGTAAGGGAAAAGAGACTACTTCAGCTAAATGAGCTTAACGAATTCCGACTGTAAGCCTACGAGAACTCCAAGTTATACAAGGAAAAGGTGAAAAGATGGCACGACCAGAAAATTATGCAAAGAACTTTTGAGCCAGGACAATCAGTTCTTTTGTTCAACTCACGGTTGAGATTGTTCCTAGGCAAGCTTAAGTCAAGATGATCAGGACCATTTACAATAAAAAGGGTTTTCTCTCATGGCACCGTTGAAATCTATAGTTGTAATCCTTTAGAAACTTTTAAGGTCAACGGTCACAGATTAAAGCACTATTGGGGTGGTGAGTCCAACACAGGCCTCATAGCTATCACACTTGCAGATGCACCATAAACAGGGAGTAGTCAGGCTGAACGACTTAAAATCAACCGCTCACTGGGAGGCAACCCAATTTTTTATTTATTTTTATGCTTTTTGTTCAATTTTCTTTTCTTAAGTAATTTTATCCATGATAGTGAAATGGTAATTTAGAATACTATATGGTTTAGAATTTAGTCATGTAGTAATTAAAGTATATTTGATAGCTAAATAAACTTACCCTCCATGCTTTAATTTGCTCAACATTCACTTATAAGTATGTTTTTCATGTGTTCAGGTATTCAAAGAAGAAGCTATGGGATGCACATGAAGTTAGGCAGAAGAAACCATGCATTAGCAGCCCCCTTTCTGCCTTAACAGTCCACTAGCAAGCCTAGGCTGGCCCCTTGTAGAACAAAACATCCAGCCGGGGCTGGACCCCTTTCTGCCTTAGCAGAATACCCCCAAGCCGGGGCTGGCCCATCACAGTTCAACACATCCAGCCGGGGCTTGCCCCCTTACTACTTTAGTAGCACACATGCAAGCCGGGGCTTGCTCCCTATAGCATAAATCATCCAGTCGGGGCTGGGTGTCCGAATTTTATAGAGCAGTTCGGCAGTTGGTCATGTATTGTCTCCCACTTCCATTCTACTTCAACTTCTTACAAACCAACTCCTACACAACATACACCCATAGCCTTCACATAACTTCTCATCTGCTCACAACAATTAAACACAACCCCACTCCTCCCATCTAGTCACCCGCTACCCACTTCCATAAACTCCTCTCTATAATTCCACCCATTCACCACACAATCGAACAACTTTAATTCACACCAATTGGAAGTTCAAGGATAGAATTTGTGCAAATCTCTACAACTAAATTCGACATATATTGAAAGTAGGAAGTTGGTTTTCTAATTCCTCATCTTCTATCACCATAGTTCAAGCCAAATAACCAAGTCTGTGGGAATTTCACGGCTCACACACCAAGTGTTTGACAAATTGCTTAAGTAAAGTTTGGGGGAAAAACTCATCAGTTCCAAATCAATGGCACCAAAACCGACATCAAAAAGGCAACGAGGAGAGTGTTCGGGGCCCACACAACCAACACAAACCTTTGATAGGCGAAAATTCATAAGTGCCACCGCCGCCGACCGTTACGATTATATGGTGACAAAAGCACTCACACCTGAGCGGGGGTTGGCACCTGAGCCTGTGGATGGAGAAATGATGAAACAAATATATCAAAAAGGTTGGAATAAATTAACAGCAGAGCCCGAACCCGCAGTTACAAGTGTGGTAAAAGAATTCTACGCTAACACCGAGGATAAAGCCCCCTTCAATGCTTTTGTACGGGGTAAGTTAGTGCCTTTCAGTGCCGATGCCATCAACACGTACTATCAGTTACGAGCACCGAGACATTGCCAGTACCGACAATTATGTGATAAAGATCCATATTATGAGGCTATTATGCAGGAAATGACAAAGCCGGGTACCTCATGGAAAAAATCAAATCATGGAGGCACTGCCTTTCGCAGTAAGGATCTCAGTCGGTATGGGAAGATATGGTATGCCTTTTTGTGCGCTAAGTTACTTCCATCTACACACACGTCAGATGTGTCTAAGGACAAGGCAGTGCATTATATGCTATGGTATAAGATTTTATCATGGACATAGGGGATATAATTAACTTTTCGATCCGAAGATGCCTTCGAGGACCATACTCTGGCGGATTGCCACACCCACCACTTATCTGTGGATTGTGTATACAGGCGGGAGTGCGTTGGTCAAATGATGAGATAACCCAGATGCCGCTGCAGGCACTTGACTCAAGAATGATTGCAAGATATGTTGTGTGGCCCGGAGGCGAGTCGCACCCGAGAGGAGTAGGATTTGTATTTCCCTCAGCCCCGGACGATGATTTTCAGGAGAATGCGGCAATGGGAGAGATATCACAACAACCCGGAGTAATATCTTGCCCTCAATTCCTCAACCTTCAACGACAAGTGGATGAGCACAACAAGGAGGCACAAAGAGAAATTCAGAGACTAGCGGTAAGGCAGGACCACATTTTCGAGGCCATGAATTTATCTTTCGCCTCCTTGAACACTACGCTCCAGAGCTTCAATCCTAATGCCCAATTCCCATACCAGCAACCCCCACCAATGCCAAGATTCCCACTCAGCGATTCCGATGAAGTACAACAACCACCACCAACCCAGACTTAGGCGATTATAGGGAAGTCCTCTCTTATTCATTGCTTTATCTATACAATGAGGAGATTGTATTTTTCAAGTTTGGGGGATTTAGTTGCATGTTGCATGTGCATATTTAATTTCATTTGCATACGATAGTTCATTGTTTATGTTTAGGATTATTACATGTTGCATTCAGATAATCATGTAGTTGCATAGAAGCTTAGGAATGTAAAGAGTTTTTATTTATCTTTGCAATCATGTTATGTTTACCACATTTCATTAATTTTTTTTATTATTAAAAATTCAAAAATAATAGTTACTTAATATGTTCATCTTGTATGAGTCCAGCTGTTTGATTGTTACAGTTTATTTGGCCAATGATGAGAATGGGATTAAATAGACAAGTATAATACTGATTATTAGAGCTTTTGATGTGATTTCCTGTTATGAGTTGAATCTTTTTCTGTTTGAACTGATATAATAAGGATAGCACAGTAAAAATAACTTGTTAATTAATTGAGTTTAAATTGATACATAATGGGACTCTAAGGGATAATTCTAGTTTGAATGAATGAATGACAAGACTAAGTAGTGATGGCTGTTCAAAGGTTACTCAAGGAACTCTGGTCCCTCTCGGTACGCTCTCAAGATTGACCTTAGAAAAGCATTTGATACAGTTAGATGGGACTTTCTTCTTGATACACTTCAAGCATTCCAATTCCCACCAAAATTTGTTGGCTGGATTAAGGCCTGTATTTCATCAGCCATGTTCTCCATTAAGATAAATGGGACTCTTGCAGGTTTCTTCGGGAGTTCACGTGGGCTTCGTCAAGGTGATCCCCTTTCACCGTTCCTTTTTGTTCTGGTGATGGAGATGCTTTCTCTAAAACTCAATAAGGAGACCTCTGCACAAGAATTCAATTTTCATTGGAGGACCAAAGAGTGTCAACTTACCCACCTTCTGTTTGCAGATGACATCCTCATCTTCTGTCATGCGAGCCTACCCTCGATCAACATTATCAATTCCTGCATTCAATCCTTCTCTCTCTACTCAGGCTTGATCCCTAATGCTCATAAAAGTCAGTGCTATCTCTCTAATACCGCCCCTTCTACTGTGAACAGCATTCTATCGCTGCTGGGTTTTCAGATAGGAACTCTTCCCTCCAAATTTCTTGGAGTTCCATTATTATCTCGAAAGTTATCTTCTGCGGACTGTGTTCCTCTTGTACAAAGGATTACATCAAGAATCTCTTCCTGGACTTCCAAGGTTCTAGCCTATCCTGGTCGGCTTCAGTTGATAAAATCAATCCTCTGCTCTTTTCAAACATATTGGTGTCAACACTTCATGCTTCCCAAGGCTATACTACGGGAATTGCATTCCCTCCTCGGCAGATTCCTGTGGAAGGGTCCATCTTTATGCAAATTTTGAGCTAAAGTGGCATGGTCCCGGATCTCATTACCTACCATCGAAGGGGGTTTAGGAATCAAGAACATTCTTGAATGGAATACTGCCCTGATGCTGCAACACTTCATTCAAATTATCAATCGTGACACAAAGTCTCTTTGGGCCCATTGGATTAAAGCCATTATATTGAAAGATAAGTCAATCTGGCAGGTACAGGTTCGCCAAGACTGCTCTTGGACTTGGAAACAAATCCTCAAACTACGTCCCGTTGCTTTACTACATCTGAAATATATTATTGGTGATGGAAATCATACTTCCCTTTGGTATGATCCTTGGTTGAATGCTGTACCTATTAACCCCTCTGCCTCTCTTTTGATCAACTCCGGACTTCCTGTCTCTGCCAAGGTCAGTCATATCATCACAGACTCACACTGGAATCTCCCAGTTAGCAACCATCATGAAGTAATTCTTTTTCGGCAACAAGTTCTGCAATTTCCTATTCCTCCTTTTCAGGCTGACCAGATTTTGTGGGACATACATGCTATAAATACCATTAAGGCTAACCAAATTTGGGATTCTATCCGGGCTAGAGAACCTCAGGTGTTTTGGAGCTCTATCCTTTGGCATAAACTCCATGTGTCAAGATACTCCTTTATGATGTGGCTAGGGCTGCTACGGAAGCTTTCTACAAATGACCGAAGCCATTTGCTACTCTGGTAGATCATGGAATTGTCTTCTGTGCAACCAACACCCAGAAACCTTTGAGCACATGTTCTTCGAATGTAACTACTCTTCGGTTATTTTACAGAGTGCACTTGACTTAGGGAATTGGACTGCCATTCCAATAGCATGGAATGATCTCATTGGATTCCTAACCAACTACCAAGGCACAAATCTGACCAAGAACATTCTAAGTCTAACGGTAGCCACATGCTTCTATAAAGTTTGGGAGGCCAGAAACTCCAAGATGCACAAGGGTATCATTATACCACCTCGGTCTCTAGCCAAAGACACTATAAATCTCATAAAGTCTAGACTCTCTTCTAGTAAATCTTTTATTAAGGCTACTAATTGTAATCACTATTGTAATTGGTTGATAACTTCCTAGAATGGTCGGGATCTCTTCCATGTATCGTATCCTCATCTTTGATCCTTAGATGATGTTACTATATTCTGGGGTATGCCCCTTAGCCATTGTTTTCTGTTCTTTTTAATACAAACAAATTTAGCAAAAAAAAAAAGTAGTGATGGTTAAAGTTAGACAAGAACCTAAGTTTGGGGGAATTATTGGGGTATATAACCTATATAAAAAAAGAGAAAAATAAATAATAAAAAAAAGTATGAATAAACACCGTGGCATGCTTGTCTAGCTTTGTGGCCTTTGTTACTTGAGTAAGTAAGCCCGAGGGGATTGTCTTTATACCTAGCGCCCTAACGTCTTATTGGTCTGGGAGTTGTTGGTTGAAAGCTCGTTAAGGTAGCTTTGAAAAGACTAAGGGAATAAGACATTGCATCGCTATGTGCATATAAGGAAAAAAAAGAATAAAACGGGAAATAAGAGCAAAAAGCCCCCATAGATGAAAATAAAGCATAAGTATCCCATGTTGACCCTCGATAGTGGTAATTGTTTGATTTTAGTTGGATCTAACTTGTTTTTGAATTTCTTGAGTTTACACTGTATGATGCCTTCAAAGAGATTTGTTATGTGTTAAATTTGATTTTATATCAGTTAGCATTGTTGTTGACCACACATGCACTATATCAGTAATAACAGTCTAAGATTTGATGATTGATCGGTAAATTACTGAAGGGTTTTTTTTTTTTTTTTTTGCTAAATTGTGAGTATTAAAAAAAAGGAAAGAAAAAAGATACACGTCTAGGGGCATACCCCGCGAAAGAGCTAAAAACAGCTACATCAGAGACAAGCCAATGATGCACTTGCTAGAACCAAAAGCTATAACTGCCAACATCTAAGGTTTGGATATTTGAGCGTATAAGAATTAAAATCCGTAACTGAATACAATTTGCATTTAACAATCCTAACACAGTCTTGAACGAGAGCAGTAGCAATACTAGGGGGTTCACCATGGACTCGCCTATTGCGTTCATTCCATACCTTATAAATAATAGTAGCCAAGCAAAGCTTTAAAATCCGAGATGACATGTGGTCCATTGGAGAATGCTGAATGAGGTGAATAAGCGTGTCCCAGTCACAAGGCACACCAAACCAGCCATGAAAAGCAAGCACTGATCCAAGAATCTGCCGGGAGAAGGAACAGGCAAAGAAAAGGTGCGAGAATGATTCAGGGGCATGAGAACATAGAGAACAGGAGTCCAGCGGCCATGTCACTAGCCTCTTATGAAGCGCCAGCCAGAGGAAGAAAGAAAAGCGGGGGACCTGAAGGTTGTGCCAAATGAGTTTGAACCAAGGGACAGTAGTACCCTCACATCGAATAGATGTCCATATATGAGAGGCTTTGACCGAAGAGATGCCTGCCCAGCACACCTGGTCCGGACCGAGAGAAGGCAACGGTAGGTGTTGTAATTTCTCCTTCATCTGCATAAGACTATGGTAATTTGATCTAGGAGGACGCCATGAACAGTGCATGATGATGTCGCTGACTTTGGCGGTAAAAGACAAACCAGAATTTGAGACAATAGGGTCTGTGCGATGGCAAGCCAGAGGGCGATTGGTTAGCCAAGGATCTTGCCATAAGCTGATGTTCTGGCCATTTTCCTACTTTATATGTAACAAAATTTAGTGCTAAGCTCCTAAGGTTCAGAACTTTGCGCCAAATCCAGGATGCATTAGATGGAATAGGAGTAGTCCAAAAGTTGTGCTTCAAGAGAAGAGTTTTGTTAACCCATTGAGCCCAGAAAGAGGAACTTTTGAAGCTGATAATCTGCCAAAGGTGAAGCATAATCTGAGATTTGTTCCATTCGACAACTTTTTTAATACCCAGACCACCTTCTGATAAGGGCAAGGTGACACGGGCCCAAGAAACTTTTGCACCATATTTATCAAGAGAGGAGCCCTTCCAAAGAAATCTAGAAAGAAGCTGTTCAATTTGCTTGATTACCGATTTGGGAAGAATAAAATAAGCAGACCAATAAGATTGAATAGCAAATAGGATGGATTTAATGAGTTGCAGCCTACCCGCATAAGAGAGGAAACTGTTAGCCCATGACTGAATTCGCATAATGATTTTCTGAATAAGTGGGAGACATTCCGCTGAGGATAGCTTTGAAGTAATGAGGGGAACTCCTAAGAACTTGACCGGCAAAGAGCCCAAGCCTATATTGAGGGAGGAAAGAATGTTGGCAGCCAGGTTAGGAGGGACATTTGCAAGGAAGCACTGACTTTTGTTGTGATTTATGGCTAGGCCAGATAAGCTGGTAAAGGAATCAAGGCTATGCTTTAGTAGGTTGACCGAATGCATGTCACCGTGACAAAGGAGGAGGAGGTCATCCGCAAAGCAGAGATTTGTGATTTTGCATGCCTTTGTTCTCCAATGGAAAGAAAAGTTTGGAGAGGAAGAAGCTTTATCAAGAAGAAGTGCGAGGACTTCCATGACTAAAACAAATAGGTATGGAGAAAGAGGGTCGCCTTGGCGAATACCTTGTTTACCTTGGAAATAGCCACATAGCTGCCCATTCACTTTAACTGAGAACATTGCCGTAGATATGCAACTTCTGATCCATTGAATGAAAGTAGAAGGATAGCCAAAAAGAGTCAGAGCATCAAAAAGGAATTCCCAGCGAACCGAGTCGAAAGCTTTCTTCAAGTCGATTTTAACCGCACATCTAGAGGGGCCAGAAGGTCGGTGATAGTTTCGTAAGAGCTCTTGGGCCAAAAGGATGTTGTCGCCAATTTTCCGTCCTGGGATAAAGGTAGCTTGGGACTTGGAGATGAGGTCAGGAAGAGTGGCTTTAAGTCTAGCTGCTAATATTTTGGATATGCATTTATAGATGGTGTTGCAGCAGGATATTGGCCGGAAGTCATCCATAGAGGAGGGGTTTGGGACTTTAGGAATGAGCGCGACAGCCGTGGCATTGGATTCTTTGAGCATATGACCATAGAGGAAGAATGATTGAACGGCTTTAACAAAATCAGCCCCCACTGTGTCCCAAGAATGAAGAAAGAAGTTCACGTTGAAGCCGTCCGGACCCGGACTTTTGTTTCTCTGCATGCCTTTAAGAGTAGACAGAATTTCTTCCGGAGAAACAATAGCTGCAAGAGATGGAATCAAAGCGGGGTTGATGCGTTTGGTGATCACTTCGGCTAGGACATGCCGACCTGGATAAGGGGAGGGAGTTGTGTTGCCCAAAAGGTTTGTAAAATAGCCAACTGCAGTGGACTTAATCTGCTCCGGGTCAGTAGTCAAAACTCCTTGATTATCCTCGATCGCAAGAATCTTATTTGAATTCCACCGACTTTTGGTTTTTGCATGTTAGAATTTGGTGTTTTTATCCCCCAAGGAAAGCCACTGAATTCTGGATTTTTGTTGGAATAATTGCTCTTCAATGGTAATCGCATCCCATAAATCCTTGGTAAGTTTCCTCTGAAGTTCCAAATTGTCCGGAGATATAGGAGCGCTAGACAGTTGAATGGTCATTTGAAGAGCATGAAGGGCTTGCCTAGCCATTTTAACAGTAGTAGTAGCAGAGCCCTGTTGCTTATTCAGAACAATGAGAGCTCGTTTGGTTCGCCTAAGTTTTTCTGCAAGAACAAAGAGGGGGGAGCCAGTGATACGGCAGTCCCAAGCTTGGGCAACCACTACCTCGTAGCCATCCAAAAGAGTAAGGTGGTTGAAAAACTGAAAAGGCTTGAAAGAATTGGGGGAATAGAGACCTGTGGACAGAATAACTGGGTTATGATCTGAGAAACCCCTAGCCCCAAACGTAGCCATAGATAGAGGCATTTGAGTGAACCATTCTGCATTCCCAAGAGCTCTGTCCAACTTACGGCAAATTTGAGAGTTCCTCCAAGTGAAGTGAGGTCCAACAGCTCTAATGTCATCCAAACCTGATTGTTCAAGACAAAGTTTAAATTCGGACATGCCAGCCGACCAAATGTTGTTACCCCCCTGAGATTCGTCAAGGCTGCGGATTTCATTAAAGTCACCCAAAACACACCATCTCGAGCTGATGGACTTAGCAAGGGTTGTGATATCATGCCATAGTTGCTTACGCTCACATGGAGTGTTAAGACCATAGACGATAGTAACCAAAAAGGTATCAATAGATCCGACCAAAGATAATTCACAATGTATGAGCTGGGAAGATCTGAGCAACACATTAACAGTCAAAAAAGAAGGGTTCCAGCCAACCCATATTCTACCATTATCATGATAATCATAATTAAAGGTCCAGTTCCAATTAGCAAAAATTTTAGAGGAAATAGCTTGGGATTTGTGACATTTTACTCTAGTTTCCACAAGGCCAACAAAAGAAATATGATTGTCCAATAAGAAGGCATGAACATCAGCCTGTTTTTGGGACTTATTTAAACCTCTAACATTGTAGGAACAGATCTTAGACATAAAAGGATAGAGATTTAGGTTGGGGAGTTTCTCCCCCTGCCACTGTTTCTCCTTTTAGCAGAAGGAGAACCAATAACCTCAGATTTTGCTTTTGCTTTTGCTAGCATCTTAAGGTCCTTGCCTTCCTTTTCATCAATTATTTTGAGCTTATCAGTAAGAGGGTTGTGAAGAGGTGGCAGGGAGTTACAATCAGGGGAACTGCAATCAGGATCAGGATCACCCAAGGCTGCAAATTGGTTACCTGAAGCCACAGGAGAAAGAGAGGCAGGATCCAAAGGAGAAGCGGGTGGCTCCAAGAGAGAGGGGTTTTTCCGGGCAACAACAGTCCAGCCCTCTTCAGAGGGCACCAAGGATTTCATAGTAGCAGCAGAGGAATAGGGACCAGGGCCAACAACGGCTTTAGAGGAGGATTTTGGTACCCATTGATAATTGGAGTTCGGACACTTAATCAAAGAGTGACCAAAGGTTTTGCAAACCGAACAAGAGGGTGGTTTGTTTTGGAATTCAACAGTGACTTCCACTAAGCGTTCCTCGTGCTCGTCTTCATTTAAGATAAAAACAGGAAGGGATCGCGGCATAGGGCCTGCAACATCAATTTCCACACAGATTCGGGCATAAGGAAGAGGGTCCAGTCTTTCCGTTACTTTATCCAAGAAAAGAGGTTTTCCAACCCCACTAGCAATGTAACTGAGGCCTTCGACAGTCCAGTAAGAAAGGGGAATGCCATGAAATTTGACCCAAACAGGGGCTTTAGAGCAAGCCTCTCTAGTAATGTCAATCCCCTCCTTCCATTTCTTCAACAGGATTTGCTTGTTAGAGATATACCAGGGGCCCATAGCAAGGATGTTTTCTCGAGCTTCAACCGAATTGAATTTGAAGATGTAATAGCCTTTTTCATGCAGGAGCACTTTAGTTAATCCCATAGAGCCCCAAAGTTTCTGAACTATAGGCTCAACTACCTTGAAAGGGAGCTTAGAATGAAGAAAATAGCCCACAAGGCTATTGCACCATAGGTCACGCCCCTTTTTTAGCACCTCGAGCGGAGGTCGAATGGAGATAAGGCCATCTGATTCAGTAGGGGGGAAAAAAGATAGAGAGGATTTCCTGGGAGCATCGTTCGCAGCCACCTCACTCCAAGAGGGCTTATCAGAAGGCAGAGGTTTGCCTGGAAGAGAGGATCCAATCTTGGCTGGGTGTAACTGGGGACTACCCAACGCGTTCGGCATCTCAGCAGTCGAAGAGGAGCTAGGCACAGGCACAAGGAGGGCAGAACCCACATTGGTAGTCAAGATAGGTTTCAATGAGCTTTGGTCGAAAAGGTTGTTATCATCAACAGCCCTATGCATGTCATCAGATTTTGAAACATCATTTAAGTCTTTGAGAGAGAAGCCCTTGGCTAGAAGGAAGTCCATCAGTTTTTGATTCTTACGCCTTTCATCGGCAGCTATGGTTCTATCGTGAGAAGAGAAATGTTGAGCAGCCGCAAGAATGTCCTTCAAGTCAGACCCATGCCCAAGGCCCATACGGTCGTCCCAGTCACTATTGGCAGACGAGCCATCCGAATCCAAAGCTAGAACATTAGGAGGAGGAGTAGGGGCAAGCTCCGATTCAGCCATTTTAGGAGAATTTGGGTTAGAGATCCCAAATTCGGCAAACAGGTCATGGGAGGCGCTAGACTCAGAGTTTCCAGCAGAGAGATGAGAGTGGTCGACCATGGTAAGGGAAGATGGTAGGAGATGGAAGGAGGAGAACTGCCGGAACAAACAAAAGGAGAAAACCAGAAATGTTTAGAGAGGATGGAGAACCGCCGGAACAAACAAAAGGAGAAAACAGAAAAGTTTGGTGAGGATGGAGAAAGTAGGTAGATGGAGCGGGAAACAAAAGAGGAAATAAAGAGTTTGAGAAAGAAGTGACGGTAAGCTATGAAGGGTGGCAGACGAGAATTATGGGTAAGGGAAAAATGCCCACGGTTTTTTAGAAAGAAGGCAGAGCAAAAAACCTAGTGAGAGAAACATGATTCCCTAAGGTTAATTATCATGTTTACTTGATTTCTTTGAGGCTGGGTGAAAAGACTTGTGTTTATCAATACTACTGGATTCGTAGGCTTATAGATTAATTCCATTCCATTGCATTGCGTTGCATCTTTGTTTTGTTTTTGCTTGAGGACAAACAAAGGTTTAAGTTTGGGGGTATTTGATAAGTCGGTTTTATACCTACTTATCCGACATCTATTACTTGAATTATTTGCTTAATCTCGTTTTTCGTAGTTACTTTTTATGCATTTTGTTTCATTTTGTAGATTATATGTTTGGAAGTGGAGTGACTAACTATTGGTATGAAAAATGCAAGAAAAAGCGATTACGGGTATAGTTCGGGCCTTCATGTTTATTTCATGTGTATTGCATATTCTTGGCGTGGAACTTGGACTATGTTGTGGGACTCTTTCTTGGCATTCCGGAACATCTTTCATCATTCTAATCGGAAGTTCGGATGTGATAGTATAGCTTTCTAGCAACAAAGACAAAGTTAAAAGTTGTTTCAGTTGTCATTACACAGCATCAGCTGCTTCCGATGAAATTTTGACAGTTATTCGTTTGTTATTTCTGAAAACTCAAAGAATGAAAGTTGAATATCTCGTCGATAGCTTCAATTTGATAGGTATTGGGCCCCGTAACTCCTCTCGGTTAAAAAGTTATGGCAGTTTTTACAGAGGAGGTTCTAGTAGGAAAAGTAATTGGCAGATTGGGGGCAAGCCTGGGCTTGACCTTTTGTGCCTTAGGATCCAGCCGGGGCTGGGGGTCTAGGCAGCAATAGCAGAAGGGGAGCAAGCCGGGGCTGTCTTGTGCAAAGGGAAATAGCAAGCTGGGGCTGTGTACTCGAAAATTAAGACTCCTAGTTGGTTTCTTGTGCTACAAGTGTGGAGTTTTAGTGATGGTGATGACTTGGGACTCGTATGTGCATGGAATTTTAATCAGAATACATGTTGAAGTATATAATTAGCAACAAACGTTGAGATTAGGATTCACACAAGGAAAATTACGAAGATTAATCTTAGTTTTTCTAAGCAAGCGTTGTAGGAGTTTTTCAAGGAGATTTTCGAGATGATTGCGATTCTAGGCTACGTGAAGGGTGTTTTTCAATATTCTTCGTCTTAGACTATTATTTGTAATTGAAAGGATGATTTCCATGATTTATTTCGTGTTTATTTGGTTTATTGTGAACTAATTCATTTTTTAGGCTTATGATGGATCTTTGAGTGAATCTATGATTTTTGTAAACTTTGATTTCCAATTTAATAAGCTATTTCCAGTTTATCTATATTGATTTGAGCTTGAATTTATGAATTGCCTGATCAACAATTCTTTGTGGAATTGGATGGAATCGAGAGAGGATATTCAATTCTAGACCTAGTTGATATAACATGTGTTCAGGATTTTGTTAATAGCTTAAACTTGATGAGTGTTAAGGAAGAGATATGCTTGACACCGCATGTAATCGCATAGAGAACTTATTCTTCAACCTTCTTCAATTGTAATTCACATAGAGATATAGTGAGTTAGTTGCATAAGGTGTTTAACAGATTTCTATCTTAATTGTGGATTGACGTTATTATGGTATTGGTGCATCGAGAGGTGGTTAATACTATGTTCGTGTTCTTGATTAATAGACTGGAATAGTGAGTTGAATTGGAATAAAAGTGTTAAAATCAGAGTGAAGCTTAGGGTGAAATCATAAGTCTAATTCTCCATTAATTGTTTGAAATTCCAGATTTTGATATTTGTGATTGGTTTGTGATAGTTTAATTACTTTTTAATTTAGAATAATTATTTTTAATCATTGAATTGGATAGTTTAATAAAATTAGGATTAATAGGAAATTAATAATTGTGAAGTTAAGTTTCTTATTAAATTGTCTCTATGGGAAAGATACTCTACTTATCACTTTATTATTTGTTGACCGTATATACTTGCACATATTCATTGATTGAAAAATCTACCAACAGTGGCCCATGACTAGGTCTAATCTTCTGAAAAAACTGGGAAAGTATGACGTAGATGCAATGACAGCATTAACAGCACAAGTGGCCGCAATGGCTAAGCAAATGGAAGCATGGCATCCACAATCCACACAGCAGGTAGCAATGGTTTGTGAATTATGTGTTGAGGGTCATGCTACGGATCAATGTGACATAAATTTTGAAGCATCTCAGTTCGTAGGGAGCTATAGTCGATCTACCCAACCTTACTTGAATCAAAACGCATATAATCCGGGTTGGAGAAATCATCCGGGGTTTTCATGGAGTAACAATCAAACTCAAGCTCAAGCACCGAGACAACAAAACACATCTGGGTTTCAAAATCAGACTCAACAATAACCAGAGAGGAAATCAAGTTTGGAAGAAACCTTGGAGAGATTTATTAAAGTGTCTAAGAAAAAAAAACGAGGAACAAGATAAAGCATTGAATCAACTAGAGCTGAATATGAAAAGCCAAGGTGTGTCGATTAAGAATCTGGAAAATCAAGTGGGACAGATAGTACACGCACTGAATAACTGACCACTTGGAACACTTCCGATCGATATAGAGAAAAACCTGGGCAGAGATGAGCATTGTAAGGCTGTAACTCTACGAAGTGGAAAGGAATTGCAAGAGACAGTCAAGAATGGGGAAAAAAGGGACAAAACATCAATTGAAATTGAGGAAGTTGTGGACACCGAAAAACGTCAAGATGAGACTTCAGAGTAGAAAGAACCGGAACCAACCATCACAATGTCTCCCATACCGTATCCGCAGAGGTTTCAGAAATCCAAGTTGGATAAGCAGTTTTCACAATTCTTGGATATTTTCAAAAAACTGCATATCAACGTCCCCTTTGCCGAAGCCTTGGAACAATTGCCGAGTTACGCCAAGTTTATGAAGGAGGTTTTGTCGAGGAAGAGGAAATTGGGTGAGTTCGAGACAGTGGCATTGACCGAAGAATGCAGCGCAATTATTCAGAATAAGTTACCACCGAAGCTCAAGGATCCAAGTAGCTTTAATATACCATGTGAAATTGGAAATCAGTTTTTGCATTGTGTGATTTGGGGCCAGTATAAATTTGATGCCATTATCCGTCTACAGCCAGTTTGGGCTTCAAGCTCCACAACCGACAAATATCAGTTTGCAGTTAGAGGATAGATCGGTTACATATCCACGAGGTATTGTTGAGGATGTTTTAGTTAAAGTGGATAAATTCATCTTCCCTGCGGACTTCTTTATTCTTGATTGTGAAGTGGATAGCGAAATTCCAATAATTCTTGGGCGACCGTTCTTAGCAACGGGTAGAACTTTGATTGACGTTCAAAAAGGTGAATTGACGATGAGAGTTGAAGATCAACAGGTCACCTTTAATGTTTTTAAGTCAATGTCTTACCCAAAATAAAAAGGTGAATGTTTGCGGGTTGATATCATGGAGGAATTGGTTAATCATAAGTTCAGTGGAAATTACTCGGTGGATCCACTTGAATCCATTTTGCTCGGGACAGACGATTGCGGCATTGAAGAGGACATTGAATATATCAAATGGATAGATACATCATCAGTCTTCCGGAAAAGCAATCAATCATTTAACACCCTTGAGAGGCCCGAAACGAAAGGTAAAAAGTTCAAACCCTCGATAGAAGAGCCACTGGTGTTGGAATTAAAGCCATTACCATCTCATCTGCAGTATGCTTATTTGGGAAGAGACGATACCCTACTAGTTATTGTTTCGACGGAGTTAACTGACACGCAAAAGGAGAAACTGTTACGGGTTCTGCGTGAGTTCAAAACAGCAATTGGGTGGACTATAGCGGACATTCGAGGTATTAACCCATCATTCTGTATGCATAAGATTTTAATGGAAGAGGGGGCAAAACCAACCATTGAAATGCAAAGAAGGCTAAACCCCATTATGAAGGATGTGGTGAAAAAGGAGATTATAAAGTTGTTGGATGCTGGCATTATTTACCCTATCTCAGATAGCTAATGGGTAAGTCCTGTACAATGTGTACCAAAGAAAGGGGGTATGACAGTGATGAAGAATGAAGCTAATGTGCTCATCCCTACTAGAACAGTTACAGGATGAAGAGTGTGTACGGACTACCGTAAGCTGAATAAATCCACACGCAAGGACCACTTCCCCTTGCCATTTATTGATTAGATGCTGGATAGGCTTGCCGGACATCAGTTCTACTGTCTTCTGGATGGATATTCTGGGTATAATCAAATTACCATAGCACCGAAGGATCAAGAGAAGACTACATTCACATGCCTATACGGTACGTTTACATTCAGCCGTATGTCCTTTGGTTTATGTAATGCACCGGCAACCTTTCAACGGTGCATGATGGCGATCTTCTCCGACATGGTAGAGAAGAATCTGGAGGTATTTATGGACGACTTTTCTGTGTTTGGTGATAGTTTTGATTTATGTTTGAAAAATCTGATTTTAGTGTTTAAACGATGCGTGGAGACTAATTTGGTTCTGAACTGGGAAAATTGTCACTTTATGGTGAAAGAAGGGATTATTTTTGGACATAAAGTTTCTGTAGTAGGATTAAAGGTGGACAAAGCCAAGATTAAGACAATTGAGAAATTACCCCCTCCATCATCTGTGAAGGGAATCCGGAGCTTCTTGGGACATACGTGTTTCTACAGATTCTTCATTAAAGATTTTTCCAAGATTTCAAAACCCCTATGTTCCCTGTTGGGGAAAGACGTGCCTTTCAAGATGGATTAGACATGTATCGAGGCATTTGAGGTCTTAAAGAAGAAGTTGTTCTCTGATCCAATTATTGTGGCGCCCGATTGGAATTTACCGTTCGAATTGATGTGCGACGCCAGTGACTACGTAGTTGGAGTAGTATTGGGAAAACATCACGACAAGATTTTTCACACAATCTACTATTCCAGTAAGACGTTGACGGATGCCCAGTTGAACTACACAACCACCGAAAAAGAATTGCTTGCAGTTGTGTCTACACAAATTTAGAGCATATCTGATTGGGACCAAGGTAATTGTCTACACGGATCATTCTGCTATCAAATATCTAATTAAAAAGAAGGATGCCAAACCGTGACTAATACGGTGGGTGTTATTGCTGCAAGCGTTTGATCTGGAGATCCGGGATAGAAAGGGTACATAAAATCAAGTGGCTGATCATCTTTCTCGGTTGGAGAATACAGACATCCAGCAAAAAGACAACATCATGATCAATGAGAAATTTTTGGATGAATAACTTCTCTGAGTAACAACGACATTGCCATGGTATGCAGATTATGTGAACTACTTAGTTGCTAAGGTATTACCCCCGGATTTGAATTCACAACAACGTAAGAAGTTACTTCATGACGTGAAGCAATATTATTGGGACGAACCATTTATGTTTAAGGCCTGCGCAGATCAAATGATTAGACGTTGTGTGCCATATGAAGAGATGGACAGCATACTGGGTCATTACCACTCATCAGATTATGGAGGCCATTATTCCAGTGATCGAACAGAGCCAAGGTGTTGCAATCAAGATTTTTTTGGTCTTCTCTATTCAAGGATGCATATCTCTATGTACTGAAGTGTGATCGGTGCCAACGCATAGGTAATATCTCCAAGCGCAATGAAATGCCACTTAACTCAATTTTGGAGGTAGAATTATTCGACGTATGGGGAATCGATTTTATGGGACCTTTCCCATCATCTTTCAATAATCAGTACATTTTGTTAGCGGTCGATTATGTTTCCAAATGGATAGAAGTCGCAGCTTTACCCACGAATGATGCCAACGTTGTCCTTCGATTCTTAAAGAAAAACATTTTCACACGATTTGGGACGCCAAGGGCGATAATAAGTGATGAGGGAACTCATTTCTGCAATAAATAGTTCACAAAGTTGCTCACAAAATAAGGGGTTCGTCATAAAATTGCAGCCGCGTATCATCCCCAAACCAATGGTCAAGCGGAGGTCTCGAATAGGGAGGTCAACCAAATTCTAGAAAAGGTGGTCAATTCATCCTGAAAAGATTGGTCATTACGTCTTGACGATGCTCTATGGGCATATCGAACAACGTAGAAGAATCCGATCGGCATGTCACCTTACAGAATGGTATATGGAAAGGCATGTCATCTCTCGGTCGAGCTAGAACACCGTGCACACTGGGCCATTCGGAAACTGAACTTTGATCTACAAGCGGCGGGTGAGAAAAGGTTACTGCAGTTAAAGGAGATGGATGAATTCCGGTTCAATGCATATGAAAACGCAAAACTCTACAAGGTGAAAGTTAAAGCTTGGCATGATAAAAAAATTCTTGATCGAATATTTGAACCGGGCCAACAAGTCTTGCTTTTCAACTCTTGACTGCGTTTATTTCCTTGGAAATTGAAATCTCGTTGGTCGGGACCTTTCAAGGTTGTATCTGTTGCACCACACGAAAACATTGAGGTCGAGGAACTGAATTCAAAACGCAAATTTAAGGTCAATTGCCAACGTCTGAAACATTACTGGAGTGGACCCATCGAACGTCAATCAACGGTCATGTATCTCTCCGATCCTATAACTAATTGAGCTCATCAGCAAAGTCGGGCTGATGACTGTAAACCAAGCGCTTATTGGGAGGCAACCCATTAAGTTTTTATTTTATTCCATTTAGTGTTATCTTATTTTCTTATTTTAATCCTGTAGTATGGCTAGAATCAGATTTTGCTAGATTAAGTCTCAAATTTTCCATGTGTGCAGGTCCTTGTACAAAGTATGGCAATCAACAAGTTTTTGAAGCAAGGTGTCAGCGCCCCGACGCTAGGTCTACACGCAAATAGAGCGCCCCAACGCTAGAACTCAGCATCAACCCCTGAAGGTCAGCGCCCTTGCGCTGTACGAAGGCTATAATCCAGCGCCCCGACGCTGGACCCGAAATCTAAGCCCTGTAGCATAGCGCCCCGACGCTTATTAAAGGCCTTATCATAGCGCCCCAGTGCTGAGGCGATCATCAGACCCTGACGCTTAGCGCCCCGGCCCTCAAACTAGGTTACAACCCAGCGCCCCAGCGCTGGGGTCAGTTTTGAAGTGGAACCGCCACACGCTACAGAGTCCTCATTCACCAAAACTCCTAAAAATTCTACACTTCTAATTTTTCTCCACACTTTCACACGTTCACTTCTATATCATTAGACCCCCTTCCACGATTCACCTCCTAACACTTTGATTGCAAATCAGATTCAATCACATCTACACCATAATTGATTTCAATATTCTTTAAAGGAGAAAGGTATGTTGTGCACTGAAATTCTTCTTTCACACATGTTTGTTGTGACAACCAGAGAAATTAGAAAAATTATTAAAATCTTAAATGATTGATTTAAGGTCAAATAATAGACCTAGACAAAAAATAAGTGTATGCGTTTGATATTTTTGGGATGGAATTTTGAGGATTTCAAAATTCTGTGAAGGATTTAGGTGAATTATTCAGGATTAAGTGTATATGTGTTTATGTTATGTGAATATGGTATTATGTCTGCATAGTATGTGGTTAAGGGTCAAGGGTTAACCAGATAAATTTATCAGTGTCAAACCCTAATATTATTAAAAACGTCAACGTTTAATTAGAAAACCCTAACGTCTGATAAGAAACCCTTGAAATCGATTTTGAAACCCTATTTTCAGTTCCGGGAATCCGAAACTTTAATTCAGAAATTAAAACCCTAATTCTGGAATTTAAATGCTATGTATAAGGTTTAACGTCATTAATTATAATTTATTAGGGAAAACCCTAACAAATTACTTGAAACCCTAATTGCTTATTGGATGCCTGTGCTTGGTTACCACAGCTGACTGCTAGCTGAGCTAGGTCGTGTGCCATGTGCAATGTTGTTGGCCAGTTTTATGTATTGCTGGCTCTTACAGACTGTGTTTGCTGCTCGGGTACTGATGGCTGCTACTGTTGCTACTACTTAAGTGGTTACGAGCTGTTTGTCTTGGCAGTTTAGCTCCTGTTATCTTGTAGCTAAAATTTGTAATTTTCTTCCGTTGGTTTGATGCAGATCTGTTTCTGGTATCAAGCCATTTTGATGGTTGGTTACTGTTGGTTCCTTGTTCCTTGTTGGTTCCCTGTATGCTAGTGAGTAGCCTTGGTTTACTATTGCCATCATAGGGCCTGTCCTATGATGGCTATGGTATACTGTATGGGTTTTGCCCCATGTACTTATTCTTTCTTTTATTTAAGTCTAAATTTAGCAAAAAAAAAAAAAAAAAAAAAAAGCCCTAATATTAAATCTGGGAACTCTAATTTCAAATTTTGGGTATTTGAAACCCTAATATGGGAACTTAAAAGAAGATTATATTGCTTAAGGGTTATTAATTATAATAGTAATTAGGGTAAAGCTTAATTAATTAACAAACCCTAATTTCAAATTTTTAAACCCTAATTATTCTGTCAGGAACCCTAATGTACAATTAAGGATTTAATTGCTAAATTAACAATCTTAATTAGGAAATATTAATCCTAATTTGTGTTAATCCTAATGTGATTAGGAAGGTATACTGTAATTAAGAAACTCTAATTATAATTTCAATATGTTAATTTTCATTTATGAAAACCGTAATTTAGAAATCCTAAAAGGTGAATTATGGAAAGCTTAGGTTTTAACCCTAAGGGTTTGCAATAAATGACTATTATAGAATTAAAATGGTATGCTAAAAGACCAAAATACCCTCCCTTAACTTTTATGTAAAAAGAGTTATGGCCAAAATTGGTGCCACGTCTCTTGAATTATAACCACACACCTTGAATCAGCCAAATTTGAACACCTAGCCACATTTACAATTATGGATTTAAAAGATCTAAGATTAAAAAGTAAGAAAAATCTTACTTTACTTATCATTTGCTCCAAGTCCCTTTTCTCTCTATATTTTCTGATCTTAGAGTGAGAAAGTGTGAGAAACAAAGCTAAGATCATGTAATAACAAGCCAAGATCAGATCATCAAGGAGTTCATGAATCAAATTTTTAAAGGTATAAAAACCCTAACTTAGAAATCTAATGATTTGATGTTAAATGTTGTTGATTGGTTAAAGTTATGTAATAGAGTGTCATTTGATGATCTGGGTTGCCAAAACCTAGATCCATATCACATAGATGCACGAATCTAGCATTTCTTGAAATCTGGAAAAGTTGAAAAGTTTGGTCTGATAGTCATATGTCAGGGCCTTTAGATCCATGTGTGTTAAGTGTTTTGTGTGTTTTATGTTATAAATCTGTAGTATGACATGTGGACTTGGATATGGAACTGAAATCAGGTTCATATCATGTTTAAATTGAAAGTTATAAGCAGTCAAAACCCTTTGACCAACCACGAAATCTGGAATCTGGGCAGCCCAGATTTTGTCTGACAAGATTTTCCAGGCTCTTAATCTTGCTGTATGTTAATGTTTTGGCCACATTATTGTGTTTTTGTTTTAGCCTGACATGAATACTTTATGCTAAAAGCTTCAGATCACTCAGATCGATAACCGAACCATATAAAAGTTGTGGTCAAACGTGGAATGAAAAACTGCTCAAGAACATTTCTTGGTAACCCAGAAATGTTCAAGAACAGTTTTTCCTTCCTACTTTGACTGGCCCAGAATTTCTTTTGATAATGTTGTTGTGATGATCTAAGGTTATAGAATTTTACAATGATATTAGTACTACAAGAATGAACCATTATATCGTACAAAGAAAGCCCAGATTGCATGTTATGAGGATTTGAAAATGGGTACTTCGACTGTTCTTCAATTCTGGAAAACCCAGAAATTGAAGAACATGTCTGACAAGGTTTTCTGTTGATTAGATCTCACTGGTATGTTGTGTATTGGCTAGGATCTTGGTTGCTATTTGTAGTATTACACTTATTGTGACGCCCCCAAAATAGGAATACATCACCTATTCTGAGTCACCAAATACATGGTACATAATAAAAATACAATCTTAATTATACAACAAGAGAGCTGTGAGTTTAAATACAAATACTGTCTTCTAGACAATATCCACTCTCAGAATAAGTCCTCATTACATTTATTGTCACACTATTTAACAGAATAGTGAGGACTACTAGCTAATACTATAATCCGGACCATCACTTCGTTCCCCGACTCGTCCCAGCTACGTTCTCATTTCCTGAAGAGAACAGTGAAAGGAAGGGTGAGCTCAACTAGCCCAGTAAGAAATATTATGACTAAGATAATGCAGAATAAATTATCATTAGTCTTCAACAATGTTAAACTGATAATATACAATAGACATCAAGTTTAACTACAGCGGACATGCAATCCATTAAAAGAGTCAAGTAGAAAATAAAATCTACTATCTTTTTTGATTTAAAAGGTTTTTCATCAGTTTTATCGCTGAGACTCAGCTTATTATATAATCCACATCATCCCTGCACTACGGCCAAGGATATTCATCAGGGTCACGACCACAAATTATCCATGCACTACGGGCCAAGGATATTAGTGTATTCATCAATGGTCATGATCATGCCAACAACTGTCCATCAATGAACTACGGGCCAATGAGGACTTTTATCACATTATTTGTAACATTACGGTCATGATTATACCGAATAATCCCTGGTCATAATCATACCAAGTCCATCTATGCACTACAGGCCACATATGACTTTTAAAAAAAAATATAAACATGAGGATGATGACAATGATATAAGAGTTCAATAAAACAAGTTCACGAATTAATTTATTCAAGAACTAATAACGTCCAAATTGTCAACATGATACTACTTTGTAGAGTAAAATTCAAGAATGCTCAGAAGAATATTTCCATGAAAAATACTGGATGAAGCGCAAATATCAAGGATATTCCACTAATTTTATGGAGTATAGAAGTCAAAATTTTAACCAACTGAGTATAATAACGAATGGAATAACAAAAGAAATCACCATGCATGCGGTACTTCGCATAGACAAGTTATTCCAACAGAATAACAATAACGGAACCAGGTCAGGTGAAATTCACACCAACAGGATGTCCCAACAGAATAATAAATGCAAAATAATAAATAATGGAACCAGGTCCGGCGTAAAACGCACAGACAGGATATTCCGACAGAATAATAAATAAAGATGGAACCAGGTCTGGTGTAAAACACAGACATGATATTCCGACAGAATAATAAATAATGAAACCAGGTCCGGTGTAAAACACAGACAAGATATTCCAACAGAATAATAACAAAGACGGAACTAGGTCCGGTGTAAAACACACAGACAGGATGTTCCAACAGAATAATAAAGAATGAATAATAGAAGAATGTCACCAAGTATAGGGTAGACTGCGTATACAGGTTATTCCAATAGAATAATAAGAAATAGAATAACAACAGTTCTCTTCATGAATAAGAAAGAATAACACCCCTTACCGTAAAAGAAACTGAATATAAGAGTAGGGAAGTAGCAGGATACTTTTCTATAGTTTCTCTATAATTTCTCTATCTGGAGTTTCAGTGAATTCGTAAGAAATAATGAAGGAATGAGCTTCTATTTATAGGAGAATGAAAGTGCACTGTTCATGAACGAAATTATTTTCTTCAATCACTTAATGCAATCAACTAACAATTAATGCAATTAACTAACAATTAAATATAATATATATATATATATATATAAACACATGTTTTCTATCAATATAATATATACCACTAGATTTTTTTATCCCCTAATAACCAACATCAATCCCCCACCCACCCAAAAATTAATTTTATTACACTCTTACACATCACTATCACACTACTACTTTTCCACCATTTTCCACTCACACACACATCACACACCTATCACTTTCACATATCATTTTCTCCCACCATATACTCAATACATACATATACTACCATACATATACTCTTCCATTTCCAAAATCATTTTTTCAACACAAATGGGCCCCACATATGGGCCCCACTTTTATAAAAATTTCTACCGATTATTTTTGAAAAATGGGTAAAATAGAGGTCCATAAAATAAGCAAAACTTCATAAAAATCACTTTAATAATTTAAACAACATTTATCACCTTTATTATAATTCACAATATTAATCGACCAGATCGTTCCCAGGAAAGAGGGGGATTTCCAATAAGGATTTCTCCCTATTGAAGCGAAATTAGGTGACCAAACCTCTCCTTGGTAGAACTTCTAGACATCGTTAATATTACAATTTATAATATTTTTTTTTGCTAAGTTTGTTTGTATATAGAAAGAAACAGAGATTAAACAATAGCAAAGGGGCATACCCCAGAAACTATAGGATGAACCACATGGGACAACCCCCAAAGGGAACACTAAGGACCAACAACCAACCAATTGGGATTACAAATTAGAAAAAAATAATACATGCATACGGCTGCCAAGAGCTAACAACATGTGCTTGAAGGTGGCGATTAGCAGCTGCCCCAACTCAGCTCGCCAACCTGCGCCAAAGAGCATCTGAGCCAGCATCCCACCCATGTGCCGAAGAGCAGCACCTGCTAGAACCTTACCCATGAGCCGAAGAGCAGCCCAGCACTAGAAACCAGGACCCCACCCAAACAAAAGCAGCGGCTCCACCTTGCCACCCTTCACCAGCCATGGCATACAGGAAGATTACACGATCTCTTCGGACTGGAGAGGACAACTTAAACAATGATACTAGACAATGATACTAGAACCAGCCGCCACCCCACAACAGACACTGCACCACTATTACAGCAGAAGCAGACCAAACCTGAGCAGCACCCCACACACTAGAACCAAGCAAACCAGCAATAGCAGAGACCTCATAAGCATACCCGCCCGGACTAGCAGGACACCATAGCATCCCACACTGACCCAGCAGAAATCCCAATTGCCCAAGGCCAATGTCGCAGTAGCAACCAGATAAGCAAAGCTGAAGAGCAGCAATCCTTAGCCAAGCTGCAGACTCAGCCCCCCTGCAACCCATGAAGAAACTGAACCACAAGCTGCCGAAGCTGCCTCAACAGCCTAACACTCCATTCTGCCTGACTGAATGCCGATGCCTAGAGAACACTGCGAGCTCCACAAGCTGAAACTAATGCATTAGGAAGACCAGCCCATCAAGAGCATTCCAGACCAGCCCAACAACCGGGCCCAGAGCATCCGGCCGAACCAAGCCACCGACACGCCCAAACCTTCACCATCTATAGATTATATCCACATACTAATACTAGGATCGCCCTGAGCTGCCAAGATAAACTTAGAGGAGGAAGCCAGCCTGGATTTAATGGTATTCAAAATGTCCCTAACCACTACACCCAAAGGTTTTCTATTCTGATCATGGACAAAGGAATTCCTTGCCGCCCAAAGCTTGTACACGGTTGAAGCGAACGCAAGCTTGAGGATATTGGACCTAATGCAATTTCCTCCGAACTGGATAATAAACCCAACTAGGCTATCCCACCTCAAAGGGACATTATTCCAGCCCCCAAAAGCTAGAATAGAGGAGAGAGCAGAAGATGAATAGGAACATTCAAAGAAAAGGTGGGCAAAGGTCTCACTATGAGTGGCGCAGAAAGGGCAGTTCGCAGGGCGGAACCTTGAGTAGGAGGAGAAACGCTCATTGGTCGGGAGTCTGCCACGAAGGGCAAGCCAGAGGGTGAAGGAAAATCTAGGAATGTGGGTCGGGTGCCGGAGGATAGGGGCCCATGGGACTTTCGGAGCAGTAACACGAATTGAGTCCCAAATAATCGAGGCTTTAACCATTTTAATATCAATGGACCCCCATAATATTCTATCCTCAGATGACAAAGGAGCAGGGAGAGACGCGATCCTATTCCACAATAGAATAACTTCATGGTGAAAGCTAGGAGACAATGCCCATGCTCCAAGAGATATGATTGCGGATAACTTAGCATTCAGTGGAAGCCGAGTATTTGATAAAAGTGATTCAGTGGGATTAATGGCCAGACCATTCAACCACGGGTCATGCCAGAGACTGAATGAGCCACCATTTCCAACTCTATAATGAAGGAAGCTAAGGGCAACGAGACGCAATTTTAGGATCTTTCGCCAGATCCAAGAACAGTCGGTGGGAATTGGCAAGCGCCAGAAGTTACATCGTTTAAGCACGGTAGAATTGACCCATTTAGCCCACAAGGAGGTTGGAAAAGGGGAGATGACCTTAAGAAGATGGAGGATAAGAAGAGCTGAATTACAATCAGTGAGATTTTTTATGCCTAGACCTCCTTCGGCAATAGGCAGGGCAAGATCCTTCCAGGCTACTTTGGCACCATGGCTAAGAAGAGAAGATCCTTTCCAAAGAAATCTACAGAGAATAGATTGAATAGAACGCAAGACCGACTTAGGCAAGATAAAGTGGGCTGCCCAATATGATTGAATAGCAAAGAGCACGACTCGAATCAAGATCACTCTTCCAGCATATGAAAGGAAACGCGATGTCCACGACGAAACCCGGGCTGTAATTCGATGAATCAGAGGCTGACAATCGGAATGGGATAAGCGAGAGGAAATTAGGGGAACCCCAAGAAACCTGATTGGCAAGATGCCTATCGGAAAACCCAACAGCTGATTAATAGATTCCTTAACCTCTTCAGGAACATTAGACAGAAAACACATGCTTTTAAGAACATTAGGAATAAGCCCAGAAAACATGGAGAAGGACTGTATGCAAGAGTGAATAATAGCGACTGAGGCCAAGTCCCCATGACAGAAAAGGAGAACATCATCGGCAAAGCACACATGCGAAATTCTACAAGGCTCAGCTTTCCAATGAAATTTGAAATCCGGCAGCGAAGTTCCCGTAGAAATAATCATTGATAGTGCTTCCATAGCTAGGACGAACAGGTATGGAGATAAGGGGTCTCCTTGCCTAAGCCCTCTAGCTCCCTTAAAATATCCAGCGAGTGCACCGTTAACTTTGACCGAGAACATAGGAGTGGTGACACACCCTTTAATCCATTGTATAAAGATAGGTGGAAATTGAAGAAGACTTAGCATGTCCAAAATAAATTCCCAGTCAACAGTATCAAAAGCTTTCCTGATGTCAATCTTAAGCGCACATCGGGCTGGCCCAGAAAGTCTATGGTAGTTCCGAAAGAGTTCTTGAGCTAGGAGAATATTGTCGCTGATACTTCTACCGGAGATGAAGGCAGATTGAGCATGATCTATGATGGAAGGAAGAACACACTTGAGCCTATTGGCAAGGATTTTCGCTATACATTTGTAGATAGTATTGCAGCAAGATATGGGCCTGAAATCGGACATGCAAGAGGGGTTATCATTCTTCGGAACCAAAACAATGGTTGTAGAGTTTACTCCACCGGGAAGAAGCCCTGAAGTGAAGAAGGAATGGACTGCCGCTAGGAAGTCAGGACCTACAATATCCCAGCAATGAATAAAAAATTCAACGTTAAATCCATCAGGACCGGGACTTTTATTCTTCTTCATGGACTGGAGGACTTCTAGAATTTCCGCATCAAGAATGGGAGCTGACAGAGCTGTGGCCTGAATAGGAGAGATCCTCTTGTTTACAAATTTTTTGAGCTCGTCATGACCAGGGTAGGGACAAGGATCTGATCCCAACAGATCCTGAAAGTAATCGACTGCCACCTGCTGAATACTCATCTGATCAACGACAAGAGAACCAGAGCTGTCAAGAATAGATAGAATTTTGTTATGGTTCCAATTGTTCTTGATAACATTGGCAAAGAACTTAGAATTCTTATCACCCTGGGCCAGCCATATAACACGGGACTTCTGAAGAAGAAGCGATTCTTCATGAGCTAGAGCTTCCCAAAGAGACTTGGAGCACATAGTTTCATGGGAAAGCAATGCCGGATTCCGGGGGTCAGTCTGAAGGGCGACTTGGACCGCAGCCAATTGGTCTTGCCAGCATTTGGAATTATTATTGAGATGACCGATCGAAGCGTTCAATAAAATAAGGGCCCTTTTGGTAATGCGCAATTTCTCCTTGAGGATAAAGAAGGCATTTCCTCGTACAATGGTACTCCAACAATCTGAAACAGTAGGGTTGAACCCTTCTAGCTCAAGCAGAAAGTTAAAAAATTGGAAAGGTTTCCTGAGCCTTCTACAGTTGAGGCCAGTATTGAGGATAACCGGGCTATGATCCGAGAGGCCCCTAGGACCAAAAGTAGCTTGGGAATCCGGCAATGAAGAGAACCAGGAAGAGTTTCCCAAGGCCCTGTCGAGCTTCCTAAAGATAGGGTTATTCAGCTGACAGTTCCACCACGTGAGCCACGGACCAATAGCTCGGATGTCAGCAACCCCAATATTATTCAGGCAGTCAAGGAAGTCAGACATACCAGGATTCCAGGATAAGTCTCCCCCCTCCGCTTCAGACATACTCTTGTAAGTATTGAAGTCTCCGAGCAGACACCAAGTGGCAGAGGAGGACAACGATTCCAGATCTGCCCAAAGAAGTCTACGGTCAGCCACAGAATTCAGGCCATAGACTATGGAGACCAAGATTGGGTTATCATCATGAAGAGGCAAGAGCCTAAAATGCGAAAGTTGAGCAGATTGGAACAGAGTGCTTACCCTCCATATATTAGGATCCCAGCCCACCCAAATTCTGTCATTCGAATGGAAGTCATAGTTATAGACCCAAATCCAATTGCGGCAGATTGCCCTCGATATCCTATGGGCATTGGAAGCTTTCACTCTAGTCTCAACAAGCCCAACAAAAGAAATATGGTTGTCTAGTAAAAAGTTGCGAATAAATGCCTGCTTAGGCTTCTTATTTAAACCCCTGACATTATAGGAACAAAAATATGTCATAACCAAAAATAGGGGGACGACTAGAAAGATTACTTAGGGGAAGACCCCTTAGGCCCCTTATTTCTCTTCTTGGATTTCTGGAGAGGCTCAATACCGAGGCTGGACTTATGCTTAAGCTCTTTACGTTCCATCTCATCAACTTGCTTAAGTCTATCCACCAGTGGATTGAATGGGATAGGAGACTCAGAATCCTCATCACAGGCTGCAGGCGAGGAGATGAGAGCGAATGAATTCGAGTTTGCAGCTAAACAAGGGGACCCAGGAGAAAGAGAAGGCGCTTTGACGCCTTTAGAAACAGTAGTCCAAGCTTCCTCAGGATCAGGAGGATCCAAGGAGGAGGGAGGGGGAGCCTCGGCTACTAAAGGGACAACCGGGACAGTAGTGTGGGCCTTAGGAACCCACTTCATGTTGGCACTAGGGCATTTAGCAAGAGAGTGCCCAAAACATTTGCAAACTGTACATGAAGGGGGCCTGCTCCAGTAATCCACCTTAATTGCAACAGTATCTTCCACCAGAGCATTACCATCGAAAACAACGGCATTAATAGAAGAAGGAAACGTGGATAAGGCACTCATCTCAACACAGATTCGGGCGTAGCTCATAGGCTCTAACTTAGATGTCATTTCATCGGCAAACAGAGGTCTTCCAATAGCACTAGCCAAGTAACTTAGACCTTCCTTCGTCCAGTAAGATAGCGGGATATTGCTAAACTTAACCCAGATGGGAACTTTGCTGCAGTCGGATTTTGTGAAGCTGACTCCTTCTTGCCACGGCTGAAGGCACAAAAGCTTTGAGGCTATATACCAAGGTCCTGACGCTAGGACATTGTCCCTGTCCTTCACAGAATCGAACTTAAAGATAAAGTATCCCTTATCATGCAAGTAGACTTTTGATAACCCCAAATGCCCCCAAAGCTTCTGAGCAGAGGATTCAACCAACTTAAATGGCAATTTAGAGTGGATAAATTGGCCCACCAGGCTGGTAGACCATTTGTTAAGTCCTTGCATGAGGACTTCAACAGGGGGATTCACGGTGATTCTCCCATCCGAGGGGCTAGAAGGGAAGAATTTCAACCCAAGATTTTTCTCATTAGCAGAATTAGATACTACAGAACTCCAAGAAATAGGGGGGATAGGAACACTCACGCCTTTCTGGGGAAAGGGCGGATGGCTATCTAAGATATCAGAAGAAGCTAGGGGAGGCCTCTCATCCCTCGGCTTAGACGTCTCACCAACACAGAACACTTGAACTAATCTTTGGTCCACAGGGGCATGGAGAGAGCTAGCATTGACCTGAGAAGGGCTTCTGCCCAAAACGGGAAAGGGGTCAAGCACCTTCCGAGCATTTGCGAGGGCAGCAGGAGCTCCAATAGAGGAAAGGTTATTAACATCGTCAAGCGGAAGACCAAGAGCGGTGATGTATTCCATGAGTTTGGCGTTCTTCTTCCTCTCAGCGAGCGCTTCGTCTCTGCCAATGGCTGAAAAGTGGTGAGCAGCCTTGAAGATATCTTGAGTAACCGAAGGAGAGGCGAGGCCCAAATTAGCCTCTAATTGAGACTCGAAGGCGGCGGATTCCTCGGAGCTGAAGGATACATTAGAGGGATGAGGCTCAGATTCCACCATAGCAATAGAAGCTAAGGGAGAACTAGGGCTTGAGACACCAAATTCAGCGAAGAGATTGCGAGATTGACTGCTCTCAGAGTTTCCAGCAGAGAGGTGCTGGTGGTCCACCATGATCTGCACTGAAAAGGAGGAAGGAGCCGAGGGGGGGGGAACGAGGCAGAAGATGACCAGGAGAGAGAGGGAACTCGGCTTCCGGAACGGTAAGAGGCCAGGGAGAAGGCTTGCCGGCAAGGAGGACCTGCAGGAAAGGACCTAGATGGAAAACGGAAAAAGTTGGAGAGGACGGTGAAATTAGGAACTAGACGCCAGATACCAAAAGGGGGAATAAGGCTAAACGGTGAATGACGGAGAGGGACGCTAATTTGAAAAGGTAACGGAAGAGTAGAGAGAGATATATTTTAGAGAGAAGGCAGAGCATATTGCTACATCTCCCCTTCATTTATAATATTAATAACTCTGTCATTTCAATTATTAATTTAATAATATATAAAATATCAACAATAATTGAATCAAATAACATGAGATACTATGCAACAATTACTATAGCAATAATTGAACAAACTGAGTGACTTCTCACGTAAGCATTAATAATCAATACCGTGTGCTACTATGCAACCACGTGTATTACTGTACTTTTACTACCGAGTAGTTCAACAGTATTAACGGTAAAACTTCCACCGTTATTTTTAATAAAATATTTTTGTCGTTTTCTCAATCCGACAATAATTCCGTTGTGGGGTCCACCATAATCGTGCCATCGTACGAATATTTCCCGACACAAAGAATATTCCCTGACTAATCGAATATAATATAACAACTTGCATACTTTGCAAAATTTATAAATATTACCCACAACTATAACATTATATCAAATCCACACCATAATATTAAAAAAAATATTTCGAGAAAATTAAATATTTATTCATAAAATCTGGGGTCTCACAATCTCCCCTTCTTAAGAAATTTCTCCCTCGAAATTAGGGTACGTACCAGGTATGTCAAAGAGGTAAGGATACCTTGATTTCATTTCAGATTCTAACTCCCAGGTCATTTCCTCAATATCGTGGTTCCTCCATAAAACTTTGACTTGAGGTATAACCTTGGAGCATAGAATATGTTCCTTCTTATCCAAGATTTGAACAGGAACCTCTTCATACGTTAAATCTACCGCTATTTCATCTGGTTCTAACTCAATAATGTGGTTCGGGTCTTCCACATATTTACGTAACATGGATATGTGAAAAACGTTATGAACACGAGACATACTTGGCGGTAAAGCGAGTCTATAGGCCACAGTTCCTACTCGATCGAGGATTAAAAATGGGCCAATGAATCGACGATTGAGCTTTCCTCTCTTTCCAAATCTCGTAACTCCTTTCCATGGAGCAACACGTAACAACACATGATCTCCTATATCGATTTCCACGTCCTTTCGATGAAGACCAGCATAACTCTTTTGTCGATTTTGTGAGGTCTTTATACATTGTCGGATCGCTTGAATCTTTTCCGTAGTTATACGTACCAACTCCAGTCCCAACAATGTTGGTTCACCCACCTCATTCTAGCATACTGGAGAACGACACTTTCTTCCATACAACGCCTCGAATGGAGCTATGCCAATACTTGCTTGATAACTGTTGTTGTAGAAAAACTCCACCAATGGTAAGAACTTATCCCAACTTCCCTTGAAGTCAAGGATACAGAGTCTTAATAAATCTTCCAGAGTTTGAATAGTCCTCTCTGATTTTCTGTCCGTCTGAGGATGATATGCCGAACTAAATTGTAAATCCGTGCCCATAGCTTTTTGCAAACTAACACAAAACCATGAAGTGAATCTTGGGTCTTGATCAGAAACTATGGATACTGGCATACTATACAGTCTTACAATCTCGTTTATGTACATACGAGCAAGACGTTCAAGTTTATAAGTTTCTCGTATTGGTAAGAAGTGAGCAGACTTGGTCAATCTATCAATAATGACCCAAATTGCATCAATATCTTGAGAAACCTTGGGAAGACCAGTAACAAAATCCATGGTAATGTGCTCCCACTTCCATTCTAGAATTTCAAGTGGTTGCAATGGACCTTTTGGTACTTGATGCTCCGCCTTGACTCGTTGACAAGTTAGACACCTTGAGATAAACAGCGCTATCTCTCTCTTCATATTGCTCCACCAAAATATATGACGAAGATCACGATACATTTTGGTACTCCCAGGATGGATTGAAAACGGTGTGTTGTGCGCCTCCATTTTGGTACTCTGTCTGAGGATGATATGCCGAACTAAATCGTAAATCCGTGCCCATAGCTTTTTGCAAACTAACCTAAAATCATGAAGTGAATCTTGGGTCTCGATCAGAAACTATAGATACTGGCATACCATGCAGTCTTACAATCTCATTTATGTATATACGAGCAAGACGTTCAAGTGTATAAGTTTCTCGTACTGGTAAGAAGTGAGCAGACTTGGTCAATCTATCAATAATGACCCAAATTGCAGCAATGCCTTGAGAAACCTTGGGAAGACCAGTAACAAAATCCATGGTAATGTGCTCCCACTTCCATTCTAGAATTTTAAGTGGTTGTAATGGACCCTTTGGTACTTGATGCTCCGCCTTGACTCGTTGACAAGTTAGACACCTTGAGATAAACAGCGCTATCTCTCTCTTCATATTGTTCCACCAAAATGTACGACGAAGATTACGATACATTTTGGTACTCCCAGGATGGATTGCAAACGGTGTGTTGTGCGCCTCCATCATGATTTTATGCTTTGAATCAGGGTCGTTAGGAACACAAAGTCTGGAGTTAACTCGTAGTATTCCTTCTTCATCGATTCTTGCTTCCGACATAGCACCTTCTTGCACTTTCTTCCTCATACGCATCAGCTCCAGGTCTGTAGTTTGAGCAGCTTTAACTTTATCAATTAAAGTCGGTTCTACTCGTATATTCGCCATCATCACGTGGGTCCCTGGAGTCTTTATCTCTATCTCCATCCTTTGAGAGTCATACAAAATGGGTCTTTGCGTTGACAATATCGCACTCGTACTCGCATATGATTTTCTACTCAATGCGTCAGCTACTACGTTCGCTTTTCCAAGATGGTATTGGATGGTATGATCATAATCTTTCAACAACTCAAGCCATCGTCGTTGCCGCATGTTGAGTTCCTTTTGAGTAAAGAAATATTTGAGGCTTTTATGATCCGTAAATATCTCCACTTTCTCCCAATACAAGTATTGCTTCCAAATCTTTAGTGCCAAGACAACAGCTGCCAACTCTAGATCATGAGTAGGATAATCCCTCTCATATTCTTTTAGTTGTCGTGAGGCATATGCTATGACTTTCCCATGTTGCATGAGAACACATCCTTACCCTTTGCCCGAAGCATCACTGTAGATGACAAATCCCTCCGAACCAGATGGTATTGTCAGAACAGGTGCTGAAATGAGTCTCCTCTTGAGTTCTTGAAAACTCTTCTCACATTCATCTCTCCAACTGAATTTTGTATCTTTTTGAGTTAGCTGAGTTAGTGGAGTAGCGATTCAAAAAATCCTTCCATGAATCTCCGATAATAATCTGCTAAACCAAGAAAGCTACGTACTTCGGTCACTGATTTAGGTTTCTCCCAGCTTTGAATAGCTTCAACCTTTGCTGGGTCAACAGATATTCCATGACTTGATACCACGTGCCCAAGGAATGCTACTTCCTCAAGGCAGAACTCGCATTTTTTTAACTTGGCATAAAGCTTATATTCACAAAGTTTTTCGAGTATCAGCCTCAAGTATTGCTCATGATCTTCACGAGTTTTGGAATATATGAGGATGTCATCAATAAAGACGACCACAAAGTGATCCAAATATTCCTTGAATACTCGGTTCATCATATCCATGAAGGCAGCAGGAGCATTAGTCAATCCAAAAGACATGACTAAGAACTCTTAATGCCCGTACCGAGTTCTGAAAGCCGTCTTTGGAATGTCATCGGTTCTAATCTTCAACTAGTGATATCTGGAACGAAGATCAATCTTTGAAAAGAATTTGGCTCCTTGCAACTGGTCAAACAGGTCACCAATACGTGGCAATGGGTACCTATTTTTGATGGTGACATGATTCAACTCCCGATAATCAATACAAAGTCGCATACTCCCATCTTTCTTCTTCACGAATAGAAACGGAGCACCCCAAGGAGAAGTACTAGGACGAATAAAGCTAATGTCTAACAATTCCTGCAGTTGGGTCTTTAACTCCTGAAGTTCAATAGGAGTCATTCGATATGGGGCTTTAGAAATGGGTTTTGTACTGGGTTCAAGGTCGATACAAAATTCAATTTCACGTTCTGGGGGTAGGCAATGAAGTTCTTTAGGAAATACGTCAGGAAATTCATTAACAATAGAAATATCATTCAAAACTGACATATTTTTGTTTAGATCTGTGGCATGAGCTAAGAAAGCTTGACATCCATTTTTTAATAAATGAATAGCTTTATGGCTTGAGATGACAGTGATTGATTTTAATGGTTTGGTTGCTTGAATTCGCATAATAGGTTGATTAGGAATATGAAAGCTAACAACCTTTCGAAAATAATCAATTTTTGCATGATGAGTAGTTAACCAATCAATCCATAGAATCACATCAAATGCAAGTATTTTCAAAGAAATAAGATCGACATGTAATGTGCGGTTACAAATTTGAATCAAACAAGACTTATAAACCATGGATGTAATGAAGGTTTCTCCCAACGGGGTTTCAACAGATAAGTCAAAGTCTAATTTCTCCGGAGTCAAATTTAAACGTTGAGCGCAAGTAGGAGAAATTAAAGAGTGGGTAGAATGAGTATCAAATAAAGTATAAACTTCGCTAGAGTTTATGATTAGCTTACCCATGATGACCTCGTTCGGGTTCCTTGCTGTAACGACCCCAAAATAGGTCCATTCAATCCAACCCATTCTGAGTCGCCAAATACATGGTACAGAAAACAACTACAACTTTATTATAATAATTGTCGTGCAAAATACAACAACATATATAGTGTGAGTTTGGATACAAATATATACCAAATGTGACACATGTCCCAACCGTGGACAACACCTCACAGTGACACCTTACATAAAGGTATAGTCAAAAACTGTTTTAGAAACTAAAATCTTTGGGAAGTGCTCAAGGAAACCTTCGTACATGGGAGGCCATGCTTTTAGGTTATGATAGATATCATATGGCCACAAAATTATCCTTGGTTGACCCAATATACCCCAAAGAAAAATGAGAAGATTACTATCATATTCTTCCCAATGGTGAGTCTTCTCTTGATTTATCATTATCTCCACTGTCTCAAATTGAGAATTATACTTCAAACAAAAACCAAGATTATATAGGTAGTGCTCGTAAATATACTCAGCAAATGGATGAGCACAATCCTGTCTTATGATGACACGAGGTTGTATGTCATTAGACATCTTGTATGAAAGTGGCAAAACACCCTTCCAACGTTGGGTTTGCCTCTCCCTATATGATTCACCAAATATAACTACTAAAAGATGTATACAACACACTTGTCTATACTGTTTAGGGAGAACTCCACAGCTAGAGACCACCGTTCTATTCCCCTGTTACCCCCGCTCGACCCAGCTACACTCTTATTATCTGAAAGGAATTGTAAAACAAAAGGGTGATCACAACTAGCTCAGTAAAAAATATGACTAAAGATAATTAAATTATCAATAGCCTTCATCAGTAATAAATCATAGATTTAGAACATATGGTAGATGATAAAAATTTTAACCATAGTTGCAGCGGAAAGAGAAATCCATTAGAAGAGTCAAATAGACTATGAAGTCTATTTTCTTCTCCATGTTAAAAATCCACCAACAATGTTTTATCCCTGTAACATCAATCAACAATTCTGGTCCACAATAATATGAATAACTCATAATCATAATTGTAGTTCTAAATTCCTCTTCTCATCCAGGACGAAGATAATTTTCATCACCTATCTTTACCTGAAACATCAAAGATCATGGTTACACCAAATCACATTTCCTGTTCATAATCATACTAATAATTTCATCTTAACACTACGGCCAAAGATATTCATTTGTATCACCAGTTGGTCATGTTCATCTCAACACATGTTCATCTTTGCACTATTGGCCAAAGATATTCAACAACACGTCATCTTTGCACAACGGGCCAAAGATATTCATCAACAATTCATCTTTGCACTACAGGCCAAAGATATTCCTCAACAGTTCATATTTTCACTACAGGCCAAATATATTATTATCTCAAAGAAATATATAATCATTTCAGAATTTATATAAATAATAATTATAACCATGTTGATCAATTCACCTTTGCACTTAAGCTAAAGATATTCAATTATAAATTCAATGGCCATGATCATACCAGTCAATAATTCAACTTTGCACTATTGGCCAAAGAGAACCCATAGTCATGATCATACCAAAAATCTACCCATCTATACACTCAAGTAAAAGAGAAATATCATCATTAGGGTTATAGAAATATTATATATGATAATAAAAATAATATGATCAACATATAGTTTTAATCTCAAGAGTAATATTCATAAATCAACTATAATTTGGTTAGAAAAAGAAACCAAATTTGTTGTGAATAGTACCCGTGAATAGTAACTCATGAATAGTAAACCCGACACAAAAAGGTAGAAATTACACATTAAAATCCATACCAATATTTCGGTATAATGATATTGAAAGAATAATATTTCTTAAGCTTATAAACAATTTATTTTAATTGTTTACACTTTACTAAATAATGCATTTAATCATTCTAAAATGCCAAACTCATAAGATTTCATCACCAATAATCAAAATCCTCATCAAAAATCTGCATATACCTCATATAGGAATCTCAAGCCATAAAATCATATTTTCCGATTTTCTTCCTTCACATAACATATTTACCTCATTTATTCATAACTAGTCAATTTTCATGAAAAATACCAAATCAGTTCCAAAAATATTTCTTTTCTGGGATTTAGCAGAATATAGTCCCATATTGAACATATATTTTTCTTAGAATTTTTAAAATTCATTCACTATTTTTCATATGGCCAAAACTGTCAAATATTTAGACATTTATCATAAATTGTACTTTTATCCAAAAATTCTGAAATTCACAGAGTACACTGATATTATATAGATGTACTCCCAATAAAAATTTCATCAATTTTGAAGTTAACCACAAGGAGTTATAAGCGGTTACTTTTAAAATAGTCTTTTCCCGTAAAATTCATAACTCTTAATCTATACATCCAAAAATCGCCATTTTTGGACACAATCAATAAAACTCATCAAAATATCATTTCAAATTTTTCTAGAATTTTCTGAAGGACGAAAGAAGTACAAACTGAAAAACATAATAACCCTTAAAATCCTTTACCTCAAAAGATCAGTATTTCTGACCGAATTTCGGGTATAGTGCTGACAGAAACTTGCACCGTATAGCAACACTCAAAGTATACTCATAAGAATACGCTCGATAATATAGAGAGAAAAAGAGAGAAAACTTGTTTCTGGTGTGATTTTCAATTCTAACTTAACCCTCTATTTATAGAAAAATGTTAGAACGCCAAAGGAGACTAAATAATAAATTAATATTCTTTATTAAACACATTTCCAACGCATGCTTTGAAATTGAGGGCAGCCATATTGGAAGAAATTCAGCAGCCCATGTGTGTAATCCACCAACCAAAAGAGGGTCCCACCCATAAATTTAATAAAAATCATTTTATTTTCTGAAACTTCAATAATTCATAGAAAATTGCCCGGTTATCAGAAATATACGAATTTTTATGTCCATTCTGACTGAAATCGAATTCTCTACAACTTTGTAGCTTTGAGTTTTTCCAAATTCCAAACCTAAAATATCCGAAATCCATAAATGGATGATTTTAAACATCGTTTCAACACCTTTTAAAATTCATAACAAATCATGCGTTAATTTTTAACGGTTCAAAATTTGTGGACATATACTCAACTTATATATATATATATATATATATATATATATATATATATATATATATATAACATATCCAAAAATCACAACGATCCAACGGTCATATTAAAATTATAACTCACGCAGTAAAGCTTTAGGAACACCGATTTGAGTTTTTAATACCTCCAATCCGACAAAATACTGATAAAACACCTCAACATTAATTCTTTCATTTATAACCACATAAATAAATCCATCATCTATATCCACATCAAATAAATATTTCATTATCATATAAACAATAATTAATTATTCACAAATAATATTACAGAATCACAATTATGACAACCGGACCGTTCCCAGGAAAGCGGGGCTTTCCAATAAGAATTTCTCCTTACTAGCGCGCAATTAGGTGACCAAACCTCTCATTGACAGAACTTTCTAGACATTGCCAATCATGCTATCTAATAATATTATTCAAATAATACGAATTATTGATCTGATAATGAGAAATATTGTGAAGTGATAATTATTGAAACAACAATAATATAAAATATCAACGCAGCAATTATTGAATCAATAAAATAAAATATTGAACAATAATTACTGTAACAATTATTGAGTAGTGCCTTTTTACGTAAGAATCAATAATTCAAAAATCCTGTGTAATACCGTGTGCTACTATGCAACAACGCGTATTTATTTTACCAACCGGGGTATTCCAACAGTGTTAACGGTAATGATTACGTCGTTATTTATAAAAACTTAATTTTGTCGTTTTCTTCATCCGACAGTTATTTTGTTATGGGGCCCACAAATGATTGCGTCGTCGTAGGAATATTCTCCGACAGAAAGAATATTCCACGACCAAACGAATATTCCCCGACAACAATGAATATTTTATAACCACTTGTGTATTTTGAAAAAAAATTTCATATATCACCCTTAACTTTAACCTTTTATCAATTTAATCATTTACTGAATTGTAATTATAAGAAAAATTGAATACTTTAATTCATAAAATTCGGGGTCTTACAATCTCCCCTCCTTATGAAATTTCGTCCCCGAAATTTACGTACCTGGTATTTCGAAAAGTTGAGAATACCTTGCTTTCATTTCAGATTTTATCTCTCGAGTCATCATGATTTCTCCGTTGCTCATCTCCCGTGATAACTTTATTTAGGTTCCTCATTTGTTGGGAAGTCATGACAACCGCCATCCCTCGAAGTACCCGACTTTGACTTATTTGGGGAAGCATTTGGCGTCATCACTACTGTTGGAATATACTTTTCTATAGGGCATATTCCACTCTCAACTGCCTTGTCGTACTCCTGTTTAATGATTTGAATCGTCAATCTTCGATCCATATCAAATTCAGGTTGACCGATCTGTACAGGGTAATTCAAAACTCGATGTTGGGTTCTCCCAATTGCTTTCCAAAAAGAGAAATTCATGTCATCTATTTTAGCCTTCTTAGATCGGACATCTCTTTCCACAATATCCACGTGTCGTGTGGCTTTTACCCATGCATCACTCATTCTTACTCGTTCAGTTTTTTCTTCTTTCAGCTCAGATTCCATCTTTATCATCTTATACTCTGCCAAAGAATACTTCTATTCAAGCATCACATATCGGGTAACACAAGCTTGAATTGTTGCATCGTTTTGTTCCACGACCGCCTGTCGTTCTTCAGCCTGCTCTTCTAATTCATGAATACGATTTTGAAATTCTATATTTTGATCATATAATACCTCTAATAAATTCTTCTCAGGTACCTATTATTCCTCACTCTCAGCTGTTACCTCTGCGACCATCTCAGGTGCAACTATCAATTCTTCACACACCACATGGATTTCTCTAATTCCTTCTTCGCCTTATATCACATTATCCTGGTTGGTGATTAGATGTATCCCCATGGTCTCATTCACTCCATTGTTAACATTCTCAGCAACCATTCTCAAATACTGCCATAAAACAAGGGTTAATTTAAACAAAGTAACATATCACATAATATCCCGATATTATGACTAACCAACAAATAAGCTTAGGTAGGACACACTAGCGAAGGATTTACTCATCTCTCCCCTCCTAGTTATATTTCCCGATCTCCGCCGGAGACCATATCCCTAAGCTCTGATACCAAATGTGACTCGTGTCCCAACCGTGGATAGAACCTCACAGTGGTACCTATCAGTTTGCCACCGCAGAAGGGAATCCCCTACGGAGTGTCTGGCTTCGGTGCATATCCCATCAACAGGAAGTCACCAGAGAGAGGCTCGGGGCTCTTTACTTATAGCTCTGATACCAAATGTAACGACCCCAAAATAGGTCCATTCAATCCAACCCATTCCGAGTCGCCAAATACATGGTACAGAAAAAAACTACAACTTTATTACAACAATTGTCGTGTAAAATACAACAACAAATATACTGTGAGTTTGGATACAAATATATACCAAATGTGACACATGTCCCAACCGTGGATAACACCTCACAGTGACACCTTACATAAAGGTATAGTCAAAAACTGTTTTAGAAACTAAAATCTTTGGGAAGTGCTCAAGGAAACCTTCGTACATGGGAGGCCATGCTTTTAGGTTATGATAGATATCATATGGACACAGAATTATCCTTGGTTGACCCAATATACCCCAAAGAAAAACGAGAAGATTACTATCATATTCTTCCCAATGGTGAGTCTTCTCTTGATTTATCATTATCTCCACTGTCTCAAATTGAGAATTATACTTCAAACAAACACCAAGATTATATAGGTAGTGCTCGTAAATATACTCAGCAAGTGGATGAGCACAACCCTATCTTATGATGACATGAGGTTGTATGTCTTTAGACATCTTGTATGAAAGTGGCAAAATACCCTTCCAACGTTGGGTTCGCTTCTCCCTATATGATTCAACAAATATAACTACTAAAAGATGTATACAACACACTTGTCTATACTGTTTAGGGAGAACTCTACAGCTAGAGACCACCGTTCTATTCCCCTGTTACCCCCGCTCGACCCAGCTACACTCTTATTATCTGAAAGGAATTGTAAACCAAAAGGGTGAGCACAACTAGCTCAGTAAATAATATCATGACTAAATATAATTAAATTATCAATAGCCTTCATCAGTAATAAATCAGAGATTTAGAACATATGGTAGATGATAAAAATTTCAACCATAGTTGCAGTGGAAAGAGAAATCCATTAGAAGAGTCAAATAGACTATGAAGTCTATTTTTTTCTCCATGTTAAAAATCCACCAACAATGTTTTATCCCTGTAACATTAATCAACAATTCTGGTCCACAATCATATGAATAACTCATAATCATAATTGTAGTTCTAAATTCCTCTTCTCATCCAGGACGAAGATAATTTTCATCACCTATCTTTACGTGAAACATCAAAGATCATGGTTACACCAAATCACATTTCCTGTTCATAATCATACTAATAATTTCATCTTTACACTACGGCCAAAGATATTCATTTGTATCACTAGTTGGTCATGTTCATCTCAACACATGTTCATCTTTGAACTATTGGCCAAAGATATTCAACAACACGTCATCTTTGCACTACGGGCCAAAGATATTCATCAACAATTCATCTTTGCACTACAGGCCAAAGATATTCCTCAACAGTTCATATTTTCACTACAGGCCAAATATATTATTATCTCAAAGAAATATATAATCATTTCAGAATTTATATAAACAATAATTATAACCATGTTGATCAATTCACCTTTGCACTTAAGCTAAAGATATTCAATTATAAATTCAATGACCATGATTATACCAGTCAACAATTCAACTTTGCACTATTGGCCAAAGATAACCCATAGTCATGATCATACCAAAAATCTACCCATCTATAAACTCAAGTAAAAGAGAAATATCATCATTAGGGTTATAGAAATGTTATATATGATAATAAAAATAATATGATCAACATATAGTTTTAATCTCAAGAGTAATATTCATAAATCAACTATAATTTGGTTAGAAAAATAAACCAATTTTGTTGTGAATAGTACCCGTGAATAGTAACTCGTGAATAGTAAACCCGACACAAAAAGGTAGAAATTCCACATTAAAATCCATACCAATATTTCGGTATAATGATATTGAAAGAATAATATTTCTTAAGCTTATAAACAATTTATTTTAATTGTTTACACTTTACTAAATAATGCATTTAATAATTTTAAAATGCCAAACTCATAAGATTTCATCACCAATAATCAAAACCCTCATCAAAAATCTGCATATACCTCATATAGGATTCTCAAGCCATAAAATCCTATTTTCCAATTTTCTTCCTTCACATAACATATTTTACTCATTTATTCATAACTAGTCAATTTTCATGAAAAATACCAAATCAGTTCCAAAAATATTTTTTTTTTCTGGGATTTAGCAGAATATAGTCCCATATTGAACATATATTTTTCTTAGAATTTTTAAAATTCATTCACTATTTTTTTATATGGCCAAAACCGCCGAATATTTTGACATTTATCATAAATTGTACTTTCATCCAAAAATTCTAAAATTCACAGAGTACACTGATATTATATAGATGTACTCCCAATAAAAATTTCATCAATTTTGAAGTTAACCACAAGGAGTTATAAGCGGTTATTTTTAAAATAGTATTTTTCCATAAAATTCATAAATCTTAATCTATATATACAAAATTCGCCATTTTTGGACACAATCAATAAAACTCATCAAAGTATCATTTCAAATTTTTCCAGAATTTTCTGAAGGACGGAAGAAGTACGAACTGAAAAACATAATAACCCTTAAAATCCCTTACCTCAAAAGAGCAGTACTTCTGACTGAATTTCGGGTATAGTGCTGACAGAAACTTGCACCGTATAGCAACATTCAAAGTATACTCACAAGAATACACTCGATAATATAAAGAGAAAAAGAGAGAAAACTTTTTTCTGGTGTGATTTTCAATTCAAACATAACCCTCTATTTATAGGAAAATATTAGAACGCCAAAGGAGACTAAATAATAAATTAATATTATTTATTAAACACATTTCCTACGCATGCTTTGAAATTGAGGGCAGCCATATTGGAAGAAATTCAGCAGCCCATGTGTGTAATCCACCAACCAAAAGAGGGTCCCACCCATAAATTTAATAAAAATCATTTTATTTTCTGAAACTTCAACAATTCATATAAAATATCCCGGTTATCAGAAAAATACGAATTTTATGTCCATTCTGATTGAAATCGAATTCTCTACAACTTTGTAGCTTTGAGTTTTTCCAAATTTCAAACCTAAAATATCCGAAATCCATAAATGGATGATTTTAAACATCGTTTCAACACCTTTTAAAATTCATAACAAATCATGCGTTAATTTTTAACGGTTCAAAATTTGTGGACATATACTCAACTTATATATATATATATATATATCCAAAAATCACAACGATCTAACGGTCAGATTAAAATTATAACTCACGCAGTAAAGCTTTAAGAACACCGATTTGAGTTTTTAATACCTCCAATCCGACAAAATACTGATAAAACACCTCAACGTTAATTCCTTTATTTATAACCACTTAAATAAATCCATCATCTATATCCACATCAAATAAATATTTCATTATCATATAAATCAATAATTAATTATTCACAAATAATATTACATAATCACAATTATGACAACCAGACCGTTCCTAGGAAAGCGGGACTTTCCAATAAGAATTTCTCCTTACTGGCGCGCAATTAGGTGACCAAACCTCTCATTGCCAATAATGCTATCTAATAATATTATTCAAATAATACGAATTATTGATCTGATAATGAGAAATATTTTGCAGTGATAATTATTGAAATAACAATAATATAAAATATCAACGCAGCAATTATTGAATCAATAAAATAAAATATTGAACAGTAATTACTGTAACAATTATTGAGTATTGCCTTCTTACGTAAGAATCAATAATTCAAAAATAGTGGGTAATACCGTGTGCTACTATGCAACAACGTGTATTACTTTATTTTACCAACCGGGGTATTCCAACAATGTTAACGGTAACGATTACGTCGTTATTTATAAAAACTTAATTTTGCGTTTTCTTCTTCCGACAGTTATTCTGTTATGGGGACCACAAATGGTTGCGCCGTCGTACGAATATTCTCCGACAGAAAGAATATTCCACGACCAAACGAATATTCCCCGACAACAATGAATATTTTATAACCACTTGTGTATTTTGAAAAAAATTCATATATCACCCTTAACTTTAACCTTTTATCAATTTAATCATTTACTGAATTGTAATTATAAGAAAAATTGAATACTTTTATTTCATAAAATTCGGGGTCTTACACTTGCTTTCTGGGAGGTCACAACAAACGCTCTCCCTTGCACTACCGGCTTTAACTTTTTTGGGATGGCCTTTGGTGCCTCAATCCTAACTGAACTTGTCTTTGGTGAAGGACAAAATCGGGCAAGGTGACCTTCCCTTCCACAATTATAACATGCTTTGGACGGCATCGCGCAATTTGGACTAATGTGTCTCCCTCCCCTCCGCATTTGAAACATATGATAGGTGGTCATTCTCCTTCTTTAACAACGGGTGCTGGTGCTGACGTTTTTCCATCATTGTTGAATCTCCTCTTTTTGAAATGTCCATTTTTACTGTTTTGGCTCTGATTACCACCGAAGTGGTTACAATTTCTGGCCTGTTGATTCCCTCTACGCTTGTTATCACCGCTTCGATGACTGTTCTCACTTGTATTATCATTTTGCGGGCTGCTCTCTTTTGGTTGGGTTGACTCATTATCACGCTCCAATAACTGAGCCCTATTAACAACATCTGAATACAAACACAGTTTATGAGAGATAAGATATTGACGTATCTCAGGTTTCAAACCTCTTAAAAACATTCGCGTCATTCTCTCCTCCTTATCAACCAAATGGGATACAAACCGGGACAACTCGGCAAACTTGGCTTCGTACTGCGATATGGTCATGTTGTTTTGTTCCAGCTTGATGAACTCTACCTCTTTAATCTTACTTTACTTATCATTTGCTCCAAGTCCCTTCTCTCTCTATATTTTCGGATCTAAGAGTGAAAAAGTGTGAGAAACAAAGCTAAGATCATGTAATAACAAGCCAAGATCAGATCATCAAGGATCAGTTCATGAATCAAATTTTTAAAGGTATAAAAACCCTAACTTAGAAATCTGATGATTTGATGTTAAATGTTGTTGTTGATTGGTTAAAGTTATGTAATAGAGTGTCATTTGATGATCTGGGTTGCCAAAACCTAGATCCATATAACGTAGATGCACGAATCTAGCATTTTTTGAAATCTAGAAAAGTTGAAAAGTTTGGTCTGACAGTCATATGTCAGGGCCTTTAGATCCGTGTGTGTTAAGTGTTTTGTGTGTTTTATGTTATAAATCTATAGTATGACATGTGGACTTGGATATGGAACTGAAATCAGGTTCATATCATGTTTAAATTGAAAGTTATAAGCAGTCAAAACCCTTTGATCAACCACGAAATCTGGAATCTGGCAGCCCAGATTTCGTCTGACAAGATTTTTCAGGCTCTTAATCTTGCTGTATGTTAATTTTTTGGCCACAATATTGTGTTTTTGTTGTTGCCTGACATGAATACTTCATGCTAAAAGCTTCAGATCACTCAGATCGATAACCGAACCGTATAAAAGTTGTGATCAAACGTGGAATGAAAAACTGCTCAAGAACATTTCTGGGTAACCCATAAATATTCAAGAACAGTTTTTCCTTCCTACTTTGACCGCCCCATAATTTCTTTCGGTGATGTTGTTGTGATGATCTAAGGTTATAGAATTATACACTGATATTAGTACTACAAGAATTAACCATTATATCGTACAAAGAAAGCCCAGATTGCATGTTATGAGGATTGGAAAATTGGTACTTCGACTGTTCTTCAATTCTGAAAAACCCAGAAATTGAAGAACATGTTTGACAAGGTTTTCTGATTATTAGATCTCACTGGTATGTTGTGTATTGGCTATGATCTTGGTTGCTATTTGTAGTATTCCACTTATACTACAACATCAATACGTTAGATTGCCCAGAAACCGTATGATCAAAGAATTAATGAAGGTCAAACTAGCAACCTTGGTGTCTGACATGGTGTTCTGGGTTTATTGAAGAACAACCCAAGAACACCATCAGCGACGATTTTGTCGCCTAAGACCCCTATAGTGACACTTAATTTCTAAAAATATTTTATTTTATTTAAAAATTAGAGAAAAATAGTTTTTAATTATTAAAAATACATAATAAATTATGAAAAATTATTTTAAAGCCTGAAAAATAGTTTTTAATTATTTTAAGTATATTTCAAAAATATTTAATATTTTTGGAATATAAAAGGTATTTATTTATTTAATTATAATATTAAATATATTATTTAAAAATGGTTTTAACTCATGAAAAATCATGAAAAATTATATTATGGTATTCGAAAATATTTTAAGTTATTTTTGATGACTTTTAATATTTTGTGCTGAATTTCATTAATAATTTGTTATTAATGGTAATTAATTTATTTAATAAATATATTAAATAAATTATGGAAAATAGAATTAATGTTTTAAAAATCATATAAAAATGATTTACGTGTTATAAAAATATTTTAAGTTATAAAATATAACTTTTTATATTTTGGCATAAAAATATTAATATTTTAATATTTATAGCAATTATCGAATAATGAATTTAATGGTTTAAAAATTATATAAATATGATTTTAAGGTATTAAAAATACTTTGATATATTATAATTATATTATAATATTATGATATAATTTTCATTAATCTTTAATGATAAATAAATATTAATGATTAAGAAATTATGTGATATTTAATTCATTTAAATACAGTATAAGTGATTGAAAAATTATGACAAATGTTATTAATTATCTGAAAATTAATACAAGTCTATGAAAATTTTTTTGACTACTAAGAAAATTATCTGTGATAATTGTTAAGTGTTTAGGCAGAGTTTAATTGAACTTAAACTCGATATTTGTCCGACTAGACCATCGGGATAATAGAATTGTGTTGGTTTCAAGTCAGACTGAAATAGTTTGACCTGATACTAAGTCTTATGTGTATTATAGACTGATAGAGTTATGTGATATGTGTTTAGGTTATTCTGTGTATATATATATAATAGTATTATAATGTGATGATATTATTCTAATTATTGGAGATCTATATTACTAATATTAGGTCTTCGAATAAAATGATATAAATTGCGTAGCGGTAATCAACGGTTCAGGCGAGTTTTACTTAACTCTACTAAGAGTTGTTTCATTCAGATATACTTATGTTTAATCATTGCTGATTGTCATGGATAATTATACTCTGTAAATATTACATGTATAAATCAGGTATGAAAGGATTACCATTTGGTCAAGATATATTTGTTCATGTTCAATACATTTTCAGTAAAAAGTTTGTTCGTGCTAGTTCTCAATTATATTGATGAATTATAGCCAACCTATTATTCAGACTCTTTCAATCATGATATATCCTTAAATTATATTTAAACTTACTGGGCATCTTTCATGCTCACCCTTGCTATATCATGATAAACATTGGAGATAAGGCGAATGCGTTCAGATAAAAGGAAAGAATAATTCCAAGTTTTGCTTGGGATAAAATGTGCAGCTAGATTGTAATATTATAGTTTGATAATAATGTCATGTGTTAGATAGTTTATGATTTGTGTATAAGTTAAGGTTACTCAATTTTGGGGAAATGTGTGTAAAGTGTATTGTATAAATAATTTATGTTTATATCTTCCGCAAATAGTTATAGAATGATTGAACCGAATCCGCGGTGATTTGGGACCAGAATTTGGGGATGCTACATTGGTTTTGGGACCCAAACTCTTGAAGGCAAGTACAAACTGTCTCAATTCCAACATGAGATACCCAACTTAATCGTGTTCATATGCTTTGGTTTTGTTAAATGGATCATACATACTTTTTCAATTTACACTCTTGTATGCGAAATTTGTTATTTGAATGGATGTGGTTGCATTGCTTGTTGCTTATCTACATACGCGTTTGTATAATGTCCCCTATGTTTGGATTACAAGAGACTTACATCAGGACTACAAGGTGTTTGATAGATTGACTTAATGAACTGTAATTGTTAAATCTCTTTTGAAGGCATGTATATCTCTTCCTCTAAGCCTGTGACCATCTTAGCTTGTTCTTAACTGAGTAAATTCAAGGGACCAATGTTATGCGCTACCCATGTCCGAAATATATGCCGGTCTTAGCCATATGATTGTTACACTTCACATCTTTTGGGCATATCACGCACTTCTTTGATCACATATGATCTGCAGACATAGAATGAGGCTAATTGCTCAAAATTTTACCTTTCTTGCTGAAAGATGTTTCATACACCCCCAACTATGTACTCACCATGCACATATATAGAAGTTTGTGGGTAGTGATATTGTGATCACATATGTCCCTCTTCGATTTATGCCCAATTCTAATACTTATTTATGCAAACTTTTGCAGAATTGAATAATGGCATCCAAGAGACAACGTGGCGAAGGGTCCGGTTCCGCCTCGGCCCCTCCAAAATTTGATAGTCGAAGGTTTGTCAGCACCGAGGCACAAGAATGCTACAACAAGATGGCTACACGATCTCTCATCTCCGAATGAGGTTTACGGACCAATCAATCCAAAGACGGGGACATAACAGTCATGATAGCTGAGAGGAATTGGTTCACATTCACCGAATAGCCCGATCCAGCGGTGAATGCAGTTGTAAAAGAGTTCTACGCCAACGTGCCCGAGCACTACCATTATGGGGTATTTATGAGGGGCAAAATAGTAGAAATGGGTGAAGAGGACATAAACGGGTATTATCAACTACCACTGGAGGGATTGCACGATGAGTATGCAAGTCTTGTGAGTGGCGGGCCGGACTATGGAAAGATAATTTGTGAACTTTGTCAACCGGGCACCACATGGATAGTGCATGAACGTGGTAGCATGACTTTCCCGCTTTCTAACCCGAGTTTGTATGGGAAGGCATAGTATGCTTTTATCTGCGCCAAACTCATGCCATGCACACATGTGAGTCATGTCACTAGGGAGCGAGCGGTGCTATTATATTCCATAATCAAAGGTTTTAAAATTGATGTCGGGCACCTTATCCAGCAGTCCATCCTCCGAGCATCACGAGGAGGGACCACAGGTGGCTTACCCCATCCGTCCCTCATTTGCATATTATATGCTAAGTTTGGGGTAAAATTGAAATCCGATGAGATAATTCAAACGCCCATGCCAGTTCTGGACCACAAGTTGATAAGCAGGTATAAAGTGTGGACAGGTGGGGCAAATCACTTTAGGGGATTTGGATTCATAATTCCCCAAGTCGAAGCTTCTCAAGCTCCACCTACTTATGGTCTTTCATCAGCAGCTCATCGTGGTGTGGTTCCGGAAGCGGTTCAGTGTGAGATAGATGGATGGTTCTACAATCTCGAAGCCCAAAATGTCCGCCTGTCTGAACGCCAAGATGTGATCTATAAGTATTTGGTTGACAAGTTTTCCACCCAGAGTGATATGAACGCCCAACGTTTTCCAGGTGTTAATCTCTTTTTCCAGGTGTTAATCTCAATCAGTTCCCTACTGCTCCAATTCTGCCAGTGTTTCCCCCTTCAGGTCTAGAAATGAGCGAGGATGATGATGCTCCACCCGAGGCATAAGCTCATCAGGGAAGTCCTTTGTTTCATATTGTTTTATCTTTCGAATGAGGACATTGCTCTTGTTACGTTTGGGGGTAGTTAATTTTTACTTTGCATTATTAGATTGTTAATGGTATGTTTGGATTTTATTATTGTGATTAAATGTTGCATTTAGGATTGCATGTTAATTCCAGCTTTTGATAGTACGTATGTTTGGGGCCAATGATGAAATTATAATTGCATGAACAAGTCTAGTAAGGATTGTTAAGCTAGTGATATGATTTTCTTGACATGATTTAAATCTTCATCTGTTTGACTCTGATATTATAAGGATAACACGTTTTAAAAAATGACCATGGTGGCTATGATTGTTTAAATGGATAGATAATAGAGTTCTAAAGGATAAATGCTAGTGAAATGAAGGAACAATTTAAATAGCTAGTGAAGACTGAGTTTAGACATAAACTCAAGTTTGGGGAAAAAATATTTTGAGTATATAAGCTTTGAAAAAAAGAAAAAAAAGAGAAAAAAAATATAAAAATCGTGGCATGCTTGTCTAGTTTTGTGGCCTTTGTTACTTGAGTAAGTAAGCCCGAGGGGATTGTCCCTACACCTAACGCCTTAAGGTCTTAATAACTTGGGAGTCGTTGGTCGAAAGCTCATTAAGGTAACACTAAAAACTTAAGGGAATAAGACAATGCTTAGTAATGAGGAAAAAAATATATAATAAAGCGGGAAAAGTGCAAAAAGCCCCCGTATAACAAAAACAAGCATAAGTATTCCATTTTGACCCCTAGACTTTGGTGATTGTTTAATATCAGTTGAATCAAGTTTATTTGATGAGTTCTCGAGTTGAAACTGTATGATGCCTATTAAGAAATTTATTATCTTTCATATTTTGTTGTTCATTGGTTAGCATGGTTGTTTAACACACACTCACAATATCAGTAATAACAGATTTAGATTTATTGATTGCAGGGATATTATTAATCTGCTTTAACATGATGTATTAGCATGTTTTTGTGATTTTATCTGAGGCCTATAAGTATATGTGTGCTATTGGATTGCTGGAATTAAGATCATTTAGATACTTTGCATATGCATGGTGTTTAGTTTTTCATATTGCTTTGTGTTGTGTTGTGTTGCTTGAGGATAAGCAATGATTTAAGTTTGGGGGTATTTGATGATTGGGAAATATACCCATGAATTGGATATATTTGGGCTTAATTTATTGTATTCTCAAAGCATTTAGATCTGTTTTACTGTGTTTAGTTGTGTTATTGCAGGTTTGTGAGCTGTTGGAACACTTGGGGGCAATTGAGCTAAAAAGGGGCATAAGAGTCATTTTTTGCATTCCAGCGCCGGGGCGCTGGGCTGTGTCAGGCGTTGACCAGGGACGTACGTGATTGTATGGTTAACTTGGTTTGAAGAAGTTATTTAACAAAGTTGATTTGGAGAAGGATTGGGGCATAAAATGGGAAGTATATAAGGTTTATTTAAATTGAGTTAAGGAACTATTCTAGATAATTTGAGGCTGATCAAGGAAGCAAGAGGAGAATTTGAAGAATTTCTTGGAGTTTTTCTCTTCTTCTTTATTCTTTTAATTTGTGTAATTCATTAAGGATGATTTTTCAAAGATTGTTGGTTTTAATTTCCGTTATGAACTATTTTCTTTCTTTAAGATTCCAATTGAACCTTTTAGGATTATGAATTAATTATTTGATTTATTCCAATTATTTATGTTGAAGTGAATTGTTTATCTTGCTTTGTGCTGATTGATTAATTATCTGGCCAATAATTACCTTGTTACTCTAGAAGGAATTGAAAAAGGAATTCTAGGGTTAGAACTGGGCATGGTGACATGTGACTTAGTTATTTGCACAGTGAATAATTAGGTTTGTGAATAGAATGGAAATATCTATGTGTCGCATGTAACACAAAAAGAATTGGGATTGTAACGAGTTTAATTCAATTATTTTGCATAGGAATATAGCAAAAATTAATCTTGGCTAAATAGAAGGCAATTGATCACTTGGAAAAGGACTTTTGACACTTGTGAATTCCTGTTAACAATTCAGTAGACATAATAATTGAGATAATTGGATAATTAATTTATAGTTTATAATTAGGAATATTGGAGTCTTAATCCTTATTTATCTGAATTCAATCAAATCTTAGTTTTACGTACTTGCTTTCTTTTAGATTAATTTCTTTAAGTTGCTTAATTTAATTTTCTTAATTTGAAAAATCACAATTATTGGTTGTTTAAATAAAATTAAATTGTTATAGTGCTAGTAGTTGGGATTTATTAATTAGAATTCTCTGTGGGATCGACACTCTATCTTATCACTCTATTACTTGTTGACCGTGTATACTTGCACGTTTGCTTTGATTGTGAAATCAACCAACATCAGTATACACAGAATTGGGTTTGCCCGTGCCAAGACCTACACATATTTCATTACAGTTGACAGATAGGTCAGTCACATATCCAAGATATGATGCCCCCAAAATAGGTATACATAACCTATTATGAGTCGCCAAATACATGGTATAAACTTTCAAATACAATCTTTAAAATAAAATAAGAGAGCTGTGAGTTTTAATATAAATACTGTCTTCTAAACAATATCCACTCTCAGAATAAGTCCTCATTACATTTATTGTCACACTATTTAACAGAATAGTGAGGACTACTAATACACCATCTAGGACCACCACTCTGTCCTTGACTCGTCTCAGCTACGTTCTCATTTCCTGAAGAGAGTAATGAAAGAAAGGGTGAACTAAACTAGCCCAGTAAGAAATATTATGACTAAGATAATGCAGAATAAATTATCATTAGTCTCTTTTTTTTTTTTTTTTTTGCTAAATTTTTATCATTAGTCTCGAACAATGTTAAACTGATAAAATACAATAGACATCAAGTTTAACTGCAGCGGAACAAGCAATCCATTAAAAGAGTCAAGTAGAGAATAAAATCTACTATCTTTAATGATTTAAAAAGTTTTTCATCACTTTTAACGTTGAGACTCAGCTCAATAAATAATCCACATCATTAAATCATCCATGCACTACAGGCCAAGGATATTCTTAAGTATCACGGCCACGAATTATCCATGCACTACGGGCCAAAGATAATCGTGTTTTCATCAACGGTCCTGATCATGCCATAAAATAATTCATCTTTGCTCCCTTGGCCGAAGAGATTCCATAGCCATAATCATACTAAAAACTGTCCATCAATGCACTACGGGCCAATGAGGACTTTTACCGCATCATTTGTAACATTACGGTCATGATTATACTGAATAATCCCTGTTCATAATCATACCAAGTCCATCTATGCACTACAAGCCACAAATGACTTTCAACATAATATAAACATGAGAATGATGAACTATAAATAAGTTCTCTTCTTGAATAGTTCTCTTCTTGAATACAAAAGAAATAACACCCCTTACCGTATAAAGAAGAATTGAATAAAGAAGTAGTGAAGTAGCAGAATACTTTTCTTCTTTCTATCTATAGTTTCTCTCTCTAGAGTTTCAATAAATTCGTAAGAAATAATGAAGGAATGAGCTTCTATTTATAGAAGAATGGAATGAATAGTAACCAACCCATGAACGGTCCAGATTGATTTACTTTAATCGGACGGTCCATATTTAAAGTAAAATCTTTTAAATAAAATATAATATATTCTATTTTATATAAAAAGATTTTTACTATGCAAACACTATGCAGGCACTATGCAAACACTATGCATAATAAAATATAATATAATCTAATTATTATCTAATAAAACGAATAACTTTATAAAAGTTTTCTGTTTTATATAAAAAGATGTTTCTGTTTTATTACTTTAATAATACTAATAAAACAAAACTTATAAATCAGCAATAATTGAATCAAATTATGTGAGATACTATGCAGCAACTATTGTAGCAATAATTGAACAAAACTGAGTGACTTCTCACATAAACATCAATAATCAATACCGTGTGCTACTATGCAACCACGCATATTACTGTACTTTTACTACCGAGTAGTTCAACAGTATCAACGGTAAAACTTCCGCCGTTATTTTCATAAAAATATTTTCGTTGTTTTCTCAATCCGACAATAATTCCATTGTGGGGTCCACCAATGATTGTGCCGTCGTAAGAATATTCCCTGACACAAAGAATATTCCCCGACCAATCGAATATTATATAACAACTTGCATGCTTTGCAAAATTTATAAATACTACCCAAAACTATAACATTATATCAAATCCACACCATAATATTCAAAAAATATTTCGAGAAATTTAAATCTTTATTCATAAAATCTGGGGTCTCACACAAGAGGCATAGTAGAGGACATTTAAGTGAAAGTGGACAAGTTTATATTCCCCACAGACTTTATCATTCTGGATTTTGAGGATGACAAAAACATCCCAATTATCCTAGGGAGACCATTTTTGGCCACGGGTAGGACACTCATAGATGTACAAAAAGGGGAACTCTATGAGGGTCCAAGATCAAGAAGTAAAATTTAATGTGTTTAAGGCCATGAAATTCCCTACGGATGAGGAATAATGTTTTCAAATGGATTTAATTGAGTAAATCATCAGTGATGATTTGAGCAAGAGTTTGGTCTACGATCCATTAGAAACAACGTTATTGGGGGATGAAGAGTTCAATGATCTGAAATTTGTGGATTACTTACAAATGCTAGACTCATTGCCACGAGTTTCCAGATTTAGAACACCGTTTGAACCACTGCACACGGAGGAAGTAACCACAGAAAAACTAAAACCATCATTGGAGGGGCCACCAAAGTTGGAACTTAAGCAGCTCCCTAAACACCTCAGGTATGCATTCTTAGGCAATTCAAATTCTTTACCTGTTATTATTTCTGCCGCACTTAACGAATTGTAGGAAGAAAAATTATTGGGGGTGCTTAGGGAGCATAAATCAGCGATCGGGTGGACAATTGCTGATATAAAGGGAATCATCCTGTCATTTTACATGCACAAGAGTTTGATGGAAGACGAGGCCAAACCATCGGTGGAGCAACAACGGCGACTTAACCCGATCATGAATGAAGTTGTTAAGAAAGAAATTTTGAAGTGGTTAAATGCCGACATCATCTACTCGATTTTTGACAACGAATGGGTTAGTCTAGTGCAGTGCATTCCCAAAAAAGGAGGAATGACAGTGGTGCAGAATGAGGATAACAAATTAATACTGACTAAAACAGTGACCGGTTGGAGGGTTTGCATGGATTATAGAAAATTTAACAAGGTAACCCGAAAAGACCATTTCCCGCTGCCGTTTATTGATCAAATGTTGAATAGATTGGCGGGACATGAGTATTACTGTTTGTTGGATGGATACTCGGGCTATAACCAAATAGTCATTGCTACGGAGGATCAACAAAATACAACATTCACGTGCCCTTACGGCACATTTGCATTCCGGAGAATGTCATTTGGGCTATGCAATTCACCTGCAACTTTCCAACGGTGTATGATGGCCATTTTTTTTGATATGGTGGAGAAACATGTTGAGGTCTTCATGGATGACTTTTCAGTCTATGGGGATAGCTTTGATATTTGCTTGAAGAATCTGGTCATGGTGTTACAGCGCTGCAAGGATACGAACCTCGTGCTTAATTGGGAAAAATGCCACTTCATGGTTGAGGAGGGCATAATTTTGGGCCACAAGGTATCGGCTCAAGGATTGGAGGTCGACAAAGCGAAGCTGGAAACAATCGAGAAATTGCGTCCACCGAGCTCAGTTAAAGGTATTAGAAGTTTTCTAGGACACGCTAGGTTCTACGGGAGATTTATAAAGGACTTCTCAAAAATTGCCAAGCCTCTATGTAGTCTATTAGAGAAGAATACTGTTTTTAGTTTTGACGAAACTTGAAAGTCAGCCTTTGAGTTGTTGAAAGAAAAGTTGACTACAACCCCCGTAATCATCGCACTGGATTGGAGTATCCCTTTCAAGCTTATGTGTGATGCAAGCGACTACGCGGTTGGGGCTGTATTGGATCAATGCCGAAAGAAGGTATTTCACGCTATATATTATGCAAGCAAAACACTCACAAAGACTCAAATGAATTATACAACTACCGAGAAGGAATTGCTTACAGTGGTGTATGCATTTGACAAATCTCGAGCTTACTTGATCGGGACTAAGGTGATAGTCTTCACGGACAATGCGGCAATTCAGTACTTGATAGCGAAAAAGGATGCTAAGCCACGCCTTATCCGGTGGATTCTCCTACTTTAAGAGTTTGACTTAGAAATAAAAGATAGGAAGGGTACGGAGAACCAAGTAGCTGATCACTTGTCTAGGTTGGAAAACCAAGGGAAAGCGAAAGACGACAGATGTGAGATTAATGAGTCATTCCAAGATGAGCAACTGTTTGGGATTTCAACAGAGATCCCGTGGTATGAGGATTATGCAAATTTTATTGTGAGCAACATTTTACCACCTGACCTCACAAGACAACAGAAAAGGAAATTTCTTCATGACATGAAATGGTATATGTGGGACGAACCATATTTGTTCAAGAAGTGCGCTGACAAAATGATTCGACGGTGCGTCCCCTATAGCGAAGTGAAGAACATTCTACACGAGTGTCACTTATCTGCATATGGCAGACATTATGGGAGTGAGAGGACAGCAACGAAGGTGTTACAAGAAGGTTTTTATTGGCCTACATTATTCAAAGATGCCCACCATTTTGTCAAGCAATGAGATAGGTGTCAAAGAGTGGGCAACATTTCGAAACGAAATGAGATGCCTCTGCAAATGATTCTTGAAGTGGAAATCTTTGACGTATGGGGTATCGATTTCATGGGGCCATTCCCTTCATTCTTAAACAATCAGTATATTCCCCTTGCAGTGGATTACGTATCAAAGTGGGTTAAAGCTGCAACATTACCATTAAACGATGCCAAGGTGGTCCTGAAGTTCTTACAAAAGAATATCTTTACGAGATTTGGCACACCAAGAGCAATAATCAGTGACGAAGGTAGTTACTTCTGCAATATGTCCTTTACTTCTCTTTTGGCCAAGTAAGGGGTCAACCACAAGGTAACTACATCGTATCACCCTCAAACCAGTGGACAGACTGAGGTATCAAACAGAGAAGTTAAGAAGATATTAGAGAAAGTGGTAAATTCGAGTTAGAAATATTGGTCGCTGAGATTGGAAGATGCATTATGGGCATACTGGACTGCATACAAGATGCCAATCGGGATGTCACCATATCAACTACTGTACGAGAAGGCATGCCACTTACAGGTTGAGCTACAGCATAAGGCATATTGGGCGGTACAAAAACTTAATTTTGATCAAGCAGCTGTAGGGGATAAAAGATTACTTCAATTGAATTAACTCGACGAATATCTCCTTCAAGCCCATGAGAATTCCAAAATTTACAAAGAAAAGGTAAAAAGATGGCACGACCAGAAAATTATGCACCGAACATTCGAGCCAGGTCAATCGGTACTATTGTTTAACTCACTGTTACGATTTTTCCCTGGAAAGCTTAAATCGAGATGGTCGGGACCATTCACTATCAAACAGGTTTTCTCTTATGGCGCAGTAGAACTCTACAGTCAAAATACACTAGATACGTTCAAAGTAAACGGACACCGATTGACGCATTATTGGGGTGGAGAAGCCAACTTTGACGTGATCGCCATCACATTGACCGACACAACATGAGCAGGAAGTAGTTAGGCTGAACGACTTAAAATCAAGCGCTAATTGGGAGGCAATCCAATCTTTAGTTTATTCTTGTATTTTTCATTTATAGTCATTACAATATAGTTTTTATTCAATTAATAGTTAGTAGCATACATTGAAAGTCTAGTTAACCTATCAACAATACTTCATGTTATAAACAACCCACTAAACTTCATGTTTTATGTCACGTAGGATGGATAAAGGATGATCAAGCATTACATTGAAGCAGAGGTGAGTTACATTGAAGAAAAACCAAAGAGTCTGACAGTAGCATAGCCCGCCAGGGCAGGAACTTTTAACACTACAACCCCCGCCGAGGCGGGGGTCCCTAAACTCAACTAGCAGGGGCATAGCCCGCTGGGGTGGGCCTTCCAAGAACAATACCCCCCGCCGGGGTGGGGGTCCAGAAATTCAAGAGACAAAGGTGGCAGTTAGGTAACCTCCTCCCATAACTAATCAACCACTATCTTCATTAAACCTCATGACCTCCATCCACTACTACCATTACCCCATTAACTCCATTAATTACCCCACCTCTTCAATCCACCAATAGACCATACTCTTCCACCTCTATATATAGCACCACATCTCATACCAAATCTCCCACAACAATTGATATAAAGAAAACATAGAGTATACTTGTGAGCTAGAGAGGATTAAATTGAAAGGTTTGGGAGAGAGCTAAGGCAAGTCTATCAATAAGGAGAGACATGGCATCACAATCATCTTCTAAATGCCAAAAGGGGGAGAGTTCACGACCATCTCAACCAACCCGCACCTTCAATCGCCGGAAATTTACAAGTGCCACCACCGTTGACCGGTATGACTACATGCTCACCAAAGCCCTTACACCGGAGCGGGGGTTGGCATCGGATCCTAACGATGGGGAGCTTATGCCTCAAATTTACCAAAAAGGATGGACCGAATTCACCGAGGAGCTGGAACCAGCCGTTGTGAACATTGTCAAAGAATTCTACGCAAATACTGAGGACAAAGAACTATTCCATGCATTTGTGCGAGGTCAGTTGGTTCCATTCAGTGTCGATGCCATCAACACCTATTACCAACTGAGGGTACCTCACCACTGCCATTATTCTCATCTCTGTAATTCTGACCCAGACTATGATGCTATAATCACGGAGATGACAAAGCGGAGAACATCTTGGATCATGGGTCGAAAAAGAGGCACCATATTTTATACAAAAGTCCTTAGCCGGTATAGCAAAATCTGGTACGCCTTCCTATGTGCAAAATTGCTTTCATCCCAACATAACTCCGACGTCACCAAAGAGAAGGCGTTACTATTGTACGCCATTGTGCAAGATTTTATCATCGACGTCGGGGCCATAATCTGTGCATCAATCTGCCGGTACTTACGTGGGAATTTTTCTGGAGGGTTCCCACAACCATCGCTCATATGTGGGTTGTGTCATAATGTCGGGGTTAGATGGTCCGATGATGAGCCCACACAAATGCCGCTTGTATTACTTGATTCTAGAATGATAGCGCGGTATTTCGTGTGGGAAGGGGGCGAGTCACATCCACGTGGCCTGGGGTTCATTTTTCCGCCGAATTCGGAATATGACGTTGAAGCTACAGAGACGTCGGGGGATGACGATGAAGCAATGGACGATAAAGGGGATGAGAAGGTACCGCAAGCCGAAGCCATATCAAGTTCTCAGTTCCTTGATTTTCAAAATCAATTGAATGCACACAACAACGCAACACGTCGGGAAATGAGGCGATTGGCAATGAGGCAAGATCAAATGTTTGATGCTATGAACGTATCTTTCGCCTGCTCAATAAAACTCTACAAAGCTTCAACCCGGCGGTACAATTTCCATATCAACAGCCCATGCGAATGCCAAGGTTTCCACTAAGTGATTCAGACAAAGAAGAACAACAACCACCTCCGCAGACTTAAGTGATAGCAGAGAAGTCCTCACATGCTTATTTTGACTATTAATCTAATGAAGACATTGTATTACTTAAGTTTAGGGTATTTAAATACATGTTTGCATGCATTTAGCTCATTTAGGTTGCATTTTGCATTTTTGTCATTTAAATATCTGTATTGCATTTTAATTTCAGTATTGCATGATACTTTAGGTTAATGTTTGTCATTGCATAGTAGATAATCTTGTAATGCATTTTGTTATCCTTATATATAAAAAAAAAAGAAAAAGAAAAATTTAGTTAGTAAATATTGTGTTGCATAAGTCCATCAATGTTGTATTCCATATTGTTTGTAGGCCAATGATGTGATTGACAATAAGTTAACAAATATAGTATTGATTATTAGAACTGTGATTCAATTCTTGCTATAAATCGAATCTTGAGCTTGTTTGAAACTGGTATAAAAGGATAACACGATTAACAAACATCTGTGTTGATTGGTTAGTTCAAATTGATACCTAAATGGTCTCTAAAGGATAATGTTAGAGTAAATGACAAAATGACAAGGATAGATAGTAGAGGCTAAAGTTAGGCAAGAACCTAAGTTTGGGGAATGATATGTGGGGTATATAAGCTTTATCGAGTTAATAATAATAATAATAATAATAATAATAATAATAATAATAATAATAATAATAATAATAATAATAATAATAATAATAATAATAATAATAATAATAATAATAATAATAATAAAAGTATGAATAAACACCGTGGCGTGCTTGTCTAGTTTTGTGGCCTTTGTTACTCGAGTAAGTAAGCCCGAGGGGATTGTCTTTACACCTAGCCCCCTAAGGTCTTAATGGTCTGGGAGTCGTTGGTCGAAAGCTCGTTAAGGTAGCATTGAAAAGCCTAAGGGAATAAGACATTGCATAGCTATGTGTATATAAAAAAAAGAAAAAAGAATAAATCGGGAAATAAGAGCAAAACGCCCCCATATGTAAAAAAAAAGAAGAAGAGTAAGTATATGAATAAAGTATAAGTACCATGCTTCAACCCCTGAGATTAGTGATTGTTTAGTTTTAGTTGGAACTGTCTGTTTTTAAAATTTTTAAGTTTGCGCTGCATGATTCCTTCTAAGAGATTGGTTATGTATTGAAATTTGAGTTAATATCGGTTATCATGGATGTTACACACACACACACCCCATACCAGTGATGATGGCTTGAGATTTGAGGATTAAAAAGGAATTATAAATTGGTTTTTGGAGGTTGATATTGTATAGTTGCTTGTTTTTGCTGAGGCCGTTGAGATAATCTTGATTATGCGATATTGTTGGATTCGAAAGCATATAAGTTAGGTCATATTCAATTCATCTCATTGCGTTGCATGTAGTTGTTTTGTGCTCGAGGACTAGCACGGTTTAAGTTTGGGGGATTTTGATAAGTAGATTTTAAATACGCGATTCAATGTCCATTTCATGCTTATTTGTTGCTAAATTCTTGTGATCATGTTCATTTTTACTTGTTTTATATTATTTCATGTGTAGAATGGTGGTTGTAGCATTCAACGTACTTTTGGAACTATTTGTTGTGATTTGAAGTTAATTGGAGCATGATTGGAAGAAAGTTAGAAGTTCGGCAAGTTAGTAAGCAGGATAGGGGCCTGCCGGGGTGGGCTCAGTTGGCCTATACACCCCCGCCGGGACGGGGGGTCTTCTTACCCAGTTAACAGGAAGGTAGCCCGCCGGGGCGGGCATATTTATACTATACACCCCTACCGGGGCAGGGGGTCTTTAGTTGGGCTAGACAGAAAGGGTACCCACCGGGGTGGGCGTTTATAGTACATACACCCTCGCCGGGGCGGGGGTTGTTGATTCTGAAGTGTCCTGTTATGTTTGTAATTCTTTTTGGGTACGAATCTTAGCTATTTGTATGGCAATGTAACTCTAATTGAGGGGAATTTCGGCTGGGACTTGTGAGTTGGATATCATATACTCAATAAGCAACAACTTGAAATATACAACAAGTGATATTACGAAGATCTAAGCTGAGTTTTTCATAGCAAGCATGGAGGAGTATTTCTGGGAGATTTTTGATACGATTGATATTCTAGGTTACGTGAAGGGTGTTTTTCAATATTCTTCGTCTTAGGCTATTATTTGTAATCAAAAGAATATTTTCTATGTTTTATTCAGTGTTTATTTCGTTTAGGAAGAACTAATTCACTTTTTAGGCTTATGATGGATCTTTAAGTAAAACGATGATTTTGTAACATTTGATTTCCAATTTAATAATCTATCTCCAGTTTATCTATATTAATTTGAGCTAAACCTATAAATTACCTGATCAACAATTCTTTGTGGAATTGGATGGAATCGAGAAAGGATATTCAAATCTAGACCTAATTAATATAACATATGTTCATAAATTTTATGAATAGCTTAATCTTGATGAATGTTAAGGTAGAGATATGCTTGACATCGCATGTAATTGGATAAAGAACTTATTCTTAAACCTTCTTTAATTGTAATTCACATAGAGATATAGTGAGTTAGTTAATTAAGGTGTTTAACGTGTTTCTATCTTAATTGTAGATTTACATTAATATGGTATTAATGCATCGAGAGGTGGTTAATACTACGTTTGTGTTCTTGATTAATAAACTGAGATAGTGCATTGAATTGTAATAAAGGTGTTAAAATCAGAGTGAAACTTAGGGTTAAATCGTAAGTCTAATTCTCCATTGATTGTTTGAATTTCCAAATTTTGATATTTGTGATTGTTCTATGATAGTTTAATTATTCTTCAATTTAGAATCTTTAGTTTTAATTATTGAGTTGATTTGTTTAATAAAATTAGGATTAATAGGAAATTGGTAATTGTAAGTTAAGGTTATTGCTAGTTAGTCTCTGTGGGAACGATACTCTACTTATCACTCTATTACTTGTTGAGCACGTATACCTGCGTGTTGTGCGTATATAGATTTTACCCAACAGTCATTCTAGCGACAAACACAACTTCTACTAGCGACTAGAGAATGAATAAATTTCCCTCACCTTTATTTGAATTTTCAAAGTGGACGTAGGTCCTACGAGCGGTCAGACAAAACGATGGTGGAGGAATTGGATCAAAAATGTTAGTTCCCAGAGGCACAATAGTTATCTAGAAGGGGGAAGGGGTTTAATAGATATTTTTTAATTTTATTTTTCAAAATACTTGTCAGATTTGTTAATGACTTAACCACAGTGGAATATAAGATTTGTTTGTTCCCCTTTAAGATAAACCAAGTTAATAGGTAATAAGTAGTTATAGCAAGAATGTAAAAGACATAGTGTTTTTAAGTGGTTCAGAGCACTCAAGGCTCCTAGTCAACTCTTCTACTCCTTGAGTAGGAAATCCACTAAAGATATCTTTACACTCTTTGAATCACTTAGATTCCTTAAAGACCAGCAGTCTAGGAAGTTCTTAGTTCACTTAGAACTCTTCAAGTCTAGTAGACTTGGAATACACATGATGAGAGTTGAGTTCTTGGGTAGTGCTACTCAGTTACTATTAAACATGTGTTTAAAAGAACTGAGTAGTTGAGAAAACTTTCTTGATTGATCATAGAGTTAGCGTTGAGTGTTCTTCAGCTTTTTGTTATGTACTTACTTGCCTATTGCATCTGTGTCTAATTTGTATATAAAGGAGCCTTTGAAATATGTTCGTTTGAAGGCGTCCATTAAAGAATTAAATGCATCAGACATTTCTGAGCATTGATGGCAACTTCCTAGAAATTTGTTGTTCAGCCGTCAGACTCACTGACACGACAGACTGCTATCTCACCTAACACCTAAAAAAGCTTTTTCAGCAGGCATGCAGTCCTTTTCCTTAGCTTCTTTAATACGCTTCTTCGATACATACTAAGGATGAGCATTGGGATTCCCGAAAGTTTCAACGTCTATAATCCATTCTTCATTTGTAGTATTTTATTCTTCAGCTAATAGACAAGGCTCGACGCTTTTGATGCTGACAGGAGATACACTACGATCATGATTGTGGTGTCTTATCACATATGTGCTTGATTCAGACTAATAGAGGAGAACACTACGATTTCTTTTAAGCACTGGTAGACTACGATCCTTGACTTGCTTGTTTTTGCAGACTCTATGCTTTCGAGAGCAGACTACGATTCTTGACTTGGCTCGGCAGGCGCTTAGACCAACTCTACGATTCTTAGTGAGGTCTTCCAAACCAGACTAAGATTCTTAAGCAACTTTCTTGATACTCTATAATTTTGCCTTGGTTTCTGTAATCCCTCAACTAGCTTGACAGATTATGATTCTGTTGGAGTCTATGTATTACATCTTAGATCAACTTAACAGTTTTGCAAGTCCAATGGGTTAGTTTTATCTCTCTAAAAATGTGCTCTACCTTCTCTCTAGGATTCTAGGATTTTGGGTCCTTGCTTTCCCCGTCCATTTGTTGCCCCATTTTAACCGTTAACACCTTATTTCCCTTTTAAGCCTCCCGCCCATCATCACCTACCTTTTCCATCCTCACCAATATTTTCTGTTTACCTCTTTTACTACTCCTCATCCTCTCCGGCAGACTTTCCATTCGCTTCCATTCCTCTCCGGGTTCTCCCTCTCTCTTGGTACTCGCTTGGCCTCGCTCTTCCCCTCCAACTCTTCCCTCCTCTTTGGTGCAGACCATGGTGGACCACCATCACCTCTCCGCTGGAAACTCTGAGAGCAGTCAATCGCGTGATCTTTTTGCCGAATTTGGTGTCTCAAACCCAAGCTCTCCCTTAGCTTCCATTGCTATGGAGGAATCTGAGCCTCATCCCTCTAATGTTTCCATCAGTTCCGATGAATCCTCTGCCTTCGAGTCTAATTTGGAGGCCAATTTGGGTCCTGCCTCTCCTTCGGCTTTGCAAGATATTTTCAAAGCAGCTCACCACTTTTCGGCCATTGGCAGAGAAGAAGCGCTCGCCGAGCGTAAGAAGAACGCCAAGCTCATGGATTACATCACAACTCTAGGTCTTCCGTTAGACGATGTTAATAACCTTTCTTCTATTGGCTCTCTTGCTGCCCTCGCCAATGCTCGGAAGGTGCTTGACACTTGTCCCGTTACAGGCCGGGGCCCTGCTCTGGCAGCTGCTAGCACTCAACAAGTTCCCGAGGATCAAAGATTAATTCAAGCTTTCTGTGTTGGTGAGACATCTAAGCCGTCCTCGAGTGTCCCCCAATCTGACAACTCGCGGCTGTTAAGGAGTGTGGGGCCTCCCCCAACTTCTTCTGGTATCTTAGATAGCCATCCCCCTTCTCCTCAGAAGGTTGGGTGTGTACCTATTCCCCCTATATCTTGGAGCTCTGTGGTCTCTAATTCTGCAAATGAGAAAAATCTGGGGTTAAGCTTTTTCCCTTCTAGCCCTTCGGAGGGGATAGTTACTGTGAAACCTCCTGTAGAAGTCCTCAAGATTGGCATTAATAAATGGTCTACCAGCCTTGTGGGCCAATTTATCCACTCTAAATTGCCTTTTAAGCTGGTTGAATCTGCTGCTCAAAAACTTTGGGGGCACTTGGGGCTCTCTAAAGTCTACTTGCATGACAAGGGCTACTTTATCTTTAAGTTTGATTCTGTGAAGAATAGGGACAATGTCCTAGCTTCCGGACCTTGGTATATTGCTTCGAAGCTTTTGTGTCTTCATCCGTGGCAAGAAGGTGTCAACTTCCTAAAATCTGACTGTAGCAAAGTTCCCATCTGGGTTAAGTTTAGCAATATTCCTCTATCTTATTGGACGAAGGAGGGCTTAAGTTACTTGGCTAGTGCTATTGGACGGCCCCTGTTTGCTGATGAAATGACATCTAGATTGGAGCCTATGAGCTACGCCCGTATCTGTATTGAGATGAGTGCCTTATCTACGTTTCCTGCATCTATTAATGCCGTTGTGTTTGACGGTAATGCTTTAGTGGAAGAAACCGTTGCAATTAAGGTGGATTACTGGAGCAGGCCCCCTTCATGTTCAGTTTGTAAATGTTTCGGACATTCTCTTGCTAAGTGTCCTAAAGCTAATATGCAGTGGGTTCCCAAGGCCCCCTCTAACGTTCCTGTTGTCCCTCTTGTAACCGTTGCTCCACCTCCCTCTTCCTTGGATCCTCCCGATCCTGATGGTGCTTGGGCTACTGTTTCTAAAGGCATTAAATCGCCTTCTCCCTCTCCTGTTGCCCCTTATTTAGCTGTGAACTCGAATCCCTTCGCTCCCATATCTTCACCTGTAGCCTTTGAAGAGGAGTCTGAGTCTCCTATCCCGTTCAATCCTCTGGTGGATAAGCTCAAGCAAGTTGATGAAATGGAGCGTAGGGAGCTTAAGCATAAGTCCAGCCTTGGAAATGAGCCTCTTCAGAAATCTAAGAAGAGAAATAAGGGTCCTAAGGGGCCATCCCCTAAGTAATCTTTTTAGTTCCCCCTTTTTGGTTATGACATATTTTTGTTCCTATAATGTCAGGGGGTTAAATAAGAAGCCTAAGCAGGCTTTTATTCGCAATTTTTTATTAGCAAACCGTATTTCTTTTGTGGCTCTCGTGGAGACCAGAGTTAAAGCTCCTAATGCCTCTAGGATATCGAGGGCTATTTGCCGCAATTGGGTATGGGTCTATAACTATGACTTCCATCCGAATGGTAGAATTTGGGTGGGCTGGGATCCTAATATTTGGAGAGTGAGCACTCTTTTCCAATCTGATCAGCTTTCGCATTTTAGGCTCTTACCTCTTCAGGATAATAATCCAATCTTGGTCTCTATTGTCTATGGCCTGAATTCTGTGGCTGAGCGTAGGCGGCTATGGGCAGAACTGGAATCCTTGTCCTCCTCTGGCACTTGGTGTCTCCTTGGGGACTTCAATACTTACAAAAGTATGTCCGAAGCGGAGGGGGGAGATTTATCTTGGAATACGGGAATGTCTGACTTTCTTGATTGTCTGAATAATATTGGGGTTGATGACATCAGAGCTATTGGTCCGCGGCACACATGGTGGAACTGTCAATTGATTAACCCTATTTTTAGGAAGCTCGACAGGGCGATGGGCAACTCTGCTTGGTTCTCTTCAATGCCGGACTCCCAAGCTACTTTTGGACCTAGGGGTCTCTCGGATCATTGCCCGATTATCCTTAATACGGGCCTCAGTTGTAGAAGACTCAGGAAGCCTTTCCAATTTTTTAACTTCTTGCTTGAGCTAGACGGGTTCAACCCTGCGGTTTCAGATTGTTGGAATACCAATGTTCGAGGGAATGCCTTCTTTATCCTCAATGAGAAATTGCGCATTACCAAAAGGGCCCTTATTTCACTAAATTCTTCAAACGGTAATCTCTCAAATAATGCTAGATGCTTACAAGACCAGCTGGCAGCTGTCCAAGTCTCTCTTCAGGCTGATCCCCTTAATTCTACTTTGCTCTCCCATAAATCAAGATGCTCCAAGTCTCTTTGGGAAGCCCTAGCGCATGAAGAATCCCTCCTTCTCCAGAAATCTCGTGCTATATGGCTGGCACAGGGTGATAAGAATTCGAAGTTCTTTGCTAATGTTATCAAGAACAACTGGAACCATAACAAGATTCTATCTATTCTCAACAGTTCTGGTACTCTTATCATTGATCAGCTGGGTATCCAGCAGGTGGCGGTTGATTATTTTCAGGATTTGATGGGATCCTCTCCTTGTTCCTATCCTGGCCATGATGAGCTCAAAAAATTTGTTACCAAGAGGATCTCTCTTGATCAGGCCTCAGCTCTGTCAGCTCCCATCCTTGATGCGGAAATTCTAGAAGTTCTCCAGTCCATGAAGAAGAATAAGAGTCCAGGTCCTGATGGATTCAACGTTGACTTCTTCATTCATAGTTGGGATATTGTAGGCCATGACTTCTCAGCGGCTGTCCATTCCTTTTTCTCTACTGGACATCTTCCCAGTGGAGTAAATTCTACAACCATTGTTTTGATTCCAAAGATCGATAACCCCTCTTGCATGTCTGATTTCAGGCCCATATCATGCTGTAATACTATCATGCTCAATCTGCCTTCATTTCAGGAAGAAGTATTAGCGACAATATTCTCCTTGCACAAGAACTCTTTCGGAACTACCATAGGCTATCAGGGCCAGCTCGTTGCGTGCTTAAAATCGATATTAGGAAAGCTTTTGACACTGTAGACTGGGGGTTTATTTTGGATCTGCTGAGTCTTCTTCAATTTCCTCCTATCTTTATTAATTGGATTAAAGGTTGTGTCACTACTCCTATGTTCTCGGTCAAAGTTAACGGTACCCTCGCTGGATACTTTAAGGGTGCTAGAGGGCTTAGGCAAGGAGATCCCTTATCTCCATACCTGTTCGTCCTGGCCATGGAAGTGCTTTCTATGATTATCTCTAAGGGAACTTCGCTGCCTAATTTCAAATTTCATTGGAAAGCTGAGTCTTGTAAAATTTCGCATGTCTGCTTTGCTGATGATGTTCTCCTTTTCTGTCACGGGGACTTGGACTCAGTCTCTATTATTCACTCTTGCATTCAATCCTTCTCTATGTTTTCTGGGCTCATTCCTAATGTTCTTAAAAGTATGTGTTTTCTGTCTAATGTTCCTGACGAGGTAAAGGGAAATATTTGCCAGATGTTGGGTTTTCCGATAGGCATCTTGCCAATCAGGTTTTTAGGAGTTCCCCTAATTTCCTCTCGCCTATCCCATTCGAACTGTCAGCCTCTGATTCATAGAATTACAGCCCGGGTTTCGTCGTGGACATCGCGTTTCCTCTCCTACGCTGGTAGAGTGATCTTGATTAGAGTTGTGCTCTTTGCTATTCAATCATATTGGGCAGCCCACTTTATCCTGCCTAAATCGGTCTTGCGCTCTATTCAATCTATTCTTTGTAGATTTCTTTGGAAAGGATCTTCTCTTCTTAGCCATGGATCTAAAGTTGCCTGGAAGGATTTAGCCCTCCCTAGTGTCGAAGGAGGTCTTGCCATAAAAAATCTCACTGATTGGAATTCTGCTCTCATTATTCTCCATCTTCTTAAGGTTATCTCCCCTTCTCCATCCTCCTTGTGGGCTAAATGGGTCAAGTCTACCGTGCTTGCTCGGCATAACTTTTGGCATTTATCTATTCCCGCTGACTGTTCTTGGATCTGGCGTAAGATTCTAAAATTACGACCCACTGCTCTTAACTTCCTTCATTACAGAGTTGGGAATGGATGTTTCTTCAGTCTCTGGCATGATCCGTGGTTGAATGGTCAGGCCATTAACCCTTCTGAGTCGCTCCTCTCGAACACTCGTATTCCGTCGAATGCTCATTTATCCGTTATCACTTCCCCTGGTGCGTGGGCATTATCTCCTAGCTTTCATCATGAAGTTATTCAATTATGGAATAGGATTGCTTCTCTCCCTGCCCCATCGACCTCCGAGGATAGAATTTTATGGGGATCCACTGAAATTAAATTGGTTAAAGCCTCGATTATTTGGGACTCCATTCGAACTTCCGCTCCGAAAGTCCCATGGGCTCACCTAATTCAGCACTCTCTCCACATTCCCAGATACTCCTTCACCCTCTGGCTGGCCCTTCGTGGCAGACTGCCGACCAATGACCGAATCCCCTCGCACTCGAGATTTCGCCCTACAAATTGCCCATTCTGCACGACTCAAGGAGAGACCTTTGCCCACCTCTTTTTTGAATGTAACTTTTCAGCTACTGTTCTCTCCTCTGTTCTAGCTTTTGGGGGCTGGTCCAATGTCCCTGTGAGGTGGGATAATCTAGTGGGTTTTATTATACGGTTTTGTGGGAATAACATTAGGTCCAATATCCTCAAGCTTTCCTTCGCCTCAACCGTGTACAAACTATGGGCGGCTAGGAATTCCTTTGTTCATGATCAGATTTCCAAGCCACTGGGTGTAGTGGTCAGGGACATTTTGAGTACTATGAAATCCAGGCTGTCCTCCTCTTCCAGATTTCTATTGGCTGCTCAGGGCAATCCTAGTATTAGCATGTGGTTACAGTAGCCGGGTAGTGCAGGTTTAGGCGAGGTGGTGGTTAGGTATGGCTGGCTCGTTCTTGGGCAGGTTCTTCATTTTCACGTCGGATTAAGTGGGGTGTGCGTCTGCTGGTTATGTGCGGTCTCTTATCCTTGCTCCTGTCCAGGTCTGGATCATGGCTCGGATTTTCAGTATGTGAAGGGCTGGTCTGGTAGCTTGTTGGGTCTGGCATGGTCGGGTTCGGCCTGGGCCAGTTGTGTTTCTGATTCGGTTCAGAGGTTGGGCTAGCTAGCCATATGCCGGATAATGAAGGCTGCGTCGCTATCCTTAGTGCGGCTCAGCGTAGTTTGTGTCTCAGTGTTTGCAGTAGTTCAGGAGTTGGTGTCTCAGTGTGCTCCCTTAGATGATCTTGTTGCTTCGAAGCAGATTCAGTTTTTGCAATTGTGGGTGGCGAACTGGGATGGTAGTTGTGCTGCTGTCTGCTTGGGCGAGCTGCCCAATGGGCTTTAGGGTCGAGGCAGCCTTTTCGCTGGTGTCTATTTGGTAGCAGCTATTGTTTTCATCAGCTGGACTGTTGGCTCTCAATTTATAGTGGGGCCCATGTTGCTGATAGTGGTTTCCTTTATTAGAGGTCTGCTGGATGTTAACGGGACCCACATGCAAAGCATTAGCTGGTATGAGGCTTGTTTGTTAGTGAGGAGGATAGGCTTAAGTGGCGAGGAGGAGGGCAGGTGAGAGAAGTGGGCGAGGAGGTAAGGGGTAGTGGGGTGGTGGTGGGCGAGCATGGGTGGGCGAGCATGTGGGCGTGCATGTTGGGCGGGCGGGTCAGGTGGGCTGGTTATGGCATGGTAAGGTGGTTCCTGCTGTTAGCTCTTTGCTCTGGCACCCTCAGTTCAGCTGCTACAGTGTTGGTTGTGTTCGGCTGCGTCAGTTCGGGTTGCAGTTTAAGCAGTTCGGATGCAATTCAGGAGTCGCCTTCAGCTCAGTCTTGTTCAGGGTTGGTAGTTAGGCAGCTATAGGTTGGCTGTCAATGTTCGGTTGTGGCTTGTTCCAATCTTTGGTTTCATATTACATGCTTGTAGTTTATATTTTCTATGGTTGTTATGTTCATTGGTTGTCGTCTTTAGTTGTCCATTTTGGGGGTTGTCCCATATGTTCAGCTTAAAGCTTCTGGGGTTTGCCCCTGTGATTGTTAAATCTCTCTTTCTTTTCAATATACAAACAAAATTAGCGAAAAAAAAAAAAAAAAACTTAACAGTTTTGATCTTTTCTTCTATACACTCATTTATAGAATGATAAACATTAAGCACAGATCAACCTAACAATTTTAATCTATCACCTAAGTCCTTGTACATATGTTCTTTGAAGGACTTTACACATAAGCATGTTTATTTACTTTCAACATCAAATTTGAATATGCAATTCCCAATAATCTCCCCCTATTTGATGTTGACATAACCAAGGAGATTTGTATCATAATCATCAATTTCTAAATACAGGATGCTAGAAAGTAAATATGACTTAGTGTTTCAGTGAGCAGCTAAAATCTCTAGAGAATAAGCATGAATTTATTGATGTTTGTAAAAATAGATATTATAATAAAACATAGTTACATCAATAAGAAATAAATTTCAACTTATCTCTATTTCTTCTGCCTTTTGCTTCTTAGATGATTGACATGCTCTGCAGCTCTCCTTCTTCTACTGGCTTCATCTCGCCATGCAATGTCTTCCATCTCGCTTTGACTTAGCCATTCTACATGATCATGTCTGTTCATAAAGGCAGGGTCTCCAGTTGGCATGTTTAAGCTAGTAGTGGTTACCCCTTGTGAGCTAGGAGATGGCCCTCGACTCCTTAGTGGTTGCGCTATGCGAATTGGTTGGCACTGCTGCTGTTTAGGTCATGGAGTCTGATAGCGAGGCTATCTTGTGGGAGGAATCCTTGAAGATTGAGCTATTTGTTTTCCTCTTCCTTTCTCTTCTTCCCCTTTATTCTCCCCCTTTATGTCAACATCAAGGGTTCGAATGTCTTCTAACAGACGATTCACGCCTTGGACAAGTTCGTGGAGCTAATTCGTGGATTGAACAATGTCTTCACGATTTGCTTGAACCAGAGAATCAGTTTGAGACATGTGCTTTTGTAGAATGCCCAATACAATGTCTGTTTGTTGTATCTGACTCATAGAGTATTCTTGGAATTGTTTAATGAAAGATCGTAGGCTTGAAAGGCTTTCTATAACAAGTTTGTTTTGAGTTTCCTGAGTCTTCTGTAGAATGATAACTGCTTCCGTGTGCTTTTGGGTAGATTAAAAGTGAAATTGATCCCTTTTGTTTATGTTGTGGATCATTTCCTTAATGATCTCCCTAAGCTTATTTGTGAGCTCTAAACTTAGATTGTCAGGAAGAGTGTTGACATCATCTATCAAGTGGTTCAACCTTGTGTGAACAAGTAGTGAGTGAGTTTCAAGATCTTCTTGAATATCTGTAGTCACTTTCTATGATGCATTAGACAACTCTGATTTGGTGGGAAGATCTCAGAGAAGCTCAAGTATTTGCTGAGTGTCTGGAGGAGAGGCTCTTATATTTTGGTTTTACAGGTTTGAGAGAGCAAGATCAAAATAATTGTTGGTTGAGGAGGAAGGAATGTCCGAAGGAGATGCATGTATGGGGGGTTTGAGTTGTGGGAGAAGAGGTTGTTGAAGCTGGTTGAGTGGGTGACTCTACAATTTGATCAGGATCGATATTTTTAGAGTGAGAAATGGGTGAAGATTGTATTAATATGAAGTTTGGTTCATAGTTACAAAATGTTGGGACTCTGTAGCTGGAAATTGGTTTAATGGATGAAGAATCACTTCCAACCATCTTGGCAATTCATAGAATCGGTTAAAGTTTGATGGAGGACAATGATTAACTCTGAAAGAGATGGGAATTAATTGTACCTCACGCCCATTTTCTAAAGAAGGATGGTTAGTGATCATCTTCTGAGCAAACGTGAGGTTGCCTGGAAATCCTTGAGCTAGAACTGAAATTGCTGGATAAGCTTTGATGGTCCAAAACATGTGATCCTAGGAGTTGAGAATTTGGGCTCTATGATAGGGCATCATTGGTAAGTAGGAGAACATCTGATTGTAGTTGGCTCTCCTATATCCATCCCAGCCTACTGCTATTATCTCAACTTCATCAATATCTTCTTCTTCTTTGTCTTCATTGGAAATTTCTACCACTTTAAACATCTCTTCATTTCTTACCTGTTCTTAAGCCCTTTCTACCTCCATAGCTTCTACACCTTCCATTTCCACATCTTCTTGTATCTCCCCCTCAGCTGTAGCACTTTCTGGCACAGGGATTTCAAGAGGCTCACCTTCAATCTAATCATTCCTTTGTTCTTCAGGCAGCTCACCCTCAGCTGGAGCACTTATTAGTACAGGGGCTTCAAAAAGCTCCTTTTTTGCAGCTATTTTTCTTTTTTCTTCCTTCAAGGCTTTTTCATTGTCAAGAACATATTTCTTGACAAGCATTCTCTTTATTCTTCTGGGCTGAGCCTGTGACACCCCAAAATCTGGGTACTCCATTCCCATAGGATTTGGTGTTCACTATCCATAACTATTATGTCTAACTACCCATAATAAATGATAAAGACATAATTTAAATAACTTAAACAATAATCTTTTCCATTAAAGGGTTACATCAACTTAAATCAATCCTAGGTAATATAACCTTAAACTATTACATAAGTCTACAGAATACATCACAATGTAATATCAGTCTTATAACATAATTCATTTAAATATATTCACATAAATCTTAATCACTTGGACATCTTGCCCTTTCCTTTGCTGGAAGATGGCTCATCGACTTTCTCTACTTTAGCTGCAGTGTTAATTGCAAGAGTGAACAAACAATTGACCACTATTATAAGGAATAATAATAATAACAACATGAGTTTGGACAACGAATGCTGAATAATGGTGAACTCGTTCTTCGAACCAAAAATAGGAAACAAGTTCAAGATTTATATCTGAAGGTCTTAAGACCACAAACTATGTCCTCGGTATTTAGGTATTATTATCTCAACCTTAACAGTCGTTTAGACTATACAGACCCTTCTTTACGTACTTCGAGGGATCAGACCTTTGTACCATGTATTGTGCACAAACATCTAAACGTTAACACGTACATAATCCCATATATCAGGGTTGTTCATCTCAGTTTGAATTTAGGATTTCCGTACTAAAGAAAATTTAGTTTGGAACTAGCTAATCAGTGGTTCTAGAATTTTAGAACACTATTCAATTATAGATTAGTCCAACCAACAAGTGTTTGCTTGCTATTTGAAGGTTCAACACGATAATATAGAATTAAAAAATGTTATTTAAGTCAAAGATTGAATAACAACAACATATAATTGAATAGACATGGTATATATGCAAAGTACTTCATTCAAAAGAGTTAGGACAACCTCATTTGAATCAATGAATTTAAACAGTATATGCCTTGAATAACAAAAACAAGAGTCCAGTATGTGGAACTCACTCGATGTAAAGAATTAGATTACAAGAGCTTGCATGATCATAACAAGATGGAATTAATAAGCTTGCTCAACTTAAATATAAGATTTGAGAACTTGGATAATGATAAATTAGGTTTAAAAAGCTTGCTTGACAACAAAGGATAAACATAATTATGAAATTTGCATTTATTACAAAGAGAATGAAGTTAGGGAACTTGCCTCGTGTGTAAGCTACACAAGTACAATAACGTTCTCCAATTACCCTACACATACCATTGAAATCGCAACACCTATTAGTTATATTATCATTAGCTTTATAAATTCAATCCACCATCTGAGCCATAATCTTTAACTTAATGTTTAACCATGTTAGTTAACCACTCTCACGAATCTGAAATCTCACTATCGCCTAATATAAACTTCATCATTCACCTCTAACTCATGAAAACTTCAATTTTCATTCATTACATAACTTGTTTAAGTAATCATTTAAATTCTTCACTTTTTGGTATTACCCCACATAACCATCTGTTATTGTATCTTCTGTTATGATTTGACATCTTTATCATGCCTACCAAACTAGATTGAGTCTTTGTATTATAGCCTACAATTAATTAGAACTCACTGCCACTAATCAGGGCACGGCGCAGCTGCGCTGCCCCAAGCCTTGGCACCGGCGCAGCTGTGCTGGTGCATGACTCCAGAAGGCTAACAGGCGCAGCTGTGCCATTTCTGCCTGTGGTACCGATGCAGCTGCTCCAGTACTCAGACAAAAACTGCAGCAGAGCTCATTACACTTCAACCACCCATTTGTTTACAATTTCTACAGCAATTCACCAAACCCAAAAGTTATAAGTTTACTACAACAACTCTAGGCATAGACATAACACTTCAAATCACCAAAACACCCAAATTATAAGGATTTAACCCATGTTTTTGTTGCTTTTTCCACTTTTCAACATATTTAGCGAATTCCATCGCCAAATCCTTGATTTTTAACCAAAATACACAATTTCAGTTACGTTGTTTTCGTTTCTTGATATACTAACACAATCTACAATCAATTTATTGATTATATCAAGTATTAAACATGAAATTTTAGACTCAAACAAGCCATTTTATATATAGAACACTGTTACTTTAATTTTCTACTCACAATCCAATTTCACGTATTTGATTACTAACAATTGTTTATAGACAACAACTAATAGACTCTACAAGACTATACACACATATAGTCCATATCTTACAACAACAATTTCAACATTAATCCCAATTACAGAAAATAAAAATTATAAAACTACAAATTAGAATTAGGAGTAGGTTATACCTTTAATTCTCGTTCTATTTTAGCGAAAATGATAGCAACCCTTCCCAGAAACTCCTTTTCTCCAACTCTCAATTCTCTGTAATTCTTTCTAGTTTTTCTTCTCTAACCTCTATTCTCTTAGTTAGCCATTAGGAAAAATGCACGTAACATATACTAGCCTCCCTCTCCCCCCCCCTCCCCGTACCCTTCAGGTAAGAACCCAAAAAGTTTATGTCAGTTAGATTAAGCCAAAGGCCACAAGGCCTTGTTTGGCAACCCAAACTACCCATTCTAGTTTATTTTAATAATATTTATATTATATAGTTTTACTTGTCACACATTTAACTAATTTAAATAACTTATAATTATAATAATTATAATTTATATTATAATTACACTTACGATTAAAAAATTATTATATATCTAATTTAATTATTAAATTAGACTAGAACATCATTTTATTTTATTTAATTATTTTCTTAAATATTAAATAACTCATTTAATTTAATTATTTCATTAAATTAAATCTTTAAATAATAAAATTACCATTAATCAATTTAGTTAACATACACACTTAACTAAATTATTGCACCATAATTTTATCAATTATTTATTTATTTAAATAAATAAATTATTTAAATTATTTATTTAATTTAATAAATATTTAAATTTAATTATAAAATTTCTCGATCGTTACATCATTCCCTACTTAAAACGATTCTGTCCCCAGAATCACAACTCGATAAATTTATTCATTACATTCTTCCTTCCTTAACATGATTCAGTCCCCAGAATCGGTATACAAGATTAAGCAAATAACTGAGGATAATTTTTTATCATAACATCTTCAAGTTCCCACGTAGCTTCCTCAGCATTGTGGTTTCTCCATATTACCTTAACAGAAGGTATCACTTTATTCCTTAGTACTTGCTCTTTCCTGTCGATAATTTGAACATGGACTTCTTCATATGACAAGTCTTTCTCAAACTGTAATTGTTCGTATTCTATAACATGCTTATAATCAGGCTTATACGGCCTTAATACCAAAACATAGAAAATGTTATGAATGTCTTAAGTTCGGAGGTAAATCTACCTCGTATGCCACTTCCCCAACTCGTCGTAGCACTTCAAAAGGTCTTATAAACCTAGGGCTTAGTTTTCCCTTTTTGTCAAATCGAATTTTCCCCTTCCAGGGAGACACTTTCAAGAAAAGAAAACTATCGACATCGAATTCCCGATTTTGTCGGTGTTGATCGGTATATTTCTTCTGTCTATCTTGTGTAGCTATCAATCTTGTCTGAATCACCTTGATGATCTCAACAGTTTGTTGTACCAATTCTGGACCCAATAGCTGGCGTTCACCTACCTCGTCCCAGTATAATGGAGTTATGCAATTCCTGTCGTATAACGCTTCGTAAGGAGGCTACAAATACTCGCGTGATAATTATTATTATAGGCAAACTCAACCAATGGTAGATGGTTATCCCAATTTCCTTTGAAATCCATAATACATGCTCTGAGCATATCCTCCAGTGTCTGGATGGTTCTCTCACTCTGTCCGTCGGTTTGAGGGTGATACGCTGTGCTCATTCTCAACTGCGTTCCTAAGCATTCTTGTAGTCGTTTCCAAAAATTTGATGTGAAACGTGGATCTTTGTCTGACACAATGGACACCGGGACACCGTGTCTTGAAGCAATTTCCTTCATGTACAGTTTTGCCAACCGATCTAGGTTAAATCTAATCTTGATTAGCAAAAAGTGTGCCGACTTCGTCAATCGATCGACAATCACCCAGATGATGTCATAACCTTTTTGAGTCGTTGGAAGACCTACCACAAAATCCATTGTGATATTCTCCCATTTCCATTTCGGTATCTCCAATGGTTACAACAATCCGCTTGGCCTTTGATGTTCAGCTTTAAGTTTTTGACATGTTAAACATTTCGCCACACATTTAGCCACGTCCTATTTCATATTCGGCCACCAGAAATGATGTTTGAGATCCTGGTACATTTTCGTACTCCCAGAGTGAATCGAATATCGTGAGTTATGGGCCTCAATTAAAATTTCCTCTTTAACCTCTGGTATTGGCGGAACCCAAATTCTCCCTTCAAATCGAAGTAACCCTTCTGAATCAAATTTAAATTTTTTTTTCCTCACCTTTAGACGCTTTTCTTCTTATCTCTTCACAGTTTTCATCCTGAAGTTGTGCATTCTTCACCTTATCTCCCAACATTGAACTGCTACCCATTTGGAATAATATTTCGTTTGATTTTGTCAGATATTTAATTTCCAACTCCATCTTAGCCATTTCTAACACTAGCTTCTCCTGAGCAGTCAACATCATTATTTTCTCGCGTCCCTTTCTACTTAAAGCATCAGCAACAACATTCGCCTTTCCAGGACGATAGAAAATCTCGCAGTCATAGTCTTTAATCAACTCCAACCATCTTCTCAGTCGCATATTCAAATCTTTCTGTGTAAAGATATACTTCAGACTTTTATGGTCGGTATATATTTCACACCTCTCTCCATAAAGATAATGTCTCCAAATTTTCAGGGCAAACACCACCGCAACCAACTCTAAGTCATGAGTCAGATACCCTTTCTCGTAATCTTTTAATTGACGTGATGCATACGCAATAACTTTGCCATTCTGCATAAGCACACAACCTAGTCCTTTATGCGATGCGTTACTATACACCACAAAATTCCATGTATCATCAGGAAATGACAACACATGTGTTGAACTCAGCCTCTTCTTTAATTCTTGAAAACTCACCTCACACTTCTCTGTCCAAACAAACTTAATCGCCTTCCTAGTTAAATTCGTCAATAGAGTTGCGATCTTGGAAAAGTCTTGAATAAAATTACTATAGTAACCTGCCAATCCCAAGAAACTCCTTACTTCTAACGGTGTCTTTGGTTGATCCCAGTTTATTACAGTTGAATAAAATTACTATTCTGTCCTTATCAATAATGTGCCTGAGAAACTATATACGTTCCAACCAAAACTCACATTTTGAGAATTTAGCGTACAACTTCTCTTTTCTCAATGTCTCCAATGTCACTCTTAAGTGCTCAATGTGACAACCCGATATTTTCTATATAAATAAATCTTAAATTTGTGTGTTATAAATGCAGGCAGGAGGGCCATATCTCTCCCAACTGCCCAAATCCTAGAATGAACAGTGGTTGTTTTATTTGCGGATCAATAGAGCACAAGGTAAAGGATTGTCCAAACAGGAGGGTAGAGGCAGGTAGTGTGAATACTGGTAAGGGTAGCGGAACGTTAGCAATCACAGGGCCGACATCATCGAACAAACCAACAAAGTCAACATCAAGGGTCCTCAACATGACGGTTCAAGACACGGTGACAGTTGGCAATGCAGTTCCAGGTAATATTCGAATAACTTTTATTTGCGTAATTAAAATTTTTCTATTTATAGTAAATTATTTTATAAAGAAATTTGAGGGAGGAATTTGAGTTCTTTTAGAAACCAATATTTTCGTTTAATCAGAAAGAAAAGCTTAATGTGATTAGTTAAAGATCAGTTCGATCGAAGATGATCGAGATCTACTTGCGAAGATTTTTGTATGCTATATACCCGGATATGTGTAGGTTTTAAAGTGGTGATTCCGGGGACGGAATCCTTAAAAGGGAGGGTGAATGTGACAACCCGATATTTTCTATATAAATATATCTTAAATTTTACGTATAATTTTTTTATTATTATTTTAAGGATGAGGATTTGTACAAGATTATGTGTATATGTATTTATGTGGTAAATAAAAATATATTTACTACATGAATATTTACAAGTAAATTTATTCTAGAATTATTGATTATTATAAAGTATATTTTTATAATAATTAATTTTAAGATAGAAATGTTTTTATTAATTATTTTCCATGAATATATAATCATATATTATTTAAATAATATATGAAGTGATTTTTAGAATAAATATAATAACTATTTTATTATATGAATTTTTGTACAGATTATTAAGTTAATTATTTTACCTAAATTATCAAGGTTAAATATGAAAGAATAATCAGATATGGAATCCAAACCCTAATTTTAGATTATTGTCAAGGTATGAGAATAATAATATAATATTATTATATTTTGATTTTTCAATGCTATGAATATGTACGGTATGTCCGTATTGATAATGGTTGGTCAATTACGGTGTATTTTGACCAAACCCTAGTAATAATGTTAAACCCTAATTTGAGATCCAAATTAGAGTGCAAGATTGTTTTAAGTGTGTTAGATAATTTATGGCGTGTTTTAGATGTATTAATTAGGTAAACCCTAGTTACCATTTTGAGGTATTATTTCTAGAAACCCTAATTGCTATAATTAGTAACCCTAATTTGAAATTAGAATTGAGATTGTTGGTGATTATTGATAATGTGATTAATTAACAAGTATTATGATTATAATTGTTAATTTTAGCAACCCTAAATTGTTAAACCTTAATTACTAAACTAAAACCCTAATTTAGTAATAAAAAACCCTAATAGTAATTTGGTAACCCTAATTACCAAAAGAATAAACCCTAATTGTTATAATTAGCAAAGTTAATTATAATTAGAGATGGTAAACTCTAATGTTCATGTATAAAGTAATTAGAAAATTAATCTAATTAACAAACCTAAATTGTCTAATTTTAGAAACTAAAATTTAGTTATTTTATTTTATTATTTTTGTAATAAACTCTAATTGCTAAATCCTAAATTTGGAAATTTTTGAAATCCTAGTTGCTAAATCTTTAAGGGTTAAATGTTAAACCCTAAACACTAAAATATCTAAACCCTAAACCTTAAGGAAATTTTCTAGAAAATTAAGGAAATGACTATTATGCCCTAAGTGTATAATTGAGGCTAAAACTAGGTTTTGACAATAGGTTGGAGTTGTTAACCAACTCCAACCACGCCAGCAATCAGCTACTTCAACATCTCATTCATGAATCTAGTGGCCTATATATAGATTGAGAGAGAGAGAAAAAATTCTTTTGTTCATTATATTTTGCACAACAACTTGTTAAACTCTCTCAAGTCCCAAACCTCCGAAATTATCTAGCATTTAAGTTCCTTAGATCATCCCCACGAAGTCCCATAACAGATCGGAAGCCAAAAATCAGAAAAATCAAAGATTGGATCAAAGAAAGGTATAAAATCTCAAAAATTAGAAATCATTCGATTCCATGTTAATTGTTGAAATTGATTATTTACAGTTGTGTAATAGGGAGTGTATTAATGTTCTGGGTTGTTAGATTCATGACCCATAACATCAAAGTGCTCAAAATCAAAGTTTTTCCAACTTTTAAAAAAACCGAAATCTGTTATTTTTAGACAAATGTCAGGCCTTATATCTCTGTGATTATTTAGTTTTTTTGGTGTTTGTAAGTTGTTATATGTAGTATGTAATATGATATTTAAGGTTCAAAAAGAATCAAGTTTATATCTCGTATATATCGGGAGTTATTAATGGTCAAAACCTGTTGACAAAAACTGTGAAATTAACGAACCCAGAATTTTTATGAACAATTTCCGTGGTGAATTTTGACCGGCTATTTCCTGTTAGATCTGTTGTTGTTATATGTATGTTAAGTGTTATAGTTGTAGTCCTACATGATTTCTACACACTGGAAGTGATAGATAACAAAAACGTTACACGGATTGCAAGTTATAGAGGTCCAAAGTAGGCACCTCGAACTGTTTTTCGTGAAGAACAGTGTTGTCAGATAGTTTGGAGGCTTATATCTCCCAGATCTGTTGTTGTTAATCCATGATTTTTGTTTTTAATTGTAGTGTTACATGAGTACTACAAGATGTATGTGTTAGATCGCCTAGAAATAGTTTGTAAAGAAAGTTATTCATGGTCAAACCACCCCCCTAGCACACTGGTTTATGTTTCTGGAAATCCTCAAGAACACCTATAGCGACAGTTTTATTAATAATTTTCGGAAATTAATAAAAAAATAGAAAAAAATAGTTTTTAATTATTAAAAATACAAAATAAATTATTAAAAATTATTTTAAATTCTGAAAATTAGTTTTTAATTATTTTAAATATATTTCATAAATATTTAATATTTTGGGATATTAAAAGTATTTAATTTATTTAATTATAATATTAAATAAATTATTTAAAAATGATTTTAATATTTGAAAAATCATTTAAAATTATATTATGATATAAGAAAATATTTTAAGTTATTTTTAATAACTTTTAATATTATTTGATAATTTTCATTAATAAATTAATATTAATGATAATTAAGTTCTTTATTAAATGAATTAAATAAATGAATTAAAAATCATTTTATTATATTAAAAATCATTTTAAATAATAATAAGGTATTTAAAAATATTTTAAGTTATAAAATATAACTTTTAATATTTAAAGGTAAATTTCATTAATTAATTATTGTTAATGATATTAAAGTTATTTAATAATTATATTAAATAATTTAGTTTAAAAATAATTTTAATATTATAATAATCATTTTAAATGAAAATAAAGTGTTTAAAGATATTTTAAGTTATAAAATATAACTTTTAATATTTAAAGGATAATTTCATTAATAATTTAATATTAATGATTATTTAATGATATTAAATTTATTTAATAATTATATTAAATAAATAGTTTAAAAATGGTTTTATTTATTTAAAAATCATTTAAAAAGGATGTTAATGATTTAAAAATATTTTAAGTTATAATTATTGACTTTTAATATTTGGATAAATAGTTCATTAATATTTAAATATTAATGGTAATTATTTAATAATGATTTTAAATGTTTTAAAAATCATTTAAGGGTATTATAAATACTTTAAAAATATTTTGAGTTAATATACATAACTTTAATATTTTGGCAATAGTTTCATTAATAGTTTAATATTAATTAAATATTAATGATAATAGAATTGTTTAATATTTAAATCATTTCATAATGATTCTGATATTTCAAAAATATGTTAAATGTTAATAATTATTACAAGGCCATGAAAAATAGTGCGACTGATGTTTAAATTATCCAAAGGGATATTGAACTACGGATTTGAGTCTTAGACTCGATATTTAACCGATAAAGCTGTCGGTAGACCGACATAGATCAGAAATTGATCTGAACTTAGATAAATTGGTTAGTTAACTGTTTATTTGTGATTCAATGGTTATTAAGGTGGTATGACAATGTGATTAGGAAGGTGTTGATGTTTGATTGTGAGTCAACGATTGTTGAACATGTGTGATAATGTGAATAGGAAATGTGCTAACTGCAATAAGCAGTGTTATGTGTACGTTATGTTATACTAATCAGTAAAATAATCTGATTAATGTTAGGTGATTTCATAAAAGATAAAACTAAGTTGCAAAGTGTAAGCAGCGCATCAGGCAAGTATCCTAACTTTGCATTTTCTTTATGCAATGGATAGAAGTGGGAAATTCAGAATTAATGTTATTATTGTACAGATTGTTAAACTTATATTATATAAGCCCATTGACTATCAACATGCTAGTATATGATAATTCAGTTATATATATTATGTTCGTTAATTTCTAGAAATGATTACACAAGTGTCCCCACTTGGATAATCATTGTATTTAAATCGCTTGTTGATACGCCTTTGCTATACATATATGTTGAATTATATAAGACATTTGTTATAAAAACCCGACATGAATGAACATCCCGATAATGGGAAAAATTTTATGCGCTACGACGGACAAAGGATGAACGATAATATCGTTCTAGCAATGTAGTATTGATCAATACAGGGTACAACGGGGCTGATCACCCTCCGTGCCCGTAAGCAATGGCCGGTTTACAGATGAATTTCTGTTTAAACCCTTTCGAAAATGAAAACAATGTTCAAAGTATGTCACGGAAAACTCATGTATAGTCTATACGTAGTTTCAAAAATTTGAATAAGGGTTGTTATGTTAATATTATTGGTACAGATTACTTCACAACTACTGACTAGTTGTAGAAAAATATTATAAAGAAAACATTTAAATTCTTTCAGCCTATATATATATATATAATACTTGCTGGGCACTCAAATGCTCATCCTTCCTTAATTTAAATGTTTTCAGCTAAGTGTGAAGGACCAGAAGGATCTGTCAAGAACAAGGGAAAAGGGAAAGTTGCTGAATGACTTTTTATGCTACTGTTTGTAATAGTTTTAGATTATGAAGACTATGATATATATATTTATATATGTTATGACATGTAATGAATGATTAAAGGTTACGTACTTGGGAGAAAGACTCTGATGTAATTATAAATTTAAGTTTAAGTTTTATATTATTGTTATTATTATTAGTAGTATTCCGCTCATAGAAATGGTATTGTGAAGTACCGAGTTCGGGTTTCAAGTATCCGGGTTCGGGGACTTTACAGGATGGTATCAGAGCCATAGGGTTAGAAACCTTAGGTGGGTTAGACCTTAGGTTATAACCTTAGAACAGAGGGAAACGTTGAAAATATAAATAACTCATATAGAGTTTAAAGAAAGATGAATCGGATAAATTCATCGTCAAACAAAATAAAAGATAACTTATAAAACTATTATGTGCTGTGTGTATATATTATATGCTAATCAAGATAATTTTTGTGTGTAGTTGTCGGGTGGAAAAGGCTTGTTATATGCTTATAACATGAAGAAGAATCAAACCCATACACACTTGAGATGATATCGAAGCCAATAGCTGAAATAGAAACTCACAATGAAAACGACTTGGATGAAGTGGTCATCATAGAAAACATAGTACCAGATCCGGAAATGGTGGAGCAGACAGATAGTGATTCAGACACTAAAGTTGAAGCTGAACAAGCATCAACGGAGGTACAGAATCTGAGGAACAAGGTTTCTTCTCTGGAAAGGCTGTGGGAGATAAAAAAGCTATTGAATAGTCAACTGCGTCGGGCATTAATAGAAACAATGGAAGAACAGGATAATCTTAAAATCCAAATTGATCAGATGGGAGCCTCAAGCAACACTTCGTGTGCAGCCCCAAGAGATAAGGGAAAAAGAAAGATAGAAGACCCTGAGGTAGGAAAACCTGATAAGAAGAAAGGGAAGAAGATATGTTATATTTGCGGCCGAGAGGGACATACCTCTCCTCGTTGACCCGACTATAAGAAAGGTGGATGTTTTAATTGTGGGATGGAAGGACATCGAGCGTATGAATGTCCAAGAAAAAGGGCTTAGGGAATAGGTAGTATAGGTTATGTTGTGTAAGCGTGTTTAATATTATATGTGTGCTTAGTATGTCTGTGTAATGCATTATTATAAAACTTTTGTCCAAGTGGTGATGTAAATCCCGACTTTTGTAGTCACAATGGGATAACTGATGTTTAAAGCACTATGTACTATGATATGTAAAATATTTTGAAAGAAATGAATGAATATGAATCAAAGTTTGAGTTAAGAAACAAGTTTAATAAGTTTAAACGTATACGATAAGGCTTAGAATATAAAGAATAATTTATGAAAATGCCGTCAAGATGAAAGTAAAACTAAAGGGCAGAAGAACCTGTTAACAAAGCTGGAGGACAACCAGACCCGATACGATACGGAATGCTCAAGCTGTGCAGAATGGAATACCAGCTGCGAAGGATCAACCAGATTATCGAACGTCGAACGTTAGGTACGATTGACCCTGTAGAAGCCCAAACTTGGATTAGGGAAATTGAGAAGGCGTTTATAATAGCTAGGGTAGCTGAGGGGCAAAAGACCTCTTTTGCCACCTACATGATGAAGGGTGAGGCAAATTTCTGGTGGGAAGCGAATCAGATGAGGGCAGGAGCAGGTGTGGTAGCGTGGGATAGATTTAAGACTTTATTTTTCGAGAATTATTTTTCAGCCAGTATGCAGTCTAGAATGGAGGTAAAATTTCTGTAGTTGAAGCAAGGGGATATGTCAGTGGCAGAATATGCCGCGAAATTCAATGAGTTAGCTAGGTTTGCTCCACATCAAGTCGATACGGAGGCTAGGAAGGCGAGGAGATTTGAGCTGGGATTAAAACCCTGGCTCTATAACAAGGTGGCAGTATTGCAGATTCCAACATTTGCAGCACTCATGGAGAAGGCGATAATTGCGGAAGAGGGAAGTGAGGCTATGAGCCTCTACAATAAGGAGAAGAAGAACAAAGGCAAGGTCGAGGGAGCTGAGAAGGTGAGGACTAATAGTGGAAGCAGGAGTGTCGACAGAAAAAGGAAAGGAAACTATTTTGGAAACGTGCAAGTGAAGCAAGAAGGAATTAAGAAGCAAGGGATTCAGTGTAAAACGTGTGGAAAGAACCACTCTGGGGAGTGTTTGAAGGGGAAATTTGTGTGTTATAAATGCGGGCAGGAGGGCCATATCTCTCCCAACTGCCCAAATCCTAGAATGAACAATGGTTGTTTTATTTGCAGATCAATAGAGCACAGGGTAAAGGATTGTCCAAACAGGAGGGTAGAGGCAGGTAGTGTGAATACTGGTAAGGGTAGCGGAACGTTAGCAATCACAGGGCCGACATCATCGAACAAACCAACAAAGTCAACATCAAGGGTCTTCAACATGACGGTTCAAGACACGGTGGCAGCTGGCAATGCAGTTCCAGGTAATATTCGAATAACTTTTATTTGCGTAATTAAAATTTTTCTATTTATAGTAAATTATTTAATAAAGAAATTTGAGGGAGGAATTTGAGTTCTTTTAGAAACCAATATTTTCGTTTAATCAGAAAGAAAAGCTTAATGTGATTAGTTAAAGATCAGTTCGATCGAAGATGATCGAGATCTACTTGCGAAGATTTTTGTATGCTATATACCCGGATATGTGTAGGTTTTAAAGTGGTGATTCCGGGGACGGAATCCTTAAAAGGGAGGGTGAATGTGACAACCCGATATTTTCTATATAAATAAATCTTAAATTTTACGTATAATTTTTTTAGTATTATTTTAAGGATGAGGATTTGTACAAGATTATGTGTATATGTATTTATGTGGTAAATAAAAATATATTTACTACATGAATATTTACAAGTAAATTTATTCTAGAATTATTGATTATTATAAAGTATATTTTTATAATAATTAATTTTAAGATAGAAATGTTTTTATTAATTATTTTCCATGAATATATAATCATATATTATTTAAATAATATATGAAGTGATGGTTAGAATAAATATAATAACTATTTTATTATATGATTTTTTGTACAGATTATTAAGTTAATTATTTTTACCTTAATTATCAAGGTTAAATATGAAAGAATAATCAGATATGGAATCCAAACCCTAATTTTGGATTATTGTCAAGGTATGAGAATAATAATATAATATTATTATATTTTGATTTTTCAATGCTATGAATATGTACGGTATGTCCGTATTGATAATGGTTGGTCAATTACGGTGTATTTTGACCAAACCCTAGTAATAATGTTAAACCCTAATTTGAGATCCAAATTAGAGTGCAAGATTGTTTTAAGTGTGTTAGATAATTTATGGCGTGTTTTAGATGTATTAATTAGGTAAACCCTAGTTACCATTTTGAGGTATTATTTCTAGAAACCCTAATTGCTATAATTAGTAACCCTAATTTGAAATTAGAATTGAGATTGTTGGTGATTATTGATAATGTGATTAATTAACAAGTATTATGATTATAATTGTTAATTTTAGCAACCCTAAATTGTTAAACCTTAATTACTAAACTAAAACCCTAATTTAGTAATAAAAAACCCTAATAGTAATTTGGTAACCCTAATTACCAAAAGAATAAACCCTAATTGCTATAATTAGCAAAGTTAATTATAATTAGAGATGGTAAACTCTAATGTTCATGTATAAAGTAATTAGAAAATTAATCTAATTAACAAACCTAAATTGTCTAATTTTAGAAACTAAAATTTAGTTATTTTATTTTATTATTTTTGTAATAAACTCTAATTGCTAAATCCTAAATTTGGAAATTTTTGAAATCTTAGTTGCTAAATCTTTAAGGGTTAAATGTTAAACCCTAAACACTAAAATATCTAAACCCTAAACCCTAAGGAAATTTTCTAGAAAATTAAGGAAATGACTATTATGCCCTAAGTGTATAATTGAGGCTAAAACTAGGTTTTGACAATAGGTTGGAGTTGTTAACCAACTCCAACCACTCCATGTGACAAAATGGCCAGCAATCAGCTACTTCAACATCTCATTCATGAATCTAGTGGCCTATATATAGATTGAGAGAGAGAAAAAAATTCTTTTGTTCATTATATTTTGCACAACAACTTGCTAAACTCTCTCAAGTCCCAAACCTCCGAAATTATCTAGCATTTCAGTTCCTTAGATCATCCCCACGAAGTCCAATAACAGATCGGAAGCCAAAAATCAGAAAAATCAAAGATTGGATCAAAGAAAGGTATAAAATCTCAAAAATTAGAAATCATTCGATTCCATGTTAATTGTTGAAATTGATTGTTTAAAGTTGTGTAATATGGAGTGTATTAATGTTCTGGGTTGTTAGATTCATGACCCATAACATCAAAGTGCTCAAAATCAAAGTTTTTCCAACTTTTAAAAAAACCGAAATCTGTTATTTTTAGGCAAATGTCAGGCCTTATATCTCTGTGATTATTTAGTTTTTTTGGTGTTTGTAAGTTGTTATATGTAGTATGTAATATGATCTTTAAGGTTCAAAAAGAATCAAGTTTATATCTCGTATATATCGGGAGTTATTCATGGTCAAAACCCGTTGACCAAAACTGTGAAATTAACGAACCCAGAATTTTTATGAACAATTTCCGTGGTGAACTTTGACCGGCTATTTACTGTTAGATCCGTTGTTGTTATATGTATGTTAAGTGTTATAGTTGTAGTCCTACATGATTTCTACACACTGGAAGTGATAGATAACAAAAACGTTACACGGATTGCAAGTTATAGAGGTCCAAAGTAGGCACCTCGAACTGTTTTTCGTGAAGAACAGTGTTGTCAGATAGTTTGGAGGCTTATATCTCCCAGATTTGTTGTTGTTAATCCATGATGTTTGTTTTTAATTGTAGTGTTACATGAGTACTACAAGATGTATGTGTTAGATCGCCTAGAAACATTTTGTAAAGAAAGTTATTCATGGTCAAACCACCCCCCTAGCACACTGGTTTATGTTTCTGGAAATCCTCAAGAACACCTATAGCGACAGTTTTATTAATAATTTTCAGAAATTAATAAAAAAAAAATAAAAAATAGTTTTTAATTATTAAAAATACAAAATAAATTATTCAAAATTATTTTAAATTCTGAAAATTAGTTTTTAATTATTTTAAATATGTTTCATAAATATTTAATATTTTGGGATATTAAAAGTATTTAATTTATTTAATTATAATATTAAATAAATTATTTAAAAATGATTTTAATATTTGAAAAATCATTTAAAATTATATTATGATATAAGAAAATATTTTAAGTTATTTTTAATAACTTTTAATATTATATGATAATTTTCATTAATAAATTAATATTAATGATAATTAAGTTCTTTATTAAATGAATTAAATAAATGAATTAAAAATCATTTTATTATATTAAAAATCATTTTAAATAATAATAAGGTATTTAAAAATATTTTAAGTTATAAAATATAACTTTTAATATTTAAAGGTAAATTTCATTAATTAATTATTGTTAATGATATTAAATTTATTTAATAATTATATTAAATAATTTAGTTTAAAAATGATTTTAATATTATAATAATCATTTTAAATGAAAATAAAGTGTTTAAATATATTTTAAGTTATAAAATATAACTTTTAATATTTAAAGGATAATTTCATTAATAATTTAATATTAATGATTATTTAATGATATTAAATTTATTTAATAATTATATTAAATAAATAGTTTAAAATGGTTTTATTTATTTAAAAATCATTTAAAAAGGATGTTAATGATTTAAAAATATTTTAAGTTATAATTATTGACTTTTAATATTTGGATAAATAGTTCATTAATATTTAAATATTAATGGTAATTATTTAATAATGATTTTAAATGTTTTAAAAATCATTTAAGGGTATTATAAATACTTTAAAAATATTTTGAGTTAATATACATAACTTTAATATTTTGGCAATAGTTTCATTAATAGTTTAATATTAATTAAATATTAATGATAATAGAATTGTTTAATATTTAAATCATTTCATAATGATTCTGATATTTCAAAAATATGTTAAATGATAATAATTATTTAATAATTATTACAAGGCCATGAAAAATAGTGCGACTGATGTTTAAATTATCCAAAGGGATATTGAACTACGAATTTGAGTCTTAGACTCGATATTTAACCGATAAAGCTGTCGGTAGACCGACATATATCAGAAATTGATCTGGACTTAGATAAATTGGTTAGTTAATTGTTTATTTGTGATTCAATGGTTATTAAGGTGGTATGACAATGTGATTAGGAAGGTGTTGATGTTTGATTGTGAGTCAACGATTGTTGAACATGTGTGATAATGTGAATAGGAAATGTGCTGACTGCAATAAGCAGTGTTATGTGTACGTTATGTTATACTAATCAGTAAAATAATCTGATTAATGTTAGGTGATTTCATAAAAGATAAAACTAAGTTGCAAAGTGTAAGCAGCGCATCAGGCAAGTATCCTAACTTTGAATTTTCTTTATGCAACGGATAGAAGTGAGAACTTCAGAATTAATGTTATTATTGTACAGATTGTTAAACTTATATTATATAAGCCCATTGACTATCAACATGCTAATATATGATAATTCAGTTATATATATTATGTTCGTTAATTTCTAGAAATGATTACACAAGTGTCCCCACTTGGATAATCATTGTATTTAAATCGCTTGTTGATACGCCTTTGCTATACATATATGTTGAATTATATAAGACATTTGTTATAAAAAACCCGACATGAATGAACATCCCGATAATGGGAAAAATTTTATGCGCTACGACGGACAAAGGATGAACGATAATATCGTTCTAGCAATGTAGTATTGATCAATACAGGGTACAACGGGGCTGATCACCCTCCGTGCCCGTAAGTAATGGCCGGTTTACAGATGAATTTCTGTTTAAACCCTTTCGAAAATGAAAACAATGTTCAAAGTATGTCACAGAAAACTCATGTATAGTCTATACGTAGTTTCAAAAATTTGAATGAGCGTTGTTATGTTAATATTATTGGTACAGATTACTTCACAACTACTGACTAGTTGTAGAAGAATATTATAAAGAAAACATTTAAATTCTTTCAGCCTATATATATATAATACTTGTTGGGCACTCAAATGCTCATCCTTGCTTAATTTAAATGTTTTCAGCTAAGTGTGAAGGAACAGAAGGATCTGTCAAGAACAAGGGAAAAGGGAAAGTTGCTGAATGACTTTTTATGCTACTGTTTGTAATAGTTTTAGATTATGAAGACTATGATATATATATTTATATATGTTATGCCATGTAATGAATGATTAAAGGTTACGTATTTGGGAGAAAAACTCTAATGTAATTATAAATTTAAGTTTAAGTTTTATATTATTGTTATTATTATTAGTAGTATTCCGCTCATAGAAATGGTATCGTGAAGTACCGAGTTCGGGTTTCAAGTATCCGGGTTCGGGGACTTTACACTCAACATGTTCCTCCTTGGTCTTTGAATATACACCACCACAAATTTATCTAATAATGGTTTAAACACTCTGTTTATCAAATCCATGGATGTTGCAGGTGCATTGGTTAAACCAAATGATATAACCAGAAACTCGTAATGACATACCAAGTTCTGAATGTTGTCTTCGGTGCATCCTCTAGCCTCACCTTCAACTGATGATATTCACTCCTCAAATCTATCTTTGAGAAATATCTTGCCCCCTTCATTTGATCGAACAAGTCATCGATTCTTGGTAATGGATACTTATTTTTAATCGTGAACTTATTAAATTCTCGGTAGTCAATGCAGAGCCGCATTGAACCATCTTTCTTCTTAACAAACAACAACGGCGCTCCCCATGACGATACGCTCAGCTGGATATACTTCTTATCGAGTAATTCTTGTAATTGCACCACCATCAACTCTTTCATCTCTACTGGAGCCATTCTGTATGATGCTTTAGATATCAGGGCCATTCCCGGTACCAAATCAATCACAAACTCGATTTCTCAATCCGTCTGAAGTCCCGGCAAATCGTCTGGAAATACATCTGCAAAATCTCTTATGATCGGTATCTCTTCTAACTTCACACTCTTCTTCTGTGTATCGAATATGTAGGCTAAGTATCCTACATATCCTTATCTGAGCAACTTCTTGGCTAGCATCACTATTAGATAACTTTCTTGTCGAGGCGACTTACTGCTAGACCTGGCAAACTATAGCACAAGCCCACGGGTGGGGCTTTGGGCTACAATTTTTTAGCCCAATAAAATTTGGGGCTTTTTGGCCTGCCCGTTTTTGGCCCGGCCCGACCCATTTGGGCCAAACCCAAAAAATAGCATAAAATAAGCACAACTTGGTCTCGGCCCGTGGGCTGGCCCTGCCCGCCCTCCACGGGCCAAGCTTTGGGCTGCAGAATTTTGGCCCAGTAAAAACTAGGCCTTTTTGGCCCGCCCATCACTCGCCCGGTCCGTTTTGGTCGGGGCCTGCCCATTTTATAAGTCTTCTTACTACCATAAAACACTACCTTTGATGGACTCATAAGGTTAACACATTTCCTTTGACAATCAATTATTGTTCCGTAATTGAATAACAAATCCATTCGCAATATGACATCAAATTCCCCAAGTTTAATTGGTATCAAATCTACCATCATCTCGTGACCCTTTATAACCACTCTACAATTCTTATATATGAATCTAACAGGAATCACCTCCCTATTTGCAATCTCTATACTCAAAGGATAATCTAATTCTTCCTAAGGAAAATCTATGTTTTGAGCAAATTCATCAGATTTAAATGAACAAGTAGCACCCGAATCAAATAGCGCATAAGCATTAATACAATTAATCAGAATGATACCTGACACCACATCCTTTTACTGCACAACATCTTGCACGGTCATATTGAAAGTCCTCGCGGTAGGTCGGCTTGATTGTGCTGGTCCAGTGATAGTTAAATTACCTACACTGTTGTTTCCTTTTCCTCACTTGCACTTCCCGCTATCTTTTTAGGGAAATCACGAGCTATGTGATCATTCGAACCATAGGTGAAACATGTTCCTTTCTTTGGGCTAAAATAGTTCGGTGCAATGTGTCCCTCTTGGCCATAATTGAAGCCTACCCTCTCACCCTTCAAACACACCCCAGTGTGGTTCTTTCTGGAAGTAGCACAAGCTTCAAATTTCTTCTTTTGTTGACTTCCTTGTTGTCCTCCCATATTTGAATACTCACTCCACTTCCTTTTTTGGGTATTATTACCTCCAATATTGCTTCCACCAACCTTGTTTTCATTCTCATTCTTTCTTTCTTCTGTTCTTGATTGCACTTGGTTAAGGCATTGCTTCCATCCTCCGCAACAATTGCCTTTTCCAGTATAGTCGCAAACGTGTTTAACTGAAACACTGAAACCTTTTTGTAAAGCCAGGGCTTCAATTCATGTTCAAACCTTATTGCCTTCAGCTCATCGGTATTAACTTGATAAGTGGAAAACCTTACCAACTCATTAAACTTCTCAGCATATTCTGGCAGAGTCATGGTTCCTTGTTTTAACTCCAAAAATTGAACCTCCAACTGATTCCGAGAACTCGCTGGAAAGTACATCTTGAAAAACCTATCCCACAATATTATTCCTTGTTCCCCCACGAACCTTATTTGTCTGCCACTGTTGGGTAAAATCTAGTTACGCACAACACACAAGTATACGTGGTCAACAAGTAATAAAGTGAAAGTAGAGTATCGTTCCCACGAGAAATTATTAATACAAATTACCAAATACTAACTCTTAACCAAACTAATTTTATTTAAATAATAAATTTAATATTATGAATTAAATTATTTAATTAAACTAATTCTAATTACCACTAATTAATTATTAGATTATGGAGATTTAAGATCACAACTTTAGTTATTGCTTCATTTAAATCAATACACTTCTTATCAATTAAACTCACTATTTTGAATTGTTAATCAAGAACATATAAGTAAATATGACCATCTCTCAATGCATCATATTCAAATCAACTTAAATCCACATATGATAGAATTAAGAACATCCTAATTAACTAATTCACTATATCTCTATGTGAATTACAATTAAAAAGGATTTAAAGCACAAGTTCTCTATCAAATTACATGCGATGAATAAGTATATCTCTATCCTATATATAAATTATGTATTCCAACACCATGCAGAAAACACAATCACATGCTATTATGATCAGATCTAAATCTATACTTCATCTCTCGAGTTCATATAGATTATCACGGTAATTGTTAGCTAGGCAATTAAACAATAAACACAAAGCATAATAAACAATCCAAGGATAATCACAATAATTAATAGAGAAGCATACTAAAAATAAACTATGCAATAAGCTCCATTGTAATCTTAAGCAAAAGATTTAGTTCTTGATTAATGAATTAAAACTATGAATCCACAATTGAATAAATATTGAAAGACAAAAATAAGAGTAGAGTAAAGAATAAATCCATTGTCAGCAAATCTCCATCTTCCTCAAGCTCCTACTCTTTATCTTCAATGACTCCAACTTGCATCAATCTTCAAAACTAATAAGAACTAGGGTTTTGTCCTAATCTACTATAATCTAATCTAATGGAATCCTCTCTTCATTTTTTATCCTTGTGATTCTCCTCCTTTTATATGCCTCTTTATATGTCTTTAAGTCCTCCTAGAAGTCCTTAAATCAAACAGCTCGAACCAATCCTTCTTGAACTCAAATTCTGACAAAAGCTGTTTTTTCTGCGCGTACCCCCGCCCCGACGGAGTTTTTTGAACTGATAGTATCGTTCTGGCGGACTATGATACTGTTTTTGGGCTTATACCCCCGCCCTGACGGGGGTTTTTTATACAGAAAGCCAGCCCCGGTGGGGGTCCTTTTTTCTGCTACAGTGTCCTCTGGTAAAACGGCCATAACTTTTGATCCAGGAGGAGTTACGAGGCCTGCCACCTATTAAATCGAAGATCTCGACGAGATATACAACTTTCATTATTTGAGAATTGAGAAATAATGGATGGATGAATTTCGAAATTGGGCTTGAAGTAGATGCTATGTAAATGGCCACCCAAAACAGTGAAGTTCAACGTCTGTTGTTACAAAGGTCATAATTCTTGCATCCGAACTCTGACTGGAATGATTCAAGATGTTCCGGAAAGCTAAGAAGAAGCTTTACAATATAAACCAAGTTCCAAGCCAAGAGCATGAAATGAACATGAAAGCACAAACGATGTCTGGATTGCTTTTCCTTGCGTTTTCATATCATTAGTCGCTCACACAGCTCCCAAGCCTATAATCTTCTGTCTTTGGTCCACTTTTAGCTCCTATTCTTGCCGAATTTTGCCATAATTTTACCTTTTAAGTCCAATTGCCACGCCACCATACCTAAACATAAAACAATACTAAGCAAGTAAAAACAAAACATAAAAACAAAGAATTAACACATTTTAAGCTCGAATTAGAGGCTGATTCGTAGGTATTAAACCCACTCATCAAACTCCCCCAAACTTAAACACGTGCTAGTCCTCAAGCACAAAACAAAACAATCATGCTCTACAATGCAATATGATGAGATGTAATGCATCTAATTTATATGCCTACAAATCCAATAGTAATGACAAAGACAAGTATATTCAACCGACCTCAGCGAAATCAAATAAACATGACAATACTTCATATCAAAACCAATCAATAATTTCCTAGTTAATCATCAAATCTTAAATTGTTATTACTGGTATAGTGCGTGTGTGCTCAATGTGACGCCCCCAAAATTAGGTATACATCACCCATCTTAGGTCGTCAGATACATAGTACAAAATTCAAATACAACTTACTATTACAAATATCGTGTACAATACGACAAAACATAAATTGTGAGTTTGAATACAAATACTGTCTACTAGAGATTATACAAACTCAAAAGGAGTCCTCATTACAATTATTATCACACTATTTCACAGAATAGTGAGGACTACTAATGCTATCTTCTGGACCATTACTCCGTTCCCCAACTCGTCCCAGCTATATTCTCATTTCCTGAAGAGAACAGTGAAAGAAAGGGCTCAACTAGCCCAGTAAGAGATATTATGACTAAGATAATGCAAAATAAATTATCATTAGTCTTCAACAATGTTAAACTGATAAAATATAGTAAACATCACATTTAACTGCAGCGGAACAAACAATCCATTAAAAGAGTCAAGTAGAAAATAAAATCTACTATCTTTTATGATTTAAAAGGTGTTTCATCACAGTTATAGCTGAGACTCAGCTTAATAAATATTCCACATCATCGAATCACCCCTATACTACGGCCAAGGATATTCTTTAGTATCACGACCACAATTATTCATGCACTACGGCCAAGAATATTTGTGTATTCATTAATGGTCATGATCATGCCAACAACTGTCCATCAATGCACTACGAGCCAATGAGAATTTTAAATTTTCACATCATTTGTAACATTACGGTCATGATTACACCGAATAATCCCTGGTCATAATCATACCATGTCCATTTATGCACTACAGGCCACAAATGACTTTTAACAAAATATAAATATGAGGATGATGACAATGATATAATAATTCAATAAAACAAGTTCAAGAATTATTTTATCCAGAAATTATTAACGTCCAAATTGTCAACATGATACTGTTTTGTAGAGTAAAATTCAAGAATGATCAGAAGAATATTTCCATGAAAGGATACTGGATGAAGCGCAAATATTAAGGATATTCCACTAATTTCATGGAGTGTAGAAGTCAGAATTTTAATCAAATGAGTAATACCGAATACAATAACAAAAGATATCACCATGCATGCGATAGAGACCGCACAGACAGGTTATTCCAGTAGAATAATAATAACGGAACCAGGTCAGGTGAAATTCACACCGACAGGATGTTCCAACAGAATAATAAATGCGGAATAATAAATGATGGAACCAGGTCCGGCGTATAGCACAGACAGGATATTCCGACAGAAATGTAAAGACGGAATAGTAAATGGAACCATGTCTGGCGTATAGCACAGACAGGATATTCCGACAGAAATATAAAGACATAATAGTAAATGGATGTCACCAAGTATAGGGTATTCCACGTATACAGGTTATTCCAACAGAATAACAATGAATGGAATAACATAAGGATTTCACCAAGTATAGGGTATACCGCGTATACAGGTCATGTATAGGGTATGCCACTTTTACAGGTTATTCCAACAGAATAACAAAGAATGGAATAATATAAGTTCTCTTCAAGAAGAAAGAATAACACCCCTTACTTTATTAGGAGATTGAATACTGCAGTAGTGTAGTAACCGAATACTCTTCTTCTTTCTCTCTTATTCTCTCTATACTTTCTCTCTCTATAGCTTGAATGAATTCGTGAAAAATAATGAAGCACTAGGCCTCTATTTATAGAAGATTTCTAGCTTAGCACTTGCCATGTGAAAAGGCAAGTGGTTTGACGACTGGTGATGTGAAAAGAAAAGTGGTTTGACACCTGTAATGTGAAACGACAATTGGTTCGACGCCTGTAATATGAAACGGCAAGTGGTTTGACATCTGGTAAAGGTAATTACTATTTACGAAGGTAATTACTATTGACGAAAATAATTACTATTGACGAAGGTAATTACTATTGACGAAAGTAATTACTATTGACGAATGAGACTCTTAGATGATGACATATGGGCCCCCCATAAAATAACCAAACTTAACACACACATCTCATAACAGACTCTTTATATACATCAAGGATTGAATAAATATTACCATAAATTAATTTATTTTTAATCAACACATAATTAATTTTTCAACAATTATTAATCATTTGTAACTTGTCGTCTCAATTATTGATTTAATAATATAACATATTATACAGATGATACTGTGACAATAATTGAATCAATAATATAAGAGATATGATGCAGCAATTACTGTAGCAATAATTGAGTATAGCTGAGTGACTTCGCACGTAAGCATCAATAATCAATACCGTGTGCTACTATGCAACCACGCGTATTACTGTACTTTTACTACCGAGTAGTTCAACAGTTTTAACGGTAACACCTCCGCCGTTATTTTTATAGAAAGATAATTTTGTCGTTTTTTAACTACGACAATACTTCCGTTGTGGGGTCCACCAATGATTGTGCCATCGTACGAATATTCCCCGACAAAAAGAATATTCCCCGACCAAACAAATATTTTATAACAACTTGCGTACTTTGCAAAATTTATAAATATTACTCATAACTATAACATTATATCAAATTTATTCCATAATATTCAAAAATAATAATTATAGAAAATTCATCTTTATTTATAAAAACTGGGGTCTTACAACCTCCTATTCTTATGAAATTTCGCCCTCGAAATTAGGGTACGTACCTGGTATGTCGAAGAGGTACGGATACCTTGATTTCATTTCAGATTCTAACTCCCAAGTCATTTCCTCAACATCGTGGTTTCTCCACAACACTTTGACTTGAGGTATAACCTTGGAGCGTAGAATATGTTCCTTCTTATCCAAGATTTGAACAGGAACCTCTTCATACGTCAAATCTTCCGCTATTTCGTCCGGTTCTAACTCAATAATGTAGTTCGGGTCTTTCACATATTTACGTAACATGGATATGTGAAAAACGTTATGAACACGAGACATACTTGGCGGTAAAGCGAGTCTATAGGCCATAGTTCCTACTCGATCGAGGATTAAAAATGGACCGATGAATCGAGGATTGAGTTTTCCTCTCTTTCCAAATCTTGTAACTCCTTTCCATGGAGTAACACGTAACAACACATGATCTCCTATATTGAATTCCACGTCCTTTCGATGAAGATCAACATAACTCTTTTGTCAATTTTGTGAGGTTTTTATACGTTGTCGGATCGTTTGAATCTCTTCCGTAGTCATACGTACCAACTCCGGTCCCAACAACGTTGCTTCACCCACCTCATCCCAGCATACTGGAGAACGACACTTTCTTCCATACAACGCTTCGAATGGAGCCATGCCAATACTTGCTTGATAACTGTTGTTGTAAGAAAACTTCACCAATGGTAAGAACTTGTCCCAACTTCCCTTGAAATCAAGGACACAGAGTCTGAATAGATCTTCGAGAGTTTGAATAGTCCTCTCTGACTATCCATCCGTCTGAGGATGATATGCCGAGCTAAATCGTAAGTCTGTGCCCATAGCTTTTTTCAAACTAACCCAAAATCGTGAAGTAAATCTTGGGTCTCGATCAGAAACTATGGATACCGGCATACCATGCAGTCTTACAATCTCGTTTATGTACATACGAGCAAGACGTTCAAGTGTATAAGTTTCTCGTATCGGTAAGAAATTAGCAGACTTGGTCAATCTATCAACAATGACCCAAATCGCATCTATGCCTTGAGAAACCTTAGGAAGACAGGTAACGAAATCCATGGTAATGTGTTCCCACTTCCATTCTGGAATTTCAAGTGGTTGCAATGGACCTTTTGGTACTTGATGCTCCTCTTTAACTCGTTGAAAAGTTAGACACCTTGAGATAAACAACGCTATCTCTCTCTTCATATTGCTCCACCAAAATGTATGATGAATATCATGATACATTTTGGTACTCCCAGGATGGATTGCAAATGGTGTATTGTGCGCCTCCATCATTATTTTATACTTTAAATCAGGGTCGTTAGGAACACAAAGTCTGGAGTTGACTCGAAGTATTCCTTCTTCATCGATTCTTGCTTCCGGTATAGCACCTTCTTGCACTTTCTTCCTCATACGCATCAGCTCTAGGTCTGTAGCTTGAGCAGCTTTAACTTTATTGATTAAAGTCGGTTCTACTCGTATATTCGCCATCATCACATGCGTCCCTGGAGTCTTTAACTCTATCTCCATCCTTTGCAAGTCACACAAAATGGGCCCTAGCGTTGACAATATCGCACTTGTACTTGCATGTGATCTTCTACTCAATGCGTCAGCTACCACGTTCGCTTTTTCAGGATGGTATTGGATGGTATGATCATAATCTTTCAACAGTTCAAGCCAACGTCGTTGTCGCATGTTGAGTTCCTTTTGAGTGAAGAAATATTTGAGGCTTTTATGATCCGTAAAGATCTCCACTTTCTCCCCATACAAGTAATGCCTCCAAATTTTAAGTGCAAAGACAACGGCTGCCAACTCTAGATAATGAGTAGGATAATGCCTCTCATATTCTTTGAGTTGTCGCGAGGCATAGGCTATGACTTTTCTATATTTCATGAGAACACATCCCAGCCCTTTGCCCGAAGCATCACTGTAGATGACAAATCCCTCCGAGCCAAATGGTATTGTCAGAACAGGTGCTGAAATGAGTCTCCTCTTGAGTTCTTGAAAACTCTTCTCACATTCTTCGCTCCAACCGAACTTTGTATCTTTCCGAGTCAGCTGAGTCAATGGAGTAACGATTCGAGAAAATCCTTCCATGAATCTCCGATAATAACCAGCTAAACCGAGAAAGCTACGTACTTCGGTCACTGATTTAGGTTGCTCCCAGCTTTGAATAGCTTCAATCTTTGCTGGGTCAACAGATATTCCATGACTTGATACCACATGCCCAAGGAATGCTACTTCCTCAAGCCAGAACTTTCATTTCTTCAACTTGACATAAAGCTTATATTCATGAAGCTTTTGGAGTGTCAGCCTCAAATGTTGCTCATGATCTTCACGGCTTTTGGAATAAATAAGGATGTCATCAATAAAGACGACCACAAAGTGATCCAAATATTCCTTGAATACTCGGTTTCATCATATCCATGAAGGCAGCAGGAGCATTAGTCAATCCAAAGGACATGACTAGGAATTCATAATGCTCGTACCGAGTTCTGAAAGCCGTCTTTGGAAAGTCATCGGTTCTAATCTTCAATTGATGATATCCGGAACGAAGATCAATCTTTGAAAAGAATTTTGCTCCTTGCAACTGGTCAAACAAGTCATCAATACGTGGCAATGGATACCTATTTTTGATGGTGACATGATTCAACTCCCGATAATCAATACAAAGTCGCATACTCCCATCTTTCTTCTTCACGAATAGAACAGGAGCACCCCAAGGAGAAGTACTAGGACGAATAAAGCCAATGTCTAACAATTCCTGCAGTTGGGTTTTTAACTCCTGAAGTTCAATAGGAGCCATTCGATATGGGTCTTTGGAAATGGGTTTTGTACCGGGTTCAAGGTCGATACAAAATTCAATTTCACGCTCTGGGGGTAGGCCAGGAAGTTCTTCGGGGAATACGTCAGGAAATTTATTAACAACAAAAATATCATTCAAAGCTGACGTATTTTTGTTTAGATTTGTGACATGAGCTAAGAAAGCTTGACATCCGTTTTTAATAAACGAATAGCTTTATGGCTTGAGATGACCGTGATTGATTTTAATGGTTTGGTCGCTTGAAATCGCATAATAGGTTGATTAGGAATATGAAAGCTAACAACCTTACGAAAACAATCAATTTTTGCATAATGAGTAGTTAACCAATCAATCCCTAGAATCACGTCAAATGCAAGTATTTTCAATGAAATAAGATCGACAGGTAATGTGAGGGTACCGATTTGAACCAAACAAGACTTATAAATAGTGGATGTAATGAAGGTTTCTCCCAACGGAGTTTCCACAGATAAGTCAAAGTCTAATTTCTCCGGATTCAAATTTAATCGATGAGCGCAAGAAGGAGAAATAAAAGAATGGTAGAACCGGTATCAAATAAAGTATAGACTTCATTAGAGTTTATGATATGCTTACCCGTGATGACCTCATTCGGGTTCCTCGCTCTCTGGGAGGTCACAACGAACGCTCTCCCTTGCACTACCGGCTTTGACCTTTCTGGGACGGCCTTTGGTGCCTCCATCCTAGCTGAATTTATCTTCGGTAAACGACAAAATCGGGCTAAGTGACCTTCTCTTCCACAATTATAACATGTTTTGGACGGCATCGCGCAATTTGGACTGATGTGTCCCTCCCCTCCGCATTTGAAGCATATGATAGGTGGTCTTTCTCCGTCCTTAACAACGGGTGCTGGTGCTGACGTCTTTCCATCATTGTTGAATCTCCTCTTCTTGAAATATCCATTCTTACTGTTTTGGCCCTGATTACCACCGAAGTGGTTACCATTTTTGGCCTGTTGATTCCCACCACGCTTGTTGTCACCGCTTCGATGACTCTCTTTTAGTTGCGTTGACTCGTTATCGTGCTCCACTAACTGAGCCCTGTTTACATCATCTGAATACAAACACATTTTATGAGAAATAAGATGTTGACGTATCTCCGGCTTCAAACCTCTTAAAAACATTCGCGCCATTCTCTCTTCATTATCCACCAAGTGGGACGCAAACCGTGATAACTCTGCAAATTTTGCCTCGTATTGTGACACGGTCATATTATTTTGTTCCAACTTAATAAACTTCACCTCCTTCATGTGGCGAATACTTTCGGGAAAGTATTTGTCGTTGAACAGCTCCTGGAACTTCTCCCAAGATATCTTCAGTACAGCAGGTTGAGTACGTTTTATCGATTCCGACCAGTAATCTGCCTCTCCGCGCAACATAAAGGCGGCAAAGGGAACCTTTTGCTCCTCGGAGCATCCCAAGACATCAAATATCTTGGTGATCTGCTTTATCCATACTTCCGCCATAAGTAGTTTTTGCTCTCCCTTAAACTCCGGTGGTCCCAACTCCTTGAACTGTTTAGCGGTGACCGCCCGAGAGTTTCCCGTGTTTCCATCTACGTTTTGGACAGGAGTCGTTTTTGCCTGCTGTTGCATGAATTGCATAAAACCTCTGAACATTTGATCATTCATCATTTGGTCAGTGTTGTTGTTTGCATGAGGATTTTCGCCTTCCTGATGCACATTATCCTGATTATTGATATGTGGTGAATCAACGATCACCTATGCTCCATTGCCATTCTCAACATTCTCAGATGTCATTTTTAGATACTGCCATAAAACAAAAGGTTAATTAACATGTAACATATTATCCCTATATTCTGACCGACCAATAAAATAGCACATAACTTAGGTAGGTCATACTAGCGAAGGAATTCCCCGTCTCTCCCCTCCTAGTACTATTCTCACATCTTAGCCAGGGATCATATCCCTAAGCTCTGATACCAACTTTGACGCCCCCAAAATTAGGTATACATCACCCATCTTGGGTCGTCAGATACATGGTACAAAATTCAAATACAACTTACTATTACAAATATAATGTACAATACGACAAAACATAAACTGTGAGTTTGAATACAAATACTGTCTACTAGAGATTATACAAACTCAAAAGGAGTCCTCATTACAATTATTATCACACTATTTCACAGAATAAATGCTATCTTCTGGACCATTACTCCGTTCCCCGACTCATCCCAGCTATATTCTCATTTCCTGAAGAGAACAGTGAAAGAAAGGGTGAGCTCAACTAGCCCAGTAAGAGATATTATGACTAAGATAATGCAGAATAAATTATCATTAGCCTTCAACAGTGTTAAACTGATAAAATATAGTAAACATCACGTTTAACTGTAGCGGAACAAGCAATCCATTAAAAGAGTCAAGTAGAAAATAAAATCTACTATCTTTTATGATTTAAAAGGTTTTTCATCACTGTTATAGCTGAGACTCAGCTTAATAAATATTCCACATCATCGAATCACCCCTGTACTACGGCCAAGGATATTCTTTAGTATCACGACCACAATTATTCATGCACTACGGCCAAGAATATTTGTGTATTCATTAATGGTCATGATCATGCCAACAACTGTCCATCAATGCACTACGGGCCAATGAGAATTTTAAATTTTCACATCATTTGTAACATTACGGTCATGATTACACCGAATAATCCCTGGTCATAATCATACCAAGTCCATTTATGCACTACAGATGACTTTTAACAAAATATAAACATGAGGATGATGACAATGATATAAGAATTCAATAAAACAAGTTCAAGAATTATTTTATCCAGAAATTATTAACGTCCAAATTGTCAACATGATACTGTTTTGTAGAGTAAAATTCAAGAATGATCAGAAGAATATTTCCATGAAAGGATACTGGATGAAGCGCAAATATTAAGGATATTCCACTAATTTCATGGAGTGTAGAAGTCAGAATTTTAATCAACTGAGTAATACCGAATACAATAACAAAAGATATCACCATGCATGTGATAGAGACCGCACAGACAGGTTATTCCAGCAAAATAATAATAACGGAACCAGGTCAGGTGAAATTCACACCGACAGGATGTTCCAACAGAATAATAAATGATGGAACCAGGTCCGGCGTATAGCACAGACAGGATATTCTGACAGAAATGTAAAGACGGAATAGTAAATGGAACCAGGTCCGGCGTATAGCACAGACAGGATATTCCGACAGAAATATAAAGATAGAATAGTAAATGGATGTCACCAAGTATAGGGTATTCCGCGTATACAGTTTAGTCCAACAAAATAACAATGAATGGAATAACATAAGGATTTCAACAAGTATAGGGTATACCGCGTATACAGGTCATGTATAGGGTATGCCACTTTTACAGGTTATTCCAGCAGAATAACAAAGAATGGAATAACATAAGTTCTCTTCAAGAAGAAAGAATAACACCCCTTACTTTATTAGGAGATTGAATACTGAAGTAGTGTAGTAACCGAATACTCTTCATCTTTCTCTCTTATTCTCTCTATACTTTCTCTCTCTATAGCTTGAATGAATTCGTGAAAAATAATGAAGCACTAGGCCTCTATTTATAGAAGATTTCTAGCTTAGCACTTGCCATGTGAAAAGGCAAGTGGTTTGACGACTGGTGATGTGAAAAGAAAAGTGGTTTGACGCCTGTAATGTGAAACGACAATTGGTTCGACGCTTGTAATATGAAACGGCAAGTGGTTTGACGTCTGGTAAAGGTAATTACTATTTACGAAGGTAATTACTATTGACGAAGGTAATTACTATTGACGAAAATAATTACTATTAACGAAAATAATTACTATTGACGAAGGTAATTACTATTGACGAAAGTAATTACTATTGACGAATGAGACTCTTAGATGATGACATATGGGCCCCCCATAAAATAACCAAACTTACCACAAACGTCTCATAACAGACTTTTTATATACATCAAGGATTAAATAAATATTACCATAAATTAATTTATTTTTAATCAACACATAATTAATATTTCAACAATTATTAATCATTTATAACTTTTCGTCTCAATTATTGATTTAATAATATAACATATTATACAGATGATACTGCGACAATAATTGAATCAATAATATAAGAGATATGATGCAGCAATTCCTGTAGCAATAATTGAGTATAGCTGAGTGACTTCTCACGTAAGCATCAATAATCAATACCGTGTGCTACTATGCAACCACGCGTATTACTGTACAGCTTTTACTACCGAGTAGTTCAACAGTTTTAATGGTAACACCTCCGCCGTTATTTTTATAGAAAGATAATTTTGTCGTTTTTTAACTACGACAATACTTCCGTTGTGGGGTCCACCAATGATTGTGTCGTCGTACGAATATTCCCCGACAAAAATAATATTCCCCGACCAAACGAATATTTTATAACAACTTGCGTACTTTGCAAAATTTATAAATATTACCCATAACTATAACATTATGTCAAATTTATTCCATAATATTCAAAAATAATAATTATAGAAAATTCATCTTTATTTATAAAAACTGGGGTCTTACACTCAACATCCATGCTAACTGATATAATGCTAAATACAACACATAATAAATCTCTTTAAAGGCATAATACAGTGCAAACTCACAAAATTCATGAACAAGCTAAATCCAACTAAATTCAAACATCCACCAAGTTTAAGAATCCAATCCAGGATACTTATGCATTACTTTTCATTACGGGGGCTTTTTCCTCTTTTCCCGTCTTATTATTTTTTTAACCATGACTGTGCAATATCTCATTCCATTAGGCTAACAATGCTACCCCTTAGCGAGCTTTCAACTAACGACTCCCAGACCATAAAGACCTTAGGGCGCTAGGTGTAAAGACAATCCCCTCGGGCGAACTTGCTCAAGTAACAAAGGCCCCAAAACAAGACTAGTCACGGTATTTTTTTCATTTTTTTTCTTTTTTCTCTTTTTTTTATGAAGCTTATATATAACAAAATTTCCCCCAATCTTAAGTTTTTGTCTAAATTTAGCCATCTCTGCCTATTCATGACTTTCATTTGTCGATGTCAGGATTTTTATTGTCCTTTTTCTGTTCTTGTCTTTTGGTATTCTCATGTTAGGTGAGATTTGTTTGAAAAAATAAGTTATGAAAAGGTCCGACATTTATATGTCGACGATTTGACTATAAGAGTCGCCAGTTGGTTTTTTAAATGGTTGTCCCAACACAACCGAGAAAAGGTTTGCACATTGACCCAATGATGTGACACTGCTAAACGAGTTTGTGAAATCGAGATTCATTAGGGTCCGGGGACTTGCTTATGTGGAGGAAAGGTGTTAGGCACCCCCCGACATCCGTGTTACCACGGTGACCGCCACTTTTCAATTAAACTGTTATATAAATGTGCATGTATGTGTGGTTCAACGTGCAGTTATTTGGAAGTAGTTCGCACCTATATACACAGGATTTGAATTTATGTAAAAATTCTGTTTTAACAAGATATAGCAGTGATGTTTTATAAAAAAGGTTTTTTCAAACCCTGTGCTCAATAGTAATTGTGCTCCATTTTATTAAATTTTCGCTTGATTGCTTTTGTTTTTGAGATGCGAAGCATCTTCGAGAAAATAGTATATAGCAGTGCTGAACTCCTCATGGGCATGAAAGCCATCTAAGGAAATTCAAACACCGTGAATAATCTATAAGCTTCTTACAGCTGAAAATGTCCATCACAGGAACCGAATCTAGATTTAGTAAACTGAATCTGTGATCACATGATTCCTAGGCTCACATGATGCCGCAATTTATATAAAAACATTAAGTAGTTATATATATAAAAGTTGTAAATATATATATACAGACATGATCAACCACCACGAAGCACCTCCATGGGGGATCGGAAATATAATTATATAAAAGCAGTAAATATATATATATACAAACATGATCAACCACCACGAAGCACCTCCATGGAGAATCAGAAATGTAAATAAAGCAATAAATACGATCAACCGTCATGAAGTAAACTCTAGGCGAGACTAAATATAAATAAAGCAGTAAAAATGATCAACCGCTACGAAGTAAATTCCAGGCGGGACTAAATGTAAATAAAACAGTAAAAGGCCCCGAAGTAAACTTCAAGCCTGACAGAAAGTTAAAAATATATATATAAGCGGTAAACGTACAAGATATATATCGATCCTGGCTCGATTTATCATTTCAGCGATTTGTCGCTATATATATATATATATATATATATATATATATATATATATATATATATATATATATATATATATATAAAAGAAAATAAAAGCCATGGACTGAAGTCCGGGCATACACACGTAACACGACTCTCAATGTGAAGAACGATTTGTGCAAAGATGAAGAGAAAGGCTTTAAAGTGTGTAAGAAGGCTTACAGTGGACTGGAAAAGAAGACTTCTATAGCTTTAAATGGATGAACACTCGGCTCCCGCTGGTAAAAATATGACTGAATATAATCTCACAAGTGTTTAAAATAAGAAAGCACTCAATTTAAGGTGTGTACAAAGCAAATTAGACAGGGCTTCCTCGTTATTTTCTCTTAAAATATGGCCACCCTAAGCCCTCTATTTATAGAGGGGGGGAGCCGTAGGTACACCTACGACAACCGCAGATGTACCTGCGACTGCTCGGGGTGCCCCGGGCTCTACGGGTCCTGCCGTCTCAAAGTACATGCATGTGTGCAACATGATATCCGCTCGAACTTGCAGAACTTCAATCTGAGCCTCCAATTGAGGTGTATAAGACCTTTTACGGAGTGCTGTTGTCGAGAGTTACGCCATGTCATGGGATTAAAGGTTTTCAGAAGTCAGGAAGATGTGACCATGCCCTTGGTCTTCAAGCTTCAAATTCTATCAGGTGTGCTGCCTTGCGTAGTAGTCACTTGGGATTGGAACTCCTTGGTTCTTATTGGACATTGTTGTGTAGAATGTATGTTGAGATGTCGTTTAGACAGCGCAATGTGGGATCGAGGTGGCAAAATGACAATTTTTCCCCTCACCAGGGTTATCTCCGGTTTAGGCTGATAAAGCAGTCGTTGCTCAGGGTTATCTCTGAGATTGGGCTACTGCAAGTACTGGACGTCCACAGGGTTATCTCTAAGGAGTGCATGACCTCCCGGGGTTATCTTCAGGTTTGGAGCTAAGTGCCTCGGTGTGAGTGTTGAGGTTGAAACTGACTGCATAGGTTAAAACGAGCATCTCCAGGGTTATCTCCGAAATTGCAACTACACTCCTTGGGGTTATTTCCATGGTTGGCATTATCGTTCCCGGTGTTATTTTTGGGACTAAGATTGAGTATCTCGGTATTATCTCCGAGATGAAACGGCCTTCTCTGGTGTGATTTTTGGTATTGTAACTGCATACCTCGGGGTTATCTCCGAGGTTGGAACTGAAACTTCCGGTGTTATTTTCGAGATGGAGCTTGAAACATCCGGTGGTATTTCCGGGATTGAGTTGAGCTGTCTTCCAGGGTTATCTTTGAAAGACAATTCTACCTTCCTACAATGTTAGTAACAGGTATGCAAAAAATTTTGAGTGTCTATAGATGCCCCTCTTAGAATATTAGACACTTGAAATGCAACAAGATGATCATGATGTTATGTACAACAACATGATGCGAATGTATGTGGTTTTGTTAGATTTTTTTCCAACATGGTGGGATGATTGTCGACTCCCCTTGACTTCTACCGGTGTTGATAGTTATTACTAACAACCCTGATGAACTGTATTGGACATGTAATCCAATGCTCTCAGGAGCTTCTAGGATGTTGACGTTGGGGTTATCACAAAAGTCCTTAATCCTTGATACAGACTTCACATTGAAGATGCATCTCTCATATATAAGAGATTTTGTGGGCATAGAGCTTTGTACGTTTAAGGATGTGTATAACATATTCCATCACCGGTCCTCCCCGATGAGGATGTTCTTCATTGGTTTGTACTGTCAAATCTTTTTACTGCTCTGTTGGAGTTACTGCCAACAGTTGGTGTTGTCAGGGTTGCCTGACTTTCATTAACATATGCATCAATGGATGAGATCCCTGCTGAGGATAATGTCAAGGCTGCTTGACCTTCGTTGACGTGTGCATCAACGGATGAATTGTATAAAAACCTGTTGGGGAAAAGGTTTTAGGGTTACGACCCTGCATTGATGGCATCAGACCTTCGTGAGGTATTGCCGAATGTAGTTTGCAACAGCTGAGATCATTGGTATAGTGTACCCTGTGTTTGGAAGAATACCAATGATTGATATGTAAAGCCACAACTTGACCCTTGAAAACCAGGATTTCAGGCTATTCTGCTCAATTGCGTAGCATTTTTGTTCCTCATTTGGCCTTTTCAGCTTGTGAGAACTCCTTTGCAACTCAAACTGGACCGAGCTGGAGGGGTGCGCCCCACCCAGTGGAGTCACAGGTACACCTGCGGCAGCCGCAGGTACACCTACGGCCAGCCGTGGGTAGATTTAAGTTGCCCGTTTCTTTCATAAGTCATTTTCATATTGCGCTGCGAAGGAAATCTGAGAGCTCTTCTTTAGATTTACTGAGTTTAGGCGTCTTTCTGCAAATTCTGTCACCGTACAAGTGTTCTACACTATCCTGGTAATGTATGCATGTCTTCTTTTCCAGTTTTTATCCGTTGGAAAATGACTTATGATAAGAAATGCATTTAAACACATAGTAGTGAATATGCATGTTCATATGATGTGATAAAAAATATTCAACATAGCAAATGTTAGTATTAAACCATGCTGAACATAATGATGTGAAAAAAATGACTTTTGAAATAGTCAAATTGGCACCTTTTTCTGCTATTTCTTATCCTATTTGAGGACAAATGAGCTAAGGTGAAAATTCAAAATAATCCTAGTAATTAGGCTACCCTTACGGATTTTTTACTGTGATGTATTAATGAATGTAGGATGTTTATGACTGTGGGCAGGTGTGCTACTGAATGGCCACCTAGTCATGCCTATGTGCATGTGGATAGTTCTATTTACAAAGGGGACTATGGAAAAAAATTTCCAAAACGCAGGCACAGGGTAGTTATGTATTTTTAACTCTACTGTAGACGTATGTTAAAATAATGCATGCATGCATGTAGTCATAAAACTGCATTTTGAAAAGCTCTAGGTTAGAATTTACCACACCCTTTCTGAGGTTCTTTGGAGACTTGTTGTCCAGATATATGGATTCGGTCAGCCGAGTAGTTCTCGTAAGACCACTTCATGTGTGCGAAGGAGGGCTTCTGAAGTGCCTCGATCCTGTTCTGTTAGACAGCCTCGTCGTTTGGCGGATGCGATAATACGCCTTGTCCGAGTTGATGTGCCGGATGTTGAGGACCTGGAGGAGGATGTTCCGATTACGGACCCTACTCCTGCTGCACATGTTCCCCGAAGAGATTTCTCAGGTATCCAAGTGATGATCCCAGAGTTGCTAAGCAATCTTAGTAGACATCCCTCGATTTACTTACACGCAAATGAGGTAAAAGCTATATTTTGGTCTTCCTTTTTTTCCTATTAATGAGGAGTAAAGGATTCTCATGTTGATCTGCTTTGTAATACAGGTTCCCAGCTTCACACAACTTAGAGGGAACTGGTTCAACATTCACTCTACATACCAAGCTCTGCATCTTGATTATAGAACGATTGTGCATGGCTGAGACTTTGGAGCTTTCTTTTCTATCCTTCCCTGTCATTGTCCCTGGGGTTACCTCAGGACACTGTCAGAGAGCTTGTTTCAGTAGACTCAGTCTCTCCATTTGTTGGACTGTGAGGTGATGATGACGCTGATGGATTGGCGATTTATCACCAGTATGAAGTTTAGAGGGGATCCCGTGCCATGTACGACGGATATTACCCCGACTGCTGTTCGATCCTTGTTAGGAGTTCCGGCTGAGGCGCTCATAGGCAGGACCGTTCGTACAGGTCCATTGAGCGTGGATGCTATAAGAGGGTTGTTGAGTAACCCATACCCGATGATGTGAGAATCAGGAATCACATTCTTCGGCGATTGTTCCTGATGATCATTAGGGGCTTCTTCTGCTGGGTAAAATCTAGTTACGCTCAACACGCAATTATATGCGGTCAACAAGTAATATAATAGTAAGTAGAGTATCTTTCCCATAGTGAAATTTAGTAAGAATTTAACCCTCACAATTACCAGTTTCCTATTAATCCCAATTTTATTAAACTATCCAAATTAATGATAAAAATTATAAAGTCTCAATTATTAAAAATACTAAAAATGCAAAACAAACACAAATCGTAAAAACTTAATTTCTAAACAAGTATCAAAGAATTAGGCTTACAACTTCACCTTAAGCTTCACTCTGATTATTATCATTTGTTCCAGTTCAATTTACTATCCAAGTTTATTAATCAAGAACACAAAAGTAGAATTAGCCACCTCTCGATCCTTAGATGCCCCACCCGAAGCAGCATCAAAACTAGTCCTGAGATTTCCATTCAACCCGTTGTAGAATGTGTTCATCTGCAACCACTTAGGCAATCCATGATGCGGGCACTTTCTGAGTAATTCCTTGTATCTTTCCCATGTAGGTATTGATCTCGGTGGTAGAGAATGTAACCAACTCTTCGCCGTATCCCGTAAAGTGAATGGGAACAAGCAAAGCCTAACGGCATCATCCGACACCCCATTATACCTGAAATTGTTACAAATATCCAGAAAGCTAACAAAATGTTCATCGGATCATCATTTACCAAACCCCCAAAATGAATCAAATTTTAAATCATCTGAATAGTCCTAGGCTTGATTTTAAATGTGTTTGTAGCTATAGCAGGCCAGGTGATACTCGACTACCGCTCAGTCACCTTGGGTGTAGCAAAGTCCATCAATGCTTTCTGATCTTCGGCAGCCATTGCTTCTTCTTTTTCAGAGTTTGCGAAGTCTTCTCTTGTTTCCTTGGTCCACTTACTTAGCCTTTGAAAGCGTTTCTCAATATCGTCCTCAAAAGGAAGCAAGTCTGGATATTTGGACCGTGTTTGCATAAACCAACTTTAAAAACCTATAATAAGATGAACAAAACAAAAATAAAAATGTTGAAGTAAAACTGGACTAATTAAACTGATATCGTAAAATATTAAAATCTATACTATTAGTTCCCCGACAACGACGCCAAAATCTTGTTGGGTAAAATCTAGTTACGCACGGAGAAATAGTATGTAGAGTATCGTTCCCACGGAGAAATTTAGCAAGAATTTAACCCTCACAATTATCAGTTTCCTATTAATCCCAATTTTATTAAACTATCCAAATTAATGATAAAAATTTTAAAGTCTCAATTATTAAAAATACTAAAAAATGCAAAACAAACACAAATAGCAAAAACTGAATTTCTAAACAAGTATTAGAGAATTAGGCTTACAATTTCACCCAAAGCTTCACTTTGATTATTATCCTTTGTTCCAGTTCAATTTACTATCCCAGTTTATTAATCAAGAACACAAAAGTAGAATTAGCCACATCTCGATGCACTAACACCATATTAACTCAAATCCACAATTAAGATAGAATTAAGTTAAACAACTTAATTAAATAACTCACTATATCTTTAAGTGAATTACAATTAAAGAAGGTTTAAGTTCAAGTTCTCTACCTGATTACATGCGATGTTAAGCATATCTCTACCCTAACATTCATCAAGATTCTATTCATTCACAGAATTCAAGAACACATGCTATATTAACCAAGTCTAGACTCGTATTTCCTCTCTCGAATCCATACAAGTCCACAAAGAATTGTTGATTAGGCAATTCATAAATTCAAACACAAATTAATATAGATAAACTAGATAATAGCTTATTAAACTAAAAAGCAAAGTTACATAACCATCGTTTCACTTAAAGATCCATCATAAGCCTAAAAAGTAATTTAGCTCATCATAAATGAAATAAACACTAAATAAATTAAAGATATCATCCTTCCAATTACAAATATAAGACTAAAGAAGAAGAATAATTTAGAACACCCTTCACTTTTGCCTTAATCTGTAATTGATATGAAAAATCCTTCAAAATCTTCTCTTCAATGCTCGCTCCAAAAATCTGTTCTTAATCTCTGTTAATTGTCTCTTGTGTCCTCCTTTTGATCTTGTTATTTTATGTAATTATATGTTCACACCCCTATCCTGAGTGCAATCCCACACCAATTAGAGTCCCAAAGTATTCCAAGTACTAAAGCTCACGTCCTAGCAGTGTTTGGACAACTTAGGACTGTTCTGATTCGGGACCCCCCGCCCCGACGGGGGCATTGGCTTGCAACATGCAAGCCCCGATGGGTTTAGCTACTGTCAACTGAATTGAAGACTCCCTGCCCCGACAGCGGTGTAAGGCACAATTACGCCCTCCCCGACGGGCTATGCTCTTGTCTTCTGACTTTGATTAAGCTCCAAACTTACTAAAATTTTGCCCCAAGTGCCTCCTTTTTGATCACTTGCCACACCAACCAACCTACACATAAAACAACAACAATAAGTAAAAATAAACTAGAAAACAAAGAATTAACACCGATTAAGCTTGAATTAAGAACCGATTCGTGGGTATAAAACCCACTTATCAAAATCCCCAAAACTTAAAATGCGCTAGTCCTCGAGCACAAAACAAACTAACATGCTATGTAATGCAATGTAATAATATGTAATGTATCCAATCTAAAATTCCTAAGAATCCAACAGTGTCATATAATCAAAATTATTCCATCGGTCTTAGAGAAATCAAGCAAACGCTACAACACTTCATAACAAAACCCATCGATAATTCCTTATTAATCCTCGAATCTTAAACCATTATCACTGGTATAGTGTGTGTGTGATCAACATCCGTGCTAACTAATACATAATCAAATTCAATACATAACCAATTTCTTATAAGGAATCATACAGAGTAAACTCAAAAAGTTCAAACACAGACGAGTTCCAACTAAAACTAAGCAATCACCACCATCAAGGGTTCACATAGGGCACTTACGCTTTAATTTTTTTTCATATAAATATCCACGGGGGCTTTTTGCACTTATTTCCCATTATATATATATATATATATATATATATATATATATATATATATATATATATATATATATATATATATATATATATATTATTCATCCATGACTATGCAATGTCTCATTCCATTAGGATAACAGTGCTACCCCTTAGCGAGCTTTCGACCAACGACTCCTAGACCATATAAGACCTTAGGGCGCTAGGTGTAGAGACAATCCCCTCGGGTGTACTTGCTCAAGTAACAAAGGCCCCAAAACAAGACTAGCCACGAATTTATATATATATATATATATATATATATATTCTTTTCTTTTTCTTTTTTTTATAAAGCTTATGTACCCCACATTTATCCCCCCAAACTTAGGTTTTTGCCTACTTCTTCGTCTTCATCGCCCTTGTCATTTTCTCATTTACATTAACATTATCCTTTAGAAACCCTTTATGTATTAATATGAGCTAATAAATCGACACATATGTTATTAGCATGCTACCCTTTTTATATCAGTTTCAAATAAGAATAAGATCCGATTTATAACAGAAACTACATTAAGGTTCTAATAATCAGAACTGTACTTGTCGACTTAACCACATTTTCATCATTGGCCAAAATAACATGAACTACAACAACTATTGGACATATGCAAAATTAACACAATATTTCACTAATTTTTTTTTATATATATGGAAACATAACATGAGTGCAACATTAAATAAAAACTATTTATGCAACAAAACATTATTTATACTCCTAAGCTACTATGCAACAACATGATTACATGAATGCAATATTTGATCATCCTAAACAATAAACTACTATGCAAATCTAGCTAATAAATAAATATGCAAACATAAAATGTAAACATGAAAGTAAATCCCCTAAACTTGAAAATTATAATGCCCTCATTGTATAAATATAGCAAGTAAATATGAGGACTTCCCTGTAATATCTTACGCCTGGAGTGGTGGTGTGTGTTCTTCTTCATTAGAGTCACTTGGTGGAAAACGTGGCATTGGGGCTGGCTGTTGGTAAGGGAATTGAGCATTAGGATTGAAGCTTTGGAGCATCGCGTTCAATGAGGCAAACGATAGGTTCATAGCGTCAAACATGTGGTCTTACCTCGCTGCGAGTCGCCACATCTCTCTATTTGCTATCTTATTTTTCTCATCCACGTGACGTTGAAAGTTGAGGAACTGAGGACTATATATAGCCTCAGACTGTGGTGCCTCCCCTTCTCCTTCCTCTCCCATTGGTGCCGCCTCCTAGAACTCTTCGTCATTTGAGTCGGAAGCATCAGCCTCACCCTCCGAAGTTGATGGAAATATAAAGCCAAATCCTCAAGGATGTGACTCACCTCCGGGCCATACCACATATCGTGCAATTATTCTAGAATCTAGCGTCTGAAGTGGCATTTGGGTGATCTCATCATCCAACCATCGAACTCCCGCTTGCATACATAACCCACAAATGAGTGATGGGTGTGGCAAGCCGCCCGAAAATTGTCCCCGTAAGCACTTTCAGATTAAAAAACTAATTATTGCCCCGACGTCGATGATGAAATCTTGTACAATAGCATACAAGAGCAATGCCTTCTCCTTGGTCACGTCGGACGTGTGTGTGGATAGAAATAATTTAGCACACAAGAAAGTATACCATATCTTACCATATCTGCTGAGATCCTTGTTGTGAAAAATTGTGCCCCCTTTTCGACCCTTGATCTACTTTCTTCCCAGTTTAGTCATTTCCTTCAGAATGGCCTCATAATTGGGGTCATTGTCACGTAAGTGAGCATAATTATAATGTCTCGGCACCCGTAACTGATAATATGTGTTGATGGCATCGGCACTAAAAGGGACAAATCTACCTCTCACAAAAGCATTAAAAGGGGCCTTGTCCTCAGCGTTAGCATAAAACTCCTTGACCATACTTATAACGGCGGCCTCGAGTTCCTATGTGAATTTGTTCCACACCTTTTGATATATCTGTTGCATCATTTCATCGTCGATGTGGTCCGGTGCCAACCCCCGCTCCGGTGTGAGAGCTTTAGATGCTATGCAATCATAGCGGTCGGTGGCGGTGGCACTTTTGAATTTTCACCAATCAAAGGTTCATGTTGGTTGTGCAGACCCTGAACTTTCTCCCTTTTGTCGTTTCGATGTGGGTTGAGATGCCATTGAATTCCAAATCAGTAAGGTTTACCAATGATATTCTCCCCAGACTTCACTCACATAATCTGACAAACACTTGGTGTGCACACTGTTTTATCCCCCCAACTTGTTGATTTTACTTACCAAATAGTGATAGGAAAGGATGAATTGAGAGACAAATTGCTCACTCTTGGTTACTGTATAATTTCCTTCCACAAAGAACCCTAAGTTATAGCTTTCTGAGTTTAAGTAGTGAAATTGGGTTATGGAGGAGAGGTTTTATAAGATGGAGAGATATAAGTTGAAGTAATGGAGTGTAGTAGTGGGGAGGTGGTGTGTTATGCTAATGAAGTGGTATGATGGAGTTTATTTTTTTTCCAAAACGTGGGAGAGTATAGATGGGAGTGGGAATTATATGCGAGGAAGAAGTAGTAGTGGAATGAAGTAGTGGGGAAGTGGTGTGTTTTAAGATGCAACTGCCGAAACTGTCTGTTCGAATTCAGGACCCCCGCCCCGATGAGGGGTAGTAAGCCTTATAGGCCCGCCCCGGCGGGCATGCAAGATACCCTCGCCCCGGCGGGGTTATTAGGCATATAAGGGGCTCGCCCCGACGGGGGTATGTTCTGTTAACTGGGTCTGTTTTGCTTCCCTTCAACTCCAAACCATGAGCATTTTAAAATCCTACAAGACCATGAAACATAAATGTGAGTAGATTGTTAGTGATTTTAAACATGATGGAGAGATTACCAAGAGCATGCAACTTAACTAATTAGTAAATGAACTTATTATATCCTAATTAGTCTAAACTCAAATCTAATTAACATGACTAAAAAAATACTAAGAATTAAAAAGTAACATTGGGTTGCCTCCCAATTAGCGCTTGATTTTAAGTCGTTCAGCCTGACTATCCCTGTTTATGGTGCGTCGACCAGTGTGATTGTGATGACGTCCCAGTTGGACTCGCCACCACAATAATGCTTCAACTGTTGACCGCTGACCTTGAAAGTCTCCAATGGGTTCTGCTTTAGATTTCAACGGCGCCATGTGAGAAAACTCTTTGATGGTGAATGGACCCGACCACCTTGATTTTAGCTTGCATGGGAATAACCTCAACCGTGAGTTGAAAAAACAGGACTGATTGCCCCGGCTCGAACGTTCTTTGTATTATTTTCTTTTCGTGCCATTTCTTGACTTTTTCTTTGTATAACTTAGAGTTCTCGTAAGCTTGAAGTCAAAATTCATCGAGCTCACTTAACTGAAGTAGCCTCTTTTCACCCGTAGCTGCTTGATCAAAATTGAGTTTCTGAATCGCCCAGTAGGCCTTATGTTGTAACTCGACCGGTAGGTGACAAGCTTTCTCGTATAGTAATTGATATGGTGACATACCAATTGGTGTCTTGTAAACCGTTCTATAGGCCCATATTGCATCATCCAACTTGAGAGACCAATCCTTTCTATTCGGGTTTACCAGTTTTTCCAAGATTCTCTTTACCTCCCTGTTCGAAACTTCAACTTGCCCACTTGTTTGGGGATAATATGTCGTTGCAACATTATGGTTGACCCCATACTTTGCTAAGAGAGTTGTAAACGATCTGTTGCAGAAGTGACTACCTTCATCACTTATAATAGCTCTTGGCGTTCCAAATCTCATAAAAATATTCCTCTGCAAGAATTTGAGAACCACTTTGGCATCGTTAGTTGGGAGTATTGTGGCTTTAACCCATTTTGATACATAGTCAACTAGAAGCAATATATACTGATTACCAAATACTGACGAAAATGGCCCCATAAAATCAATGCCCCAAACGTCAAAAATTTCAACTTCTAAGATTGTTTGTAGTGGCATCTCATTCCTCTTTGATATGTTGCCCACCCTTTGACATCTATCACAACTTTTAACAAATTGGTGGACGTCCTTAAATAATGTAGGCCAATAAAACCCGGCTTGAAGCACTTTTTCCGCTATTCTCTCACTACCATAATGTCCCCCGTACGCAAACGAATGACATTCATGCAATACACTATTCACCTCGTTGTAGGGCACACACCTTCTAATCATCTTGTCGGCGCACTATTTGAATAAGTATAGCTCATTCCACATGTTCCACTTGACGTCATGTAGGAATTTCTTTTTCTGCTACCGTGTAAGATCATGGGGAAAGATGTTGCTCAGTAGATAATTAGCGAAATCCGTGTACCATGGAAATTCTGTATTGATCCCAAACAGCTGCTCATCCAGAAATGATTAATTACTTACACATATGTCCTCTTCCTTTTTATCCTAATTTTCCAGCCTAGATAAATGGTCTGCAACTTGATTCTCCGTACCCTTTCTATCTTTTACTACCAAATCAAATTCTTGGAGAAGGATAATCCATCTAATAAGGCATGGCCTAACATCTTTCTTTGAGATTAGGTATCGAATAGCTAAGTGATTCGTATAAACTACAACCTTTGTTCTGATCAAATATGCCCAAAATTTATCGAAGGCATATACTACTGCAAGTAATTCCTTTTCTGTAGTTGTGTAATTCATTTGGGTCTCCATGAGTGTCTTACTTGCATAGTATATAGCATGAAATACCTTCTCTCATCGTTGGCCCAAAATAGCCCCAACCGCATAGTCACTAGCGTCACACATTAACTCAAACGACATTGTCCAATCTGGTGCAACGATAACTGGAGATGTAGTCAATTTCTTCTTTAATAGCTCGAATGCTAACTTACAACCTTCATCAAACTTAAAAACTAAATCCTTCTCTAAAAGATTGCACAGTGGTTTTGTAATCTTAGAGAAGTCTTTTATAAATCTCCTGTAGAACCCAGCATGTCCTAAAAAACTGTGTATTCCCTTAACTGACATTGGTGGTGGAAGCTTTTCAATCGTTTCTAGCTTTGCTTTGTCAACCTCTAATCCTTTTGTTAAAGCCTTGTGACCCAGAATTATGCCTTCTTCCACCATGAAGTGGCATTTTTTCCAGTTAAGAATCAGATTTGTTTCTGTACATCTCTTTAACACCATCACCAAGTTCTCCAAACATGCATCAAAATTGTCTCCATAGATAGAAAAGTCGTCCATGAAGACTTCCACATTTTTCTCCACCATGTCCGAGAAGATGGCCATCATACACCGTTGGAAGGTAGCGGGTGCATTACACAAGCCAAAGGACATTCTCCTAAATGTGAATGTGCCGTATGGGAACGTGAAAGTTGTCTTCTCTTGATCTTCAGGAACAATGACTATCTGATTATACCCTGAATATCCATCCAATAAGCAGTAAAATTTGTGGCTCACTAATCTATCCAACATCTGATCGATAAAAGGCAAAGGGAAATGGTCTTTTCGAGTTGCCTTATTCAATTTTATGTAATCCATGAAGACCCTCCAACCAGTCACTGTCCTTGTCGGAATTAGCTCGTTGTCATCATTCTGCACCACAGTCATTCATCCTTTTTTTTGGCACACACTGAATCGGACTAACCCACTTACTGTCAGAAATTGGGTAAATGATATCGGCGTCCAACCATTTCAATATTTCTTTCTTCATAACTTCCTTCATAATTGGTTTGAGCCGTCTCTATTGCTCCATTGTTGGCTTTGCATCCTCTTCCATCAGAATTTTGTGCATGCAAAAGGATGGGCTTACTCCCTTGATATCAGTGATTGTCCATCCTATAGCCGATTTATGTTCTCTAAGCACCCTTAGTAACTTACTTTCCTGTAATTCGTTAAGTGCAGCAGAAATAATAACAGGTAAAGTATTAGAATTGCCTAAATACACATATCTGAGGTGTTTAGGTAGTGGCTTTAGCTCAAGGGCTAGTGGCTCCTCCAATGATGGTTTCATTCTGGTTGTGGATCTTTCCTCCATGTGTAATGGTTCAAATGGTGCTTTAAATCTGCTAACTCGTGGTAGGGAGTCTACCATCTGCAAGTAATCCACAAATTTTCGATCATCTAAATCTTCATCTCCCAATAATGTTGTTTCTAATGGATCGTTAACCAAACTTTTACCCATGTCTTCGCTGATTATCTAATCAATTATATCTATCCTGAAACACTCTTCTTCATCCATAGGAAATTTCATGGCCTTGAAAACATTAAACTTTACTTCTTGATCTTGGACCCTCATAATTAGTTCACCTTTTTGTACGTCGATGAGTGTCCTACCCGTAGGCCAAAATGGTCTCCCTGGGATAATTGGGATGTTCTTATCTTCCTCAAAATCCTAAATTATGAAATCCATAGGGAATATAAATTTGTCAACCTTGAACAAAATGTCCTCCACAATGCCTCTCGGGTATATGACTGACCTATTCGCTAACTGCAATGAGATGTTTGTAGGCTTTGGAGCAGGTAGACCTAATTCTGTATACACCGATAATGGCATAAGGTTTACACTTGCTCCCAAATCACATAAACACCTGCTGAATACCGTGTTCCCAATTGTGCATGGAATGGTAAAACTCCTTGGATCTTTCAACTTTGGTGGCAATTTTCGCTGTAAGGCTGCACTACACTCCTCTGTTAATGCCACTATTTTGAAATCTTCCAAATTCTTCTTCCTAGACAGAATACCTTTCATAAATTTCGCATAACTTGGCATCTGCTCTAGGGCTTCTGCGAAAGGGATGTTAATTTGAAGTTTCTTAAACAGTTCCAAAAATTTTGTGAACCGCTTATCTAATTTCTGCTTTTGGACTATCTGCTAAAATGGCGGTGGAGGATACACAACTGGCGAGTCATCTAACTTTGGTTGCTCGATTTTCTTTTCCTCACCTTGTTTTTCCTCAACCACGTTATCATCTAAATTTTCTGCACTTTTCCCATTTATATGTTTTCCACTTCTCAACGTGATTGCCTGATACTGTTCGTGATTTCCCTTCGGATTTCTTTCGGTGTCACTCGGTAAAGTCCCTTGTGGTCTATTATTAAATTCTAATGCAATTTGTCCCATCTGATTTTCTAGATTCTTGATGGCTATCTGTTGCGATTTCATGGCCATTGCTTGGTTTTTCATAGCTGCCTCATTGCTGTACTTTGACAACAACCCCTCTAAATCTAATTTCCTCTCTTGACGTTGAGTCGGTTGTTGATGATTCTGAAATCCTAGGAGAAATGATGGTCGTGGAGCTTGCTGATGCTGATTCTTACTTCATGAAAAATTTGGGTGATTCCTATTCCCCTGATTGTATGCATTCTGGTACATATTCTATGGAATCATGTTGTAGCTACCCACAAATTGCACTGACGCTGGGTTGATTGAACATTGATCTATAAGATGTTCACCCGCACACAATTCACAAATATCTGCAACTTGTTGTGTCTGTACCCCTAACAAAGCATCCAACTTCTTAGAGAGTGCTGAAATATTTACTTGTATTGCCGTCACTCCATCTACTTCTAACACGCCATCTGCCTTTGCCTGTGTCTTTCTTGTTGTGGGCCACTGGTAGTTGTTAGCTTCCATTGTCTCTATTAACTGATATGCCTCTTCATAACTTTTTGCCATAAATGCCCCACCCGAAGCAGCATCAATACTAGTCCTGAGATTTCCGTTTAACCCGTTGTAGAATGTGTTCATCTACAACCACTTAGGCAATCCATGATGCGGGCACTTTTTGAGCAATTCCTTGTATCTCTCCCATGCCTCATACAGTGATTGCCCAAGCTGATGTTTAAACATAGTTATCTCATTCCTCATTTTAGCAATTTTCGCTGGTGGGAATAATTTTACAAGAAATTTCTGAGCGAGGTCTTCCCATGTAGTTATTGATCCCGGTGGTATAGAATGTAACCAACTCTTCGCCTTATCCCGTAAAGTGAATGGGAACAAGCAAAGCCTAACGGCATCATCCGACACCCCATTATACCTGAAAGTGTTACAAATATCCAGAAAGCTTACAAAATGTTCATTCGGATCATCATTTGCCAAACCCCCAAAATGAATCAAATTTTAAATCATCTGAATAATCCTAGGCTTGATTTCAAATGTGTTTGTAGCTATAGCAGGCCTGGTGATACTCGACTGCCGCTCAGTCACCTTGGGTGTAGCAAAGTCCATCAATGCTTTCTGATCTTCGGCAGCCATTGCTTCTTCTTTTTCAGAGTTTGCGAAGTCTTCTCTTGTTTCCTTGGTCCACTTACTTAGCCTTTGAAAGCGTTTCTCAATATCGTCCTCAAAAGGAATCAAATCTGGATATTTGGACCGTGTTTGCATAAACCAAGTTTAAAAACCTATAATAAGATGAACAAAACAAAAATAAAAATGTTGAAGTAAAACTGGGCTAATTAAACTGATATCGTAAAATATTAAAATCTATACTATTAGTTCCCCGACAACGACGCCAAAATCTTGTTGGGTAAAATCTAGTTACGCACAACACGCAAGTATACGTGGTCAACAAGTAATATAATAGTAAGTAGAGTATCGTTCCCACGGAGAAATTTAGCAAGAATTTAACCCTCACAATTATCAGTTTCCTATTAATCCCAATTTTATTAAACTATCCAAATTAATGATAAAAATTTTAAAGTCTCAATTATTAAAAATACTAAAAATGCAAAACAAACACAAATCGCAAAAACTGAATTTCTAAACAAGTATTAGAGAACTAGGCTTACAATTTCACCCAAAGCTTCACTCTAATTATTATTCTTTATTCCAGTTCAATTTACTATCCCAGTTTATTAATCAAGAACACAAAAGTAGAATTAGCCACATCTCGATGCACTAACACCATATTAACTCAAATCCACAATTAAGATAGAATTAAGTTAAACACCTTAATTAACTAACTCACTATATCTCTATGTGAATTACAATTAAAGAATATTTAAGTTCAAGTTCTCTGTCCAATTACATGTGATGTTAAGCATATCTCTATCCTAACATTCATCAAGATTCTATTCATTCACAGAATTCAAGAACACCTTCTATATTAACTAAGTCTAGACTCGTATTTCCTCTCTTGAATCCATACAAGTCCACAAAGAATTGTTGATTAGGTAATTCATAAATTCAAACACAAATTAATATTGATAAACTGGATAATAGCTTATTAAACTGATAACCAAAGTTAAATAACCATCGTTTCACTTAAAGATCCATCATAAGCCTAAAAAGTAATTTAGCTCATCATAAATGAAATAAACACTAAATAAATTAAAGATATCATCCTTCCAATTACAAACATAAGACTAAAGAAGAAGAATAATTCAGAACACCCTTCACTTTTGCCTTAATCTGCAATTGATATGAAAAATCCTTCAAAATCTTCTCTCTAATGCTCGCTCCAAAAATCTGTTCTTAATATCTGTTAATTGTCTCCCGTGTCCTCCTTTTGATCCTGTTATTTTATGTAATTATATGTTCACACACTTATTCTGAGTGCAATCCCACGCCAATTAAAGTCCCAAAGTATTCCAAGTACTAAAGCTCACGTTCTAGTAGTGTTTGAACAACTTAGGACTGTTCTGATTCGGGACCTCCCCCCCCCCCCCCCCGCCCCAGCGGGGGTATTGGCTTGCAACACGCCCACCCCGTCTGGCTTAGGTACTTTCAACTAAATTGAAGACACCCCGCCCTGGCGGGGCTATAAGGCATAATTAAGCCCGGCGGGCTATGCTCCTGTCTTCTGACTTTGATTAAGCTCCAAACTTGCTAAAATTTTGCCCCAAATGCCTCCTTTTTGATCACTTGCCACACCAACTAATCTACACATAAAACAACAACAAACAAGTAAAAATAAACTAGAAAACAAAGAATTAACACCAATTAAGCTTGAATTAGGAACCGATTCGCAGGTATAAAACCCATTTATCAGCTTCATAGCTAATAACTCTTCTACGGTGTCATTCACTTTGGTGAGCGCCACACGACATGTGGACCATATCGGAGATTATGACTGGGGTTCCTACACCTTCACCTATTTCCTCAGGGGGAATGAGTGTGCATTTACAGGGCTTGACGGAGGCTTGGCTAGGATTTTACCCATTTCTGCTAGTGAGTATTTCTCTTGTAATTTCCCATGTACATGTTAAGAGTGTTGACTTATAGCAGATGTTTGCCTTTGTGTTGGTAGTTTTGGGCCTATGAGAGGCTCCCATGTTTGCATCCTGTGAGTGTGTTAGGTTTGGAGACCTATCCACGAGGATGGCGATGACATCATTCCATACCGGCGGAAGTCCCTGTAGCTAAGGGTTTCACTCATTGTCGCCTACAGCTAAAGTTATTGACAATTGATGCCATTACTTTGATTCCCTATTTTGGGTAGCACTTGGCCATTGGTTTTGAGGATGGATACCCGAGTGGTGTCGAGTACGTGATTTCCACCCATAGGATTCCTATCTTTTTAGATGGAGGATGGGAGCTTTATTTAGGAGAGCGTGCTATTAGGAGCACCAGAAAAGAGATTTGTATCCCGATCTTGCCTCCTACCAGGCATTATTGGCTTGTTTCACAGTCACCCGTCATTGATATCCCCTTGATGGGTGTTAACGGTTTTACATTGTCAGAGGGTTCACATACCTAGGCTACGTTCAAGCATTGGTAGTCCCCTCATACCATCGGAGCCCAAACCTGTGCCACACAATTTATGGGGGATATGGTTCCTGGATCTATGATGATGATGGATTGGATGGCCTATGTAAGAGATCCTACTTACTTGACAAAGATTGACTGTTTGACCAGGTAGTTGGTTTTGGCACATTTCTTTATCCGGCACTTGGGCAGAGATCTGACATAGGCAGATACTTTTGATCCTTCCATCTAAAGAGCTGGCCCCTCAGATGACCCATATGGCTTTGTCGGTGTAGATCCTCTATTATATAGGCCTGACATCCCCATTGATGGAGATTCAGTGACTCAGGAGGAGTTACATCAGGTGGGCTGGATTGATGATGTAGACATTGACACCATTGTCTTCTTCTGATGTATATTCTCGTTATATCTTTTGATAGTCCTCTGTTAGACATTGGGTGGTTGTGCCCCATTCTCACTATATTTTTTGATAGGCCTCTGTTAGTAGCTGGGCATATGTTCCACATTTCCCTGTATTTTTAGCTATACGGAGATGTATTAGATGATGATGTACTTAGGAATGTATTTACTATTAATCCCTACATCATATTGCCATTTATTGTTGATCATGCATGTATTATGTTATGCATAAGCCAACCAGGATGATGTGTCTGTACACTCAGCCGACTGAAAGGAATAGGACATGGAAATCTCATGGAAAAAATAATACACATGGAAACTGAAGGTGTCAATCGGTCTCAAGTGTGTCGTAAACCACACGTACAACAAGAACGCACTGCCTCTAAAAATCCCCACTGAATGGGTATGGAAAAACGTGGCCGACCTCAAGATCTCTGCCAAAATCATTGGTAAGATGGTATGACCCTCCCTAAGAGCATGGACTACCATAATCATACCGATATCCAGATGGTCCATGTACAACGACATGTACAGATAGGCCACGATACACATCAAGAATATATCTACACGGGGGACATGTCACTCACCCTCAGAAATGGTGAAGTCCCCGGAATATCGCAGATAGCTGGCCAACGACCAAAATCTGTCAATCAAGAAGTCCATGGACACCACATGCCGTGAGGTAATCTCGTCTATGGCAACTCTGTGCCTCAAGCCTATCAAGGTCATAAACTACCAACTCATGTCACCGACAACCATCCGAGCGCAAGGCCGATCCAATGACAAGTGTTTAAGACGCTCATACTCTTCCAATGTATGAGTCAACTCATGGGTATCAAATATGAACACATGTCTATCTGGTATCCAATGATCAAGCATGCCCACTATAATGCCCGGCAGAACCTGAAATGTCAGGAAGGACATGAAGTGCCTCAACAACTGATCAACTGTCACTCGATCTAGGGAAGACAAACTACCATACCAAGATCTCAAAGAAGAGGCCACCAACATGGGTGGGGTATGTTCAATCCGGCTAACAGTGGATGAAGACATCTGTAGAGCCGTATCATAAGACCATCCAGGGGTTAATGCTAAACTCGTCTCTAGGAAAGCATATCCATGACATAATATATGCATAATAAATGACAGATGACAATATGATGTAGGGAATAAAAAGCATTATACATACATTCCTAAGTACATCATCATCTAAATACATCATCTCTATATACAACTAAAAAAATACAGGGAAATGGGGCACAACCATCCAACATCTAACAGAGGCCTATCAAAAGATATAACGAGAACTGGGGCACATCTGCTCAATATCTAATAGAGGCCTATCAAAAGAAATAGAGAGAAATTCATCAGAAGAAGTCAATGATGTTGATGTCTACATCATCCAATCTATCCATCTGATGTAACTCCTCTTGAGTCACTGAATCTCTGCCAGAAGGGATATCAAGCTGATACAATAAAGATCTGTGCCAGTAAAACCATTGGAATATGGGCCACCTAAAGGTCCAGCCCCAGAGCTGGAAGGATCAAAAGTATCCACCTCTGATCGATCTCTGCCCAAATGCCGGATAAAGAAATGTGCCCAGTCCAACTGTTGGGTCAAACTCTAAATTTACATCAAATGAGTAAGCTCTCGGACGTAGGTAATCCAATATATTATCATGACGGAGCCAGGAACCATACCCCCCATGAATTATGTGGCGCGGGTCTGAGCTCCAATGGTGCGAGGGAACCACCAGCGGTAAAAAGCCGCTTGAGTGAAAGGTCCCTCTGACAAAGTAAAGTCATCCATGCCAATCAATGGAATCTCAATGATCGGCTGCGACAAAGGCTAATGACTCCTCACAGGAGGAAAGAACAAAATGCTTATCTCTTCTGTAGTGCTCGTAATAGCACGCTTTCCCAAATGGAGATCCCAACTGTGACGCCCCCAAAACAGGTATACATCACCCATTCTGGGTCACCAAATACATGGTACATAAATCAAATACAAACTTAATTATACAACTGCCATGTACAATACGACAAAACATAGCTGAGAGTTTAAACAAGAATATTGCCTTCTAGACAATATCCACTCTCAATGGAGTCCTCATTACAATTATTATCACACTATTTTACAGAATAGTGAGGACTACTAAAGCCACTTATCCTGGACCATCACTCCATTTCCCGACTCATCCCAGCTATATGCTCATTTCCTGAAGAGAACAATGGAAGAAAAAGGATAAGCTCAACTATCCCAGTAAGAAATATTATGACTAAGATAATACAGAATAAATTATCCATAGCCTTCAACAGTATAACAACTGAGAGAATATAATAGACAACAAGTTTTAGATCAACAACTGCATTGGAATAAGCAATCCATTAGAAGATTCAAGTAGAGCATAAAATCTACTATCTTCTATGATTTAAAAAGTTTTTCCATCAGCTTTATCGCTGAGACTCAGCTTTATAAATAAACCACATCATCGAATCATCCTTGCACTACGGGCTAAGGATATTCATGTAATCATCAATGGTCATGACTATACCGAATAATCCCTGGTCATAATCATACCCATAATTATCCATCAATGCACTACGGGCCAATGAGGTCTTTTACCACATCATTCGTTACATTATGGTCATGATTATACCGAATAATCCCTGGTCATAATCATACCAAGTCCATCTATGTACGTAAGCCAAAGATGACTTTCATCACAATATAAGCATGAGGATGATGACAATGACATAATAATTCAATAAAACAAGTTCAAGGATAAATTTTAAAGATTTATAATTTAATTTATCCAGAAATCAATAACGTCCAAAATGTCAATATGATATTGCTTTGTGGAGTAAAATTCAAGAATGATATTCATGTACCAAAAATAAATAGGACATAAAAGAATCAATTTTTTCATCGTGAATAGTACCCCGTGAATAGTACCTCGTGAATAGTACCCCGACATGAAAAGTACCCCAAATACCCGAGTGAATAATATTTGGGTGAATAGTAATTTGGGTGAATAGTAACCCATGAATAGTAACTCATGATTAGTACTCCGACACAAAAAGTGCCCCGAATACCCGAATGAATAATACTAGAGTGAATAGTAACCGGGTGAATAGTAACCCATGAATAGTAACTCGTAAAAGAAAATACCAAAGAAAATGATATTCCATTACTAGTACAAAAGAAATGATATCTCATACGAGTATAATATAATATACAAAACTACAAATGGATTTTCACCCGTCATGCAGTAATCCACGTAGACAGATCATTTCCATAATTTAATAAAGAATGAATACGAATGGTCATTCACCATGCATGCGGTAATCCACATAGACAGGTTATTCCAACAGAATAATAAAGAATGCAATAACAGAAGAATTCACCAGGTATGCGATAGACCGCACAGACAGGCTATTCCAACAGAATAATAAATAATGGAACCAGGTCATGCGTAATACGCACAGACAGGATATTCCAACAGAATAATAAAGAACAGAACCAGGTCATATGTAATCCGCACAGACAGGATATTCCAACAGAATAATAAAGAATGGAATAACAACAAAATTCACCAGACATACGACAAACCGCACAGATAGGTTATTCCAACAGAATAATAAAGAATGGAATAATAGAATAATTTCACCATATATGTTGTACTTCGCATAGACAGGTTATTCCAACATAATAATAAAGAATGGAATAATAATAGATCTCTTCATGAATACAAAAGAATAATACCCCTTACCTCAGAAGAAACTGGATACTGGAATAGTGAGGTAGCAGACTTCTCTTCTTCTTTCTCTCTATAATTTCTCTCTATAATTTCTCTATAATAATTTCTCTTGTGAGGCTTAGTGAATTGGTGAGAAATGATGGAAGAATGAGCTTCTATTTATAGGAAAATATAGTTTCAATAATTGCACATTTTGGGGCTCGAAATATTATAGTATAATACCTTCCTCTTTTTCTTCCTTTTTAATTTAGTCCTGCAAGTATTATCAAACTTGCACCACCTCCCCTAATAGTAAATCATGTGAATAAATAGTAAATCATGTGACTCAATAGTTCTAATCATGTGAAAAAAAATTTACAGTATAGTACCTCCATCTATACCTCCATTTTTAACTTAGTCATGCAAGTATTATCAATCTTGCACCAACTCCCCTAATATAGTAAATGAATGTGAATCAATAATGCACACATGTGAACAAATTGTTATAATTATGTGAATCAATAGCAATTAATTGCTCATTTATCTGGTTAATTACTCGATTGGTCAATATAACCTCCAGACATCAATTATTATCGAAATAAATGTCAATTTCCACTAACACTAATAATTCCCACACAATAGAACTATCAATTTCATTTTTAATCAACATAAACTTATTCATTATTAATATTATAACTCACAATATTTAACAACTAGGTCGTTCCTAGGAAAGAGGGGGCTTTTCGATAAGGATTTCTCCTTATTGGCGAGCAATTAGGTGACCAAACCTCTCCTTGACAGAACTTCTAGACATTGTCAATATTGCAAATAATAACATGAATAACTTTGCCGTCTCAATTATTGATTTAATAATATAACATATTATGCACATGATACTGTGACAATAATTGAATCAATAATATGAGAGATATTATACAGCAATTACTGTAGCAATAATTGAGTATAACTGAGTGACTTCTTACGTAAGCATCAATAATCAATACTGTGTGCTACTATAAAACCACGTGTATTACTGTACTTTTACTACCGGGTAGTTCAACAGTTTTTACGGTAACACTTTCGTCGTTATTTTTATAAAATGATAATTCTGTCGTTTTCTAACTACGATAATACTTCCGTTGTGGGGTCCACCAATGATTGTGCCATTGTATGGATATTCCCCGATAAAAAGAATATTCCCCGACCAATCGAATATTATAATACAACTTGCTTACTTTGCAAAATTTATAAATATTACCCACAACTATAACATTATATCAAATCCACACCATAATTTTAAAAAAAATATTTTGAGAAATTTAAATCTTTATTCATAAAATTTGGGGTCTCACACCAACCTCCGTCAGTAAGGAGAAGAATTTATGGGTGGACAATACATACTCGACACCAGTCGAGAAACCACCCTAGAACCCCATGCATGAGCAATCTCTCGGTACTCTGAATGAAGAGTCTGGTATAGAGAATGTATGTTAAACCAGTTCCTTTGGGCTGAGTAAAGTCAGGAACCTGCATCAAAATGCAAAAAAAAAAAATTAGAACCCTTGCCCCCATAAATGGGAAAATGAAGATCAACACGGCTATTACCTCGTTCGCGTGAAGATAAATTGAGTGGTGATGACTCAAATCATCCAGAAGATCTAGAATTGTTATATTTATAGCTGAAAAGCTCCATGCGGGGGAATGGAAGAAGAAGGAGCATGATCCTCAATGGGTACGTCCTCCTCCCTGTCCTCAACATCCGATCTCTCAACTCAGATAGGACGAATCACTAACTTAGTCAACAGATGAGACTGTCGGATTGGGCGAGGTTGAGGAACATCTAAAGCTCTCCTCCTCACACCTGAAGAAGTCCTACAAGAGCTACTCGGCTAGTCTAGATCCATATATCTGAATAAAAGTCTCCAAATCACCTCAGAAAGGGTGTGGTAAATTCTAACCTGGAGCTCATTAAATTCAGTTCATAGCTATATGCATGCATGCATTACTTTAACATACATCTACAGTAGAGTTAAAAATGCATGTTCATTTAATTTCTAGACTCGTGAAATTTTTTGCCAAAGTCTCCTTTGTAAAAAGGCCTATCCACATACAAGTAGGCATGACTAGGAGGCCATTCAGTAGCACACCAACTCAAAGTTATAAACATCTTATATGCATGAAAAAAATATCAAAGTCATATCCATCAAGGTAGCCTAATTACCAGGATTGCTTTGCTTCAAAACCTTTGCTCATTTATCCTCAAATAAGATGAAAAAATAGCAAAAAAGGGTGCCAATTGACTATTTCAAAAATTAATTTTTTTTCACATTAATACATTCAGTATGGTAAAAGACAAACATTTACTGCATTGAATAATTTTTATAAAGTCATATGAGCATGCATATTCACTACTATGTGTTTTGAAGCATTTTGTATAATATCTCATTTTCCAACGGTCAAAACTGGAAAAGAAAACATGTAAACATTACCAGGATAGTGCAGAATGATTGTACGGTGACAAATTTTGCAAAAAATAGTCCGAACTCAATAGACATGAAGAAGAATTCTCAGATTCTCTGTGTGGCTTCAACTTGAAAATGACTTGTGAAAGAGATGGGAGGTGGTATATAACCCATGAGTGGCCACGGGTCAACCCGCGGTAGCCGCGGGTCTACCTGCAGCTACCTAGGGTGGTTCTCATCCCCTCCAGCTTGATTAAATTTGAGTTTCAAAGGAGGTCCCAGAAGATGAAAAGTTAAATCAAGAAAAAAGATGTTACGCAATTAAGCGGAAAAGCCTGAAAACCTGAATTCAGAGACCAAAATGAGGGTCTGCCTATCAATCCTTGGTATTCTCCCAGATACAGGGTTCCGAAAGCCAATGATAAAATTTATTGACAGCGGCCCTTGTCAACGCATAGCAAAGGTCTGATGCTATCAACTGGGGGTTGTGATTGCAATCAAATGCATACAAACTCATCAAGAGTATAGCTCGTCAGAAATACATCCCCAGCGGAGATTCAGACATCCTAAGCCATTGAAAGCTATTTGAACGAAGGTCAGGCATCCCTAACACTGCAAGCCATTGGCGATAACTCCAGCAAAATATCAAAAAAGATCCAGTGATATAAGCCGTTGAAAGCTACTTCAACGAAGATCAGTGTATCTGATATTGCAAGCCGTTGGTGATAACTCCAGCTAAGCGTCAGAAAAACCTGATGATACAAACCATGGAAAACCATCTTCATCGGGGAGGACCGATGATGGAATCTGTTACACATATCACTAGCAAATAAAACGCTATCCCCAGAGGAACTATCAGCTTTAACCTGGTAAAAAGTCAGAATGATGGTGATAAGGCCAGCGTAATGGCAAGAAACATCCCATGGTGGAAACAAAGCTAATCCATCATCTAGATGAAACATCAATAATCTGTAAGAGTCGCTCGCAAAAGATAAAAACGTCTTTGGTGGAATGCATTTCCAAAAGATAAAAGACGCTTGTGATAACCCCAATGTCAACATCATATGGTCTCAATCAATGGAAACCTCTGTTGCAGGGATTTTGAAGACATCTCTATGACTTATCAGAAAATCAGGCTCAGATAGCACTGATGGACATTTCAAACTGCTGGCGACAACCCCAGTGTAGCATCAGGAGACTCCGGTGGTGAGATCTTTGTAAACTACCAGCCAAGTAGACATCAAAGCAGTTCAATAGAGCCATCATTGACAACTCCATCCCCCAACAAAAATGGTGGGAGCAGGTAGTTATCACATCCCGTTGGAAATCTTTCCAAATACAATATTTAGCATAACATCGCATCATACTGCATTGCATTTGCATCATCCTAAGCTTGTTATATTTAAAGTGACTAGTAGTCTTTATCCTATTCATGTCATTACATTGCATGAATATGATAAAGAGGGGCGTCTATAGACACTCAAAATTTTACATTCTTGTTACTAACACTACAGGAGGGCATAATCGTCTTCCAAAGACAACCCTGGAAGTCAAATTCAGTTCCAACCATAGAGATAACCCCGGGAGGTCAAGCCAACCTTAGAGATAACCCTGAGAATAGTAAGAGTCAACAGCAGGCCAATCTCGGAGATAACCCTGAGAAACGACTGCTACAACTACGCCAAAACCAAAGATAACCCCGGGAGGGGCCAAAATGGTCATTTTGCCACCTTAACATCAAATCAACGTCATCTCAACACAGTTCAACTCAAAATGCGTACAAAGATGTCCCATAAGAACTATAGCTCAAATCCCGAGTGATAATTGCATAAGTCAGCATACCGGATTGACAATGAAGACTTGAAGATCTGGTCATGGACCCATCTTCTCGGCTTCAGACAATCTCTAATCCCATATCATTGTGTAGCTCTCAATAATGGCTTTTCAAAAAGGAACATCACTGGATTCTCCATCGGATTCCCAGATTGAAAGTTATGAAGGTTCGAGCGAATAATGCGTAGCCCAAGTGCACGTACTTCAAGATGACGGGACCCGCAAAGCTCGAAGCAGCCTGAGAAGCTGTAGATAGACCCGCGGCTATCGCAGGTTTACCCGCAGCTCCTTGGTCTATAAATATAAGCTCCCAACAGCTCATTTACAAAAAAGAAAAAAAAAGAAAATTGAGAAAACTATGTCCATTTTAGCCTTTAACCCCTACTAGAGTGTTCCAAATTGAATGATTTTTCTTTTTAAACACTTGTAAGCTCGTGTTCTATAACATTCTGAAGTTTAACCGGTGAAATCTAAGTTTTCAGGCCCCAAAAGCTATCTGAAGTCTTCTTGGCAGCCCATGGTAAGATTTTTTAGGTTTTTAAGCTTTCTACTGCTCTTATATATATATATATATATATATATATATATACACACACACACACACACACACATTTTTGTTAGGCCTGGAGTTTACTTCGTGGCCATTTACCTCTTATATATATATATATATATATCTGCTTTAACTACTTTTGCAATGTAGATATTTAATCTTCCAGCCTATGGACTAGATTTGTCTAAATCTTGTTATCTCTAACTTTGACCGGTTCAAAAGTGACTAAACTAGAACCGTTGAAGCTAGAATGGTTTAGATTTATTTAAATCTAGTTTTCTTTCTAGCTTTGTACATATTACTCTCTCATGTGAGCTTAGGAATCATGTGATCGAAGATTCAATCTCTGAATCTAGATTCGGTTCCCACGATGGACATTTTTAGCTGCAGCCAGCTTGTAAATTATCCACGGTGTCTGGATATCCTTTGATAACTATCATGCTCATAATGATTTCGGCACTGCCATATATCTTATTTTCTCGAATACGTTTTGCATCTCGAAAATAAAAGTAATCAAGTCGAATACAGAATAAAATGGAAGTATCAAAGGCCTCAATTACTATTGAGCATAAGGATTTGAAAAACCTGCTTTCCAAAACATCACTACTATATCTTGTTAAAATTGAACTTTTATATACAAGTCAAACCCTTTGTATATATGTGCAAAAGAGGCATATCACTATTTTCATATAATTGCACATAGGGCCGATACATACACACACACATATGCAGATAAAAAAGTTAATTGAAAAGTTATGGTAATCGTATTTTCACGGAAGTTGAAGGGTGCCTAACACCTTCCCCTGCTTAATAAAGCCCCCGAACCCAATGAATCTCGGTTTCCAAGGCCAGTTAAACAGTGTCTAACCATTGGGACTTTGTACAAACCTTTTCAAAAAAATCGGTTGAGTTGGTACAACCATTTCAAATCTACCAACTGGCGACTCTAAAAGTCAAATCATCGACATTCATATGTTGAACCTTTTCAAACAAAACTCACCAAAATGAGAACACCAAAGGTCAAGCACATAAAGGGACACAAATCTTCTCGACGTCGACAAATGCCTTGTTCATCATCTTTTAGTACATACGTTGCTCCTACATTCTTCAGCCCAAGGGTATACCTTGTAAGCATAACTGTCTCAGTACATGACGAACACTATTTTTAGCCTATCATCTTCTTCCATCTTACTTTGATTGTATCCAAAAAAAGACATCATAAAACTAAATAGGTTATGTCCAACAGTTGCGTTGATGAGTTGATCAATCGATGAGAGTGGGTAGCAGTCCTTTGAGCATGCATCGTCCCCTATTTGTCTTTTGACTTTTTGACCATAACTATATTCATTAACCACTATGCATACTTCACTTCATAAATAAAACACGCCTTGAGTAATTTGAAAAATTCTTTAACAATCTCATCTTATGTTTGACTAGTTTTTGTTTTGGATCGACGCTGAATTTTTGTACTGAGATTAATTCATCGATTCAGGGTATGTCATCTAGTGACCAAGCAAAAACATATGCGTACTTCTGCATTAAATTAACCACATTTTCTTTGAGTTCTTTGTTAACCCTTTTCTAATCTTTGTTTTCTTCTCTTTGTTTCTGCAATAAAGCCTCGACATTCTTTGTTTCACCTTTTAGTTCAGCGATCGACTCTGTTAGAGCATCTCCAGTAAGGTGGATTATATCATAGACAATATTTAGTCCATATGACATCAATCCATGAGATAGTCTTTCAATCCTTTCAGCAGATGGACTATCCCATGGACTATAACAACAGAAATTGCAAGATATTATGGTTATTTTAGAAAAAGTTTGAGGTTAATTTTTTCTAGAAATTTTTAATCATAAATGATAGGGATTATAATGCATGTAGAACATGGTATTAAATAATCTCACATCTGAAGCTATTTTATAATCCCAAAACTAATAGTCCCTAGCTCAAATTGAAAAACAAACAAGACACTTGGGATTAATAATCATATCTCAAGTATAATCCTTGCAAACAAAAATAACCTTAGATTTTCTCCGGGTTTGTTTCTATACCCCTTGACTAACCATGTACCCAAGGAAACTTCCTCCCTAAACGCCAAATGTGCATTTCAGTGGATTGAGCCTCATATTGTTCACCCTTATGGTGGCAAATCGTTCTCTTAAATCCTTCAAATTGTCCATTTTTTTCATATTGTTCTTGACGATCATATCATGAATATATACCTCAATGTTTCTCATTATTTGTTGGGAGAACGCCTTGTTCATCATCTTTTAGTACGTACATTGCTCCTACATTCTTCAACCCAAAGGGTATACCTTGTATGCATATCTAACTGTCTCGGTACGTGACGAACACTGTTTTTAGCTTATCATTTGCTTCCATCTTACTTTGATTGTATCCAGAAAAGACATCATAAAACTCAATAGGTCATGTCCAACAGTTGCGTTAATGAGTTGATCAATCTGATCAATCGATGAGAGTGGGTAGCAATCCTTTGAGCATGCATCGTCCCATATTTGTCTTTTGACTTTTTGACCATAACTACATTTGTTAACCACTATGCATACTTCACTTCATAAATAAAACATACCTCGAGTAATTTGCAAATTTTTTGTCTATTGCCTTCTATTATTCTTGAACAAACAATCTATTTTTATGTTTGACTAGTTTTTGTTTTGGATCGACGCTGAATTTTTGTACTGAGATTAATTCATCGATTCCGGGTATGTCATCTAGTGACCAAGAAGAAACATTTATGTACTCCGCATAAAATCAACCACATTTTCTTTGAGTTCTTTGTTAACCCTTTTCCAATCTTCGTTTTCTTCTCTTTGTTTTTCACAATAAAGCCTTGACATTCTCTATTTCACCTTCTAGTTCAGCGATCGGCTCTGTTAAGAGCATCTCCAGCAAAGTGGACTATATTATGGACTATATTTAGTCCATATGACATCAATCTATGAAATAGTCTTTCAATCCTTCCAGCAGATGGACTATCCCATGGACTATAAAATTAAAATATTATATTATATTTAATAAATTATTGCTCACCAATCATTCTTCCACACTCCCATTTAAATATATTTAAAATTATAATCCACCAAATTATAGTTCATTGATATAGTCTCTTTGGCTCACCGAAAAATCCTAGACTATATTTAATATTACTGTTGGAGTGAAATCTGAGATCTAGACTATATTTAGTCTAGAATTTGTGCTTCTCTGACCCGATGGAGATGCTCTTAATTTGTCACTAACCTCTCCATCTTTATCACAAAATATTACTCCTTTTCTTCTCTTTCTTAAATCCTGAGGCCTGTCTGTCCAATGCGCCTTTTGTTGTTCCTTCATTAGAGCCTTGTTTTTAGTGAGACCCAATAACAATTCTTTGAATCTGACTAATATCCACTTAATAACTCGACCTCATATTCTGGTGGGAATTTCATTTTTAAATACGGGATCAGGGTGATTGTCTTTAGTGCTGTGGGGGTTATTCTTCCCTAAGCATTATATGACGATTCAACCTTCCTTCACTACGTAGAACTTCAAATTAATCGTGCTTCGGCATGGGATTCTACCAACCACAATAGGGAGTGTAATTGTCCCTGTTGTGCTAGCTATATTTACTTGCTTATTCCCGATTCCATACAATGTTGATTCATGGTGTTAACGACAAGATCTTTTCACATGCCTCAATCACGTACGAACATGTCCAATCCTGCACAGTTCAACAAGTCAATACCAGAAGTTTGACGGCTTGGACCGCCGGGGGATAGCTCTGGTGTGAGAGTCAGTACAGGCAGATACAAGGATAACAATGGAGGATAATAGCTCTAGTGTTTTGATAAAAGAACATATTAGTTACCTCAAATTGTATTGTATCCGGTCCTCATATACTCCATCTCCGGTTTTGCATGCTACCGACCTGCCTGACACTATCCCACTACAGGTAGCTTACTTGCTGATCCAATCATCCTTTTCCACCGCCGGCCGATTCTGTCCAATCCTCATTAATACATTGCGGATAACAGTCAACCATTATCTTTATCATCATCACCGGTTAAAGCCCAATTCAAACCATTATTCACCTAATGGTTAGGCCCAATGATCCAGCCCAATACTTTCTGGACCCAATAGAAATATCCCAATGGTTCGGCCCAAGGTATACAAAATATCATGGTCCAACATTTCCCCCCAAGTCTTTTATTAAACAGACTATTTAATAGAAGACTATAAATGGCCCAAGATATAAGGAAATGTAATAAGACCAAAAGAAGCCCAACATAAGACTAACCGAGGCCCAATTGGTAAAATTTAAATCCGGATTGTAACCCTCCAAATTCTCCATCATTGCTGGCATTAAATGAGCCGCCCTAGAGCTTCATGAACAACTGAAAAGACCGCCCCTATAAAAGCCCTTTTTCCCAATTTTGAAAGCTTTACCAGCTAATTTGAAATTCAGACTCTTTGAGCTTCCTTCTTCCTCTCGATTCCTCTCTCTCTACAAATCTCCATCAATGGCGTCTCAAGAATCTGGCTAAGATGTTCCTCTTGTTGTGACCCCCCTCACCTCCATTCCTCCTAGCCCAAGCCCTACCAAGGTGGCTTCGGGCTCTAACCCCACCTCCACTGCCACTCCTAGCAAGAATCCAAAACCAAAACCCCTTCCAAAGCCTTCCGAGTTCTTCAAAAATGAAGAGCCATTCCCACATGCAAATACTCCTTCTTCACTATCTGAGAATGATATCCGTATTTCTCAAGAGCAATATCAGATTCTGGATACCCGCCATCTGAGACGTCCTTCACCATCTGAAAGAATGTATCAATGTCCAGATGGTTGGACAGCCATGCCTCTCACTCTTCTGGAGAAGGGAGTTCGATTCCCACTCCATGCCTTTTTGTTTACTCTACTAGGGTTTATTGGCGTCAAATTTTCCCAACTTATCTCGAACTCCTACATCCACATCCTTGCCTTCATCACCTTCTGTCATGAGGTAGGTGTTTCCCCTAACCTTGACTTTTTCTTTTCTATTTACAACATCAATAAATCCCGTGAAAAGGGAATTCAAAGTTCTAAGCAAGCAGTCGCCGAAGCCGGGTGAGAAATTTGAAAGACGCTCCTTGGTGTCCACTCTCTCTAGTAACAAAGGATGGCATAAGGAGTGGCTCTTTGTCAAAGGACCAAAAATCGTTTCTTTGTCGGACTGGACTACTCTGGAAAAAGTCTCTGCAAACTTCGGAGACATTCCTGAAGAGTGTGTAAACAAGATGATAGAGCTTTTTGAGAACTTCCCGAAGAAAGAATGGAACTTCGGACTACTAAACAAGCAAGCATGGTTGTATGACCACAAATGTAAGTCCCAAACTTTCTTTATTATGCAATTCTTCAATCTTAAAAAATAGTTATTCTGAATGAGGGTTCTTCTTCTTCTACAGTATCTCTGATTAAGCCAACCTCTTCAGATCGACGAGATCTAGAAGCTTTTCTGTCTGCCCAACCTTCCGAATCTGCACCCAAAACCCAAATTGCTGAAGCCCAAATAATTAATCCTCAAACTACTGAACCCCCTCCAACAACAGAATCTACTCAACCTCGCCGAAAGAAGCGAGTCGTCCGAAAAGCTAAACCTGCTCCCCCACCAATCTTTACCAAAAGCCTGCTGGATATGCCTCTGGACGAACAGACTCAAGTCCTTCGTACCAAAAGAGGAAAATTAAAATAACCCCTTTTTCCACTGAAGACCTCCGAGTGCCCTCTTCCGAAGCCAATCTCCCTCCAGTCATTCCTGTTGAGATTGTTGTTTCTGAGGAGGAGCCCAAACCCACTCCTTCACTCACTCGCAAGAGAAAACAACCTTCTAAAAACCAATCAATAACACCTTCAGAATCTATAACATCCACCGACCCACCTCCAACTAATCAGACAACTACTCAACCTCCACCTCTAATCGAACATCATATGCCTTCTCCCCCACGACCATCCTCTTCAGAGATCAGGCCTGAAGCTGTGGCATCCCCTTCTGTATGGCCTGAACTCAATGAACACTTCCCCTTCCAACTCTATGATTCATTTGTTCATGACACTGATGATCATCGGTTTGGAAACAGTTCAATCATGGATCTAATTGATGAAGAATGAAGTACCAGGCCAAGGTAAGTTGTTGATAACCTATTTATTTGAACTTATGTATATCCATCTGATATTAACTGATTAACTCTGAATATGTGTAGGCAAATGTTATCTTTGGGCGCCTCTGTCCAAAGTATAAAGAAGCTGAAGCTGAAGAGGACGTTGCCCGACAAGAAAATGCCATTCTGAAGTCGGTCTTAAATAAGGAGAGAAGTGAGCACGGTACTGCTCTCTTCAATAACGAGTGCCTCCGCATAGACCTTAATAAAATTAAAGAAAAATTGGAGACAGTCGAGGCTACTCACCGAATCACTGTCAATATGAATGTAGACTTGATTCAGAGAAATGAAGTCCTCGTTCAGAAAAGTGAGTCTCTCATAAAATCCAATTGAATCCTGGCGCTACAAGTCAATGAGGTTGAAGCTAAGGAGTTACGACACTTGAAAGAACGTCAAAAGTCGAAAGAGGAGCTTCGAGAGCTTCGAGCCTTTAGAGATCTGGGTCCACCTTTGACCAAAGATCTTCGCAAGGATATCTAGAAAGATTACCGAAAATCAGCTGAGCTGAATGAGGAAATCATTCGGATGTTCTCTAAAGGGTACGAGGAATGCTGAAGCAAAGGCAAAGCCAAACTGGTAGCGGCCAAAGTAGATCCATCTCTCCTCGACTCCTCGGAAGGCGAAGACGATGCTTGAAGATGTCTCTTCTTTTCTTTTTAGCCTTAGAAATTTTTGTAAAAATTTCTATCTACCTATAAACAATTTAATATTAATGAAATATCAACTTTATTCCTTATTACTCCTTTGTGATCATTTCTTGTCAATAATTCACCATCAATCAACTTTGAAAAATGTACAAGCTCTTTCTGAACTTAACTTAAACTGTTAATCAATAATCAAGTAAACTATATAATAGATAAGATTAAGTAATAACACAATCCGAACTCAACACTTAAAAGAAATCAGGTAATAAAGTAATGCAATACTCATTCATTACTGAAGTATGAGACAGATCTGTAATAGATCAATTCACCATCTTTAAGACGAATGGTTCTACCCTAACCTCCGAACACCAGTAAAAACTTTATAACAATTAATTCACCATTGAATGGTCGAATTCACCATTCAATGGTGAGGCAAGTCCACCCGATCCTCCTTACGCCATAAAAACTCCATAACAATTAATTCACCATTGAATGGTTGAATTCACCATTGAATGGCGAGGCAAGTCCACCCGATCCTCCTTACGCCATAAAAACTCCATAATAATTAATTCACCATTGAATGGTTGATTCACCATTCAATGGCTAGGCAAGTCCACCTGATTCTCCTTACACCTTTGAACAGAACATCATTGAACAGAACATAAATTGGAGAAAAGAAATCTTTTATTGATGAAGATTAACATTATTACAAGCTTCTGTACATTGATACTGTCTCTACTAAAAATACTTCTGAAGCCTTCCAGCATGCCAAGTATTCTTTATCTCTGACCCATCTAATGCTCTCAACCGATAGGTCTCTGGCTTCAGTACTTCAATAACTTCATAAGGACCTTCCCAGTTCGGCATTATCTTTCCCAAATTCTGAGGCATAGAAGCTTCGACTTCTCTGAGAATGAAATCTCCCACTTCAAACCTTCGAAGCTTTACCCCTTTGTTATAGTACTTAGTTACACGATGCTGATAAGCTGCCAACTTGATCAAAGCTGTCTCTCTGACTTCTTCCAGTAAGTCCATGTTGACCTTCAGCCCTTCATCGTTGTATATCTCCTTAAACTGACTAACCTGAAGACTTGTAGACCCAATCTCCACAGGGACTAAGGCATCAGCACCATTTTTCAACCTGAAAGGTGAATCTCCCATTGTAGTCCTTGTAGTAGTCCGATAAGCCCATAACACACTGAGAACTCTTCTGGCCATCTCCCTTTCGCCTCATCTAGTCTTCACTTAATTCCATCCAGCAACGTTCTATTAGTTACCTCAACTTTCCCATTAGACTGTGGATAAGCCACCGAGGTCTTTCTGTGCTGAATCCCCAGTTCTTTCAAGAATGCTTCAAAATTTGATCCCACAAACTGGCATCCGTTGTCCGATATTACCACCTTCGGAATGCCAAAATGAAACACTATAGATTCCTTTAAAAACTTTAAGCACTCCTGCTCTGTTATCAACCCGAGTGGCTTCACTTTGACCCATTTGGTCATATAATCAATTGCTACTATAACAAAACTAACTTGACCTTTAACTTTCGGTAATGGACCCAGTATATCTACCCCCTAGACAGCAAAAGGTATAGGAGATAAAATCGAATATAGCTCTTCTGGTGGCTGATGTGGGATAGGGCTATTCAGCTGACACTTTTGACACTTCTTCACATACTCAGTAGCCTCTTTAAAGATGGTGGGCCAATAATATCCCTGACGAAGTACTTTGTATGCTAACAACTTTGCATCCATGTGATCGCCATAGATACCTTCATGAACTTCTTGAAGAACATAATCAGCTTTAGAAGGAACTAAAAACTTCAACAACAGAGATAAAAAGGCCCTTCGATAAAGATCCCCATCAATAAGAACAAAATTGGCACTCTTATACTTCACCTTCTTAGCCAGCATCTGATCCGAAGGAAGTACGCCATCTGCCAGATAAGTTAAGTAAGGAGTCATCCAGCAGTTTGAACGTTCTATGCACATTACCATTTCATGCTAGATACTTGGTTGTTTCAAAATCTCCAAATACACCGAGCCATCAAAAGTGCTTGCTTCAGTTGTAGCCAATTTTTACAACGCATCAGCAACGGAGTTGTCATTGCGATCAACCCCCTAAAACTCATAATAGAGGAAATACTGAAGTAGATCCTTCAATTCTGCTAGGTACTTAATCATTCATGAACCGCGAGTCTCATATTCCCCTGAAATATATTTAACAACAAACTTAAAGTCACTGTAGATGATTATCCTCTGCACTTCAAGACTCTTCGCCAGTCATAATCCTGCTAACACCGCTTCATACTCTGCCTCGTTATTTATTGCTCTGAACCCGAATCTGATGGACTGTTGCACTTTAAATCCCTCCGGACTTGTCAAAATAATCCATACTCCACTGATGTACAAAGTAGAAAATCCATCTGCATACAGCGTCCATAAACTCTGATTCTGTTGTAGTACTGCAACCGCCCAGTCAGACACTTCAGCCTCTCCCAAAATGTCATCATCTTTAGAAAACGAACATTCAACCATGAAATCAGCTAAAGTTTGTCCCTTAATAGCAGTCCGAGGATGATACTCTATGAAGAATTGGGACAACTCCATAGTCTATGAAGCGAATATCCCCAAGACTTCAGGTTTGCCCAAAACCTTCTTCAACGACTGATCTATGTATACTATTAACAAGCGACCTTGGAAATATTGTCGAAGCTTTTGACTAGCTATGATCAGAGCAAAGGCAAATTTCTCAAGGTTTGGGTACCTGGTTTCAACATCTCTTAGAACATGGCTCATATAATACACCGGATGTTGTTTACCCCCAACTTCACTTACTAGAACTGTTCCCACTGCTAGCGAGCTAGCTACCAAATACAAGTACAATGGTTCAGCAGGAGATGATTTTACCAACAAAGGAGCCGAAGAAAAGTACATCTTTATTCCTTGAAAAGCGTCTTCACATTCCGAAGTCCACTAGAACGTCTTAGAATTCTTTGGCCCTTTCAATGTATCAAAGAATGGTAAATACCTTTCTGTTGATTTGGACATGAATCTCCTCAAAGCTGCAATTCGACCAGTTAGGCGTTGAACATCTTTGTAATATTGAGGAAACTTTATGTTTAAAATAGCCTAGATCTTTTCTGGATTGTCTTCGATACCCCGTTTGCTGACTAGATAACCCAAAAATTTACCAGCACCAAGTCCGAAGGTACATTTAGTAGGATTCAGTTTCAGGTTATAATGACGTATCGTCTGGAAACACTCCTCTAAATCATTCAAATGTCCCTATACATTCATGCTTTTGACAATCATGTCATCAACATAGACTTCCATATTCCGACCCAATTGCCTTGTGAAGACGAAGTTCATCATCCTTTGGTATGTAGCCCCCGCATTTATTAAACCAAACGTCATCTTTTTATAAGCATATACCGAACGATGTTTAATGATGCCATCTTCGGTATATCCTCTTTACACATAGAAATTTGGATGTGATAACCAAAAAAGGCATCCATAAAACTGAGTAAAGCATACCCCGAAGTCGCATTAATGAGCTGATCAATGTAAGGCAAGGGATAGAAATCCTTCAGGCAAGCTTTATCCAGGTCCGTGTAATTTATAAAAACTTGCCATTTCCCATTCTGATTTTGCACCAACACTACATTCGCCATCCACTCTGGATAATCTATTTCAAATATAAAATCAGCATCCAGCAGTTTGGCGATCTGTTCATCAATAATCTTCTATCGCTCTGGTGTAAATATACGTCTTTTTTGTCGGACTGGCTACTTCGCTGGAACTACTTCTAGTCGATGCTCTGCAACCTTTCTGCTTACCCTCGGCATATCACTAGGCACCCAATCAAAGATGTCTGCATAACATCAAAGTAGTTCTATTAGGTTCGTCCGGAGTGGTTCCGGCAGACCTGAACATATCTTCACCGTCTTGTCCTTCCTCCCTGGAATCAGCTCGAACTCCTCAGTCTCTCCATCCGGTATGACTAATAGTTCTAAATTGCTTTCCGTAAAGGGCTCGATCTCAATAGTCATAGCCTGCTTCTGTTTACTGACTCTTACCCCCTAAGCAATCACCGTGTTCCGATAACATCTTCTAAACAAATCCAAATTTCCAGCCACTTCACCAACTCCATGTGTCGTTGGGAATTTGATTTTAAATTGAGGAATAGATGTTACTACCTGAAAAGCAGTCAAGGTGGGTCTTCCCAATATGGCGTTGTAAGTCGAGTCTACATGCACAACATAAAATCTACACATAATTTCTACCTATTGTGGAGATTTTCTGAAGATAACTGGCAGCTCAATAATACCCGTCACCTTAACTAGATCATTGATGAAGCCATATAACGGAGCTTCCTGCCTGATCTCCATCTTTCGCCCATCCAGATACTTCATCTGATAAGCATGTGCATATAGGATATCCACAGAAGACCCATTATCGATAATCATTCGCTTCATATCCACCGAACCCACTTGTGATGTAATTACCAGGGTCCTTCATGGGGTTCAATGGGCTCCGAAGGGTAATCCTCATCAGTGAAGGAAATTATCGTTCATGGATACAGTCTGTCAGTCTTCAAGAGTGTACTCTCCACCGACATAACCGAATCCAAGATCCATATCTCTTCTTCTCGATCATCTTCCCAGCTGTTTCCCCGGTAATAACTTCAACAACGTGCCTAGCTGGCTAATTCAGAGTGGGTTGTGCAGGTTGAACTAGTTGAGCATCCTGAACAGACCTTGCCTTCCTCTGCTGCTCTCCTTGGTGCTCTCTCCTTGCCACATACTAAACCAACACACCACTTTGAACATTCCTTTCAATGAACTCTTTTAAACTGCAACAATCATTCGTGCCATGACCAAATGCCTAATGGTAATCACAATAATTGTGAGTATTACCCGATCCAGATTTAATATTATCACTAGGTGGTTCAAAGTAGGGTTGGTCTTTGATCTGATCCAAAATAGCAGCCCTATCCGTATTCAGTTGAGTGTATACTCTGTTCACCTTCTGGGTTGGAACAGGTGGACGATTTCCTCCTTGACGCCAGTTATTGTTATATTTCTTCTGATCACCTTCAGCTTTATCTTTGTCTTTCAGTCAAAGAAGGACGCTTCAAGCAAAACTCTTCGGATGGTGAAACATCAGCTTCTTCACCAGCTTTTCTAATTTCACCAAGTCTAAACCATTCTAAAATAACCAGACAGCTTGAAGATCGTTGAGATCAGTTACTTGTTTGACCGCTTCTCTAAATTTCTTCACATACTGGCCCAAAGACTCATTCAAAAATTGTCAAGCTTGAGCCAACGAACTAGTAGGCTTTCATCTTCTCTTGTTGCTCCCAAAGCGAGCATGGAATTTACCACATAAATTTGTCCAAGACAAGATTGAATCTGAAGGCAGAGTTCTCATCCACTACCTAACATCCTTCTTGAGTGTCGTCACAAACATTTGACATTTGGCTACATCTGAGAAATTATAGTAATCCATCAGCCTATCAAACGCTTGGCTATGGTCAAATAGATCACCGGAACCATCGTAACTTTCCATATACGGAATCTTCTTGGTAGAGTCAGCTTTTTCTTTAAGAATCTCTGAAGAAAAAGGAGAAGCCTTTTTCCCCGAAGTATCTTTCACTTGTTGAACTTCGGCCAGTTGTCTCCGAAGCTCTTTCAATTCATTGACCAAAAACTCTACTCCTTCCAGTTGTGAAAAGACTTCTTTCTTCGAAGAGCTTTTCTTCTTCTGAATAGAATGACCCCTACCATCCGAACCCACAACTTTAGACGGACTTCCCCAATGATGAGTATCTACAGGGCGGTGTGCCCTCGTTGGATTCTCAGGAGTGTGACTTTTAGATCTGCTTCGGTGTGGGGCTCTATCACTATAGCAAGAATACTCAAGGATGAGTGCCTTCTTTGTATTCTTAGGTGTATATTCCCTGGACCTGCTCCTTCGTCTACTTCTACCATGATCTCGAGAACCAATAGGTTAGTGTACCCTCTTCGGTCCTTCAAAAGTATGGCTTCTTGACCTTATTCAATCCCGAGGGCGGCCTCAAGATATATGACCAGAATTGAGCATAACTTGACGCCTCATCCTTCATCTCCGCCATACGAAGCATCTGTTCAGCAATTTCTTCCCTCTGCTTTAGAAGAACCTCCAAGGCCTTGTCAGCTTCTTCGGCCATCCTGGACAACTTGGATGCTCTGTCGGTTTGACCACCTCGGTGTTAGGTTCTAGGCGGTGTGCCTTCTACCCTTCTCTGACCATGGTTGGGTCCTTTATCAGCAGTGAAGACTAGTCTTCTTTTGGCATCGCCTTGGACTCTTGCATGAGAACCTTCTGAAACATCCTTGGAGGCGGTACTATCATGAGCACTTTTTGAAGGACCCAAACAATCTTTGACAGATATTCGTTGCACAGACGAACTTGTAGCCATCAGTTATCCTTCGGCAGTAGTTGTCTTACTCTTCACCGTAACTTCTGACGTAATACAGTTACTTTTTGTGATTGAAATTCAAAAACACTAGAAAATCAGCCCTACTTCTAGCGCCAATGTTAACGCCAAGATCTTTACACACGCCTCAATCACATAAGAGCGCGTCCAATCCTGCACAGTTCAACAGGTCAATACCAGAAGCTTGACGGCTTAGACAGTCGAGGGATATCTCCGGTGTGAGAGTCAGTATAGGCAGATACAAGGATAACAATGAAGGATAATAGCTCTAGTGTTTTCATAAAAGAATATATTAGTTACCTCAAATTATATTGTATCCGGTCCTCATATACTCCATCTCCGATTTTACGTGCCACTGACCCGCCTGACACTATCCCACTGCAGGTAGCTTACCTGCTGATCCCATCATCCTTTTCCACCACCGGTCGATTCTGTCCAATCCTCATTAATGAATTGTAGGATAACAATCAGCCATTATCTTTATCATCATCACCGGTCAAAGCCCAATTCAAACAGTTATTCACCTAATGGTTAGGCCCAATGATCCGGCCCAATACTTTCAGGATCCAATAGAAATAGCCCAATGGTTCGGCCCAAGATATACAAAATATCATGGCCCAACACATGGCATGCCTCAAGTCAACTATCCAAATCCATTTGCTTGAAAGCATGATAAAATACTACAGAACTACTATTATCAATTAGGATCTTTCCTCACAAAGTAATGACTTACCTTTTGCTGTTATCACTCGTGCATCTTTATGAGGAGTTCGAACACCCACATAATTATAATCTATGAAGGGTGATCGGCAACGTTTACTTGAACTCTTTTTTTGTGGTGTTGGGGGGGCTGAGACAGATTTTTGACCTGTTGAACGTATGTTTTTTCCCGTTGTTCAATGAGTTGGAATATGAAACTAAGCTTGGCCTAGCCTAATTTCTTAGCCATCCTCATATGCGCGAGCCCATTCCTATTTCCTTAACCATGTTATTAAGCCCATAATAACATGTACTAATATACACAATGAGTGTTTTAAAAATAGACAATGTGGGACTTTGACAAAACTATAAATTTGAAGCACAACCAACAGTGCCTACATGATTCAAAATTATCAAAGATAGAAAAATTAAAAGGAAGTAAGAAGGGTAATGGATTTTAGATACATAATGTTGATACCTTATGGGTTTGAATCGACACTTAGTGGAACAAGCTCATGATTGTAGATTATAGGTGAATTATATTCTTGAACCCATTATCTATGATACAAACAATTGAACTTGCACACATATCCAAAAATCCTGAATCCACACAAGTTTGCGGTTGGGCGCTTTCTAGGCTATGCGCCATATCCCAGATTTTCATAAAGGCTCTAGAGAGTTTGCCAAAGACTCTCATAGGAAGCGGCCTATACCTCCACCTTTATATAGGTGAACCCATCAAGTGTAAACTGACAAACACCGCCCTTTAAGGCTATGAGTTTCATTAAGAATCTAAATGATTCATCCTATCACAATTTGTCAGTAAGCACCACATACACACAGGGAGAAATATAAATAATCGTAGTGCTTTAATTAAATAATTACATAACTTGTTATTACCCATTGAACCCAATTTATGGGATCTCCAATCACATGGGTTGGGTTTCCATCACATATTATTTACTCAAAATGTTGGCAATAGTCCCATCCTTTTGGATGTTTCTTGGATAACCTTTTCACTCAATCCATTAGTAAGCGGATCCACTAGGTTCTTTTCAGACCTCACAAATTCCATGGAAATAACATCGTTACTGATCACTCCTCGTACAATATTATGTCTCAAGCGAATATGTCTATGTTTCTCATTATAAACATGGTTCATTGCCCTGCCAATAGCTTTTGAGAATCACAATACAGAGAAATAGAAGGAATTGGCTTAGACCATAGCGGCAAGTCAGCCAATAAATTCCTTAGCCACTCTGCTTCTGTACCTGTCAATTCTAAAGCGACAAATTCAGATTCCATAGTAGATCTAGCAATACAAGTTTGTTTAGTAGATTTCCAAGGAATAGCTCATCCACCTAAAGTAAACACATAACCACTAGTGGAGTTTGTCTCATCATTATCAGATACCCAATTAGCATCACAATATCCTTCTATTACACTAGGATGACCAATGAAATGTACACCTACATTAACTGTTCCTTTTAAATATCTCATTAATTGTGACAATGCATTCCAATGATCTTGTGAAGGATTATGTGTATATCTGCTAAGTCTACTAATGGCGTATGCAATATCAGGTCAAATACAGTTTATTAAGTACATTACACTACCAATGATTCTAGCATATTCAATTTATTCAATATTATTCCCTTTATTTTTCTTTAAATGCACACTAGTCATAGAGTTTTCCTAATGGCTCTTCATTAAAGAAATTAAATTTCTTAAGAATATTTTCCACATAATGAGACTGTGATAAAATAAAACCACTTGCATGTTTATTTATTTTCATGCCAAGAATCAAATTCTCTTCTCCTAAATCTTTCATGTCAAATTTAGAAGATAAAATATCTTTAGTAGTTTTCACAACTTTCTCATCAGTGCCAAATATTAGCAAGTCATCCACATATAATCAAATAATCACACCACAATTTCCATTAAATCTAATATAGACACAACTATCAGATTCATTTGTCACAAAATCATTAGACAAGAGAGTTTTATTAAATTTGTCATTCCATTATTTTGGTGTTTGTTTCAAACCATACAAAGATTTTACAAGTCTACACAATTTTTGTTCTTCACCTGGAACAACAAACCCTTCAGGTTGACACATATATATTTCTTCATTTAACTCTCCATTCAAAAAGGCAGTTTTAACGTCCATTTGGTGGATTATCAATTTATAAATAGATGCCAAAGCAATTAAAACTCTTATGGTTGCCATTTTAGTTACTGGTGAGTAAGTGTCAAAATAATCAAAACATTCTTTTTGAGTAAACCCTTTTGCTACAAGTCTTTCCTTAAATTTATCAATAGACCCATCAGCTTTTTAATTTCTTTTTAAACACCCATTTACATCCAATATGTTTACATCCTCAAGGCAAATTAACTAGTTCCCATGTATGGTTAGACATAATAGAATCTAGTTCACTATTAATAGCATCTTTCCAAAAGGTTGCATCAATTGATTTCATTGCTTCTTCATAAGTTTTAGGGTCATCTTCAGTTATAAAGGCAGTTATAAAATCTGGACCAAAAGTTTTCTCAAAATATTGCCTTTTACTTCTAGTCGATGCAACTATAGGTTCTTTATCTTTCCTTTTAAGATGTTCATTTGAAAAAGGACTGCTCACATCTCTTATTTTCATTGAAAATATATTTTCAAAAAAAATCGGCATCCTTTGTTTCCAAAATTGAATTATTTTAATAATTATTAGTTGTATCTTTTATTACCAAAAATCTGTAAGCAGCACTATTAGAAGCATATCCAATAAAAATACAATTCATTGTTATAGATCCAATTTTATTCCTTTTAAATTCTAGTATAGCTACTTTAGCTAGACACACCCACACTTTATGATACCCCAAATTAGGTGCATGTTTCTTCCATAAGTGATATGGTGTAGAGTCTATCTTTTTATGTGGAACTCTATTTAAAATATGATTTGCAGAAAGGCAAGCTTCTCCCCACATATTAGAAGGTAAACCAGAACTAATTAACATAGCATTCATCATATCTTTAAGTGTTCTATTTTTTCTTTCCGCAACTCCATTGGACTGTGGAGAATAAGTAGGAGAAGTTTCATGTATAATTCCATTTAGTTCACAAAATTTTTTAAGACTTCCCGAATCATATTCACTTCCACGATCAGATCTAAGTCTTTTAATTTTTCTTTCTAACTGATTTTCAACTTCCGCTTTATATTTAATAAACATTTCTTCCATTTCATCTTTAGAGGAAAGGAGATAAATTTGAGTATATCTAGACATATCATCTACAAAAGAAATATAATATTTCTTACCACCTCTACTCGTAGTATTTTTAAAATCAGTTAGATCACTATGAATTAACTCAAGTAGTTCAGTTTGTCTTTCAACACTTTTAAAAGGTTTTTTAGCATGTTTTGCTTCTACACAAATTTCACATTTGTTAAAGTCGGTATTTGCAAAATTAAAGCTCAAGTTGTTTCAATTTTTTAATAGAAGCCACATTCACATGTCATAATCTAGCATGCCACATATCCAAAGATTCAACAATATAAGCAAAAGAAGCATTCTTATTATTTAATTCAGGAGAAGCATCAAGTACAAATAAACCCCCATTACAAAACTCTTTCCCAACAAATTCCCCATTACGAGTAAGTACAAGTTTATCAGACTCAAAAACAAGTTTTATGCTAGCTTTGTTCAACAAGGATCAGATCACAAGATTTCTACGAATATCGGGCACATGAAGCACGTCTTGCAAAGTTATTATTTTCTCAAAAGTTAACTTTAATAAGACTTTCTTTTTTCCCGCAACATTGGTGGCTCGTGAATCTCCCATAAACACTTTTTCTCCATTAGTCACATTTTCATAGTTAAGAATTACATCTCTATTCGCTCAAATATGTCTAGTGGCCCCGATATCTACTACCCATTCCGTGAAGTTGTCAACTAGGTTTACTTTCAAGACAACAGCAACAATAATGTCATCAGATTCAACCAAGTTCGCTTGAGCTTAGGCTGAGAGTTATTATTATTGTTATCTTGGCTTTTGCGAAAGTAACACTTCATAGCAATATATATGACAAGGTTTGCCACATACGAAACGAGGACCTTTAGTGAAAGGTTTCTAAATTTGATTGGGTTTCTTGAACCTACTATCCTTTCTTCCCATTGATTTTTGATTTTTCCCTTTATAGTTTTTGGACTGATAATTTTGGCTTTTCCAATGTGGCTTTTGTTCTACAAGATTAGCCTTGACAGTATAACTTGGAACTATGTCTCCTCTTTCTTTAGTCCTGTTTTTTTCTTCAATATGTATGTGTGCCACTAGTTCCTGCATAGTGAAATCTTTAGTTTCATGTTTAAGGTTCATCTTATAATCTTTCCATGAGGGTCGTAATTTTTCGATAAGTACATCAACTTGAAAAGTCTCACATATATTCATTCCTTCCCCAATAACCTCCCCCACAATTGTTTAATATGTATGACTTGCTCTATTACTGACTTACCATCTTGCATCTTAAAATCTAGAAATTTTTCAGCAACATATTTCTTAAGGCCAGAGTTTTCCACAACATATTTAGATTTTAAGGCATCTCAATTTTTCTTAGCACTTTCATATGGATAATAAATATCAAACAGTGAATTAGATAAATAGTGTAAGATATATCTATGACATGTACGATTATCCTTAACATAATCTCCTTTTGTTGACTTATCAACATCAGTTTTTTCAACAGTTTCAATAGTATCAGAAACAACAATAACAGGAGCATCCATATATAACACATATTCCAAATTCATAATTTCCAAATAAAATAGCATATCTTCTAACCATCTCTTAAAATTAGAACCATCAAAACGTTCAATTTTTGAAAGATCCAAAGCAGATTTCATCTTGTTAATAAATTAAAATCACTTTTTAGATTGTTGGAATATGGAGCAGAATTAATAAGATGAATAATACAGTAAATTGGAACAACTTATCTGGAAACCGAGGCATAGCAACGCTACTGTCCTAAAAAGTGATTTCGCCCCCATTGATAATAATCACAGGTACAAATGGGCTACCGACGATCACTCTCCAGGATTCAACGGTAAAGCCTCCGATCATGTGTACTCACAAAAAGAGACTGTGGACTTGTCTATGTGGATTGCCCAGAATAAAAGAGTATCTGTATATAGGAGGAGGAACATATTGTATATATGTATTGTATTGTGTTAACTTCTGTAGAAAAGAGCAGAACATAGTGGTATTTATAGAAGGAAAAGAAGAACATGGTGAACGTTGGGAGAAAAACAAATGTTACTGGAGAACGTTACAAAGAAGATGGGCAACGTAACTGGAGAAAGATATGCAACGTTCAGAAGAACGTTGGGACAGGGCTAGGGTTGCGGCTAATAATAAAAAGGTAGAATGAATAAAAGAAATTAAGGATTTTAGCAAAATAGTGGGCTATCTGGGTGCACCCGCAAGGCCCCCCTGCGCAGGCGTAATTTGCGCACACACACACTAAGGTTTTTTGATCAAAAATCCAGAACAAAGCTTGGCATAGCCAATTCCTTAGTCATCTTCATATGCATGAGCCTATCCCTATTTCCTCAACCATATTATTAAGTCCATACTAACATGTACTAATATACACAATGAGTCTTTTAAAAATAGGCAATGCCGGACTTTGACAAAACTATAAATTTGAAGCATAACCGACACAATGTCCCTCCAACTGCATATCCCTTTGAGATTGTTGTGATGTACCCCTGAATTGGAGCATCTCCTGCTGCTATCTCTGGTTGTTCTGATCTTCGGTTTTCGGCATTATCCCTGGCCATATGTTAACGTAACTCCCCTTTTCTTATTTACTCTTCGATTAGGTCTTTCAATTGGTAGCAATCTTCTGTTTTTAACCTTTATCTTCGTGATACATGTAATACTTGCTCTTGCTTTTCTTCCTTCCATGCAGGTTGATCTTTGGGGTTTTTTTGAAATATGGCTTGTTTTTTATCTTGTTAAAGATCTTTGCTCGTTCTGTATTCAAGAGTGCGTACATGTCGTTGGGCTTTTTGAATCCGTGGAATGTACTTGGCTTCAAGTCCGATGCACCACCTTTCTCCCGATCACCTCCGTTATTCTTATCTTTTACATGGTCATCATGTGTCTTAATCCTTGCACCGAGACAAAAATGCTTCTTCGATGTCTATGTATGTATCGGCCTGATCATATTGTTCGCTCAAGCTTTTAGGGGCATTTTTTTTTAGGACCTCTACCAACTGCCGTTATGACACCTTATATGTGCATGCTATTATGAAACCCATTGCCTAGGCCCTGTTACCTCCAACACATCTTTGTATCTGTAGATATAGTCCCTTAGGGACTCTAACCTTCTAGTACACCTGTATTGAGGATTCTGTCAATTAACCTTCCTCTCCTTCTGGAAATGACTCATGAACATCTGCTTCAACTAATCAAAAGAATTGATTGATCTAGCCTTCAAAGTTCTATATCAGGCCTTTGTAAACCCTTAAGTATGGTATTGAGCACATTGTTGCATCATCATGTCTGTAATAATCCATCATGGATTCATTAGAGTTGATATGCTCATATGGATCCGTTAATCCATCATACACACCTACATTCAGGATTCACAGGTTTGTATCTACTTAAGCCTTGTAAATCGCTTCACTAAATGGGGATTGAGTTGTGTAGTTTCGTACTCCCTAAGCAGTCTTTAATTGTTTATCTTAGTTCTTTGATCTTTCCCCACAGTTCTTTGTTTTCCTCGGTTTGGTTGCTTCTTCGTTGGGATTTGATCTTTCCCACAGTTCTTTGTTTTCCTCAGTTTTGTTGCTTCTTCGTTAGAATTTGGGTCTTATTTTCCCATATCCTTCTGGTGATCTTTCTGCTCTCCTTCTCCTACTTTTGGGTGTACTTTCTCGATTGCTTCTCTCCTGAGATAGATGTTGATGTCTGGTGGTTATCCGTGCATCTTCGTTCTTTTTTTCCGCTGTAGTAGCTTTTTGTTGTTCTGCCAATTGCAACAACTCTTCATCTTCTTCATTCTTTTTTTTTCTTACTAATTCGGCGTGGGGTTGAACCCAGGACCTCTTGCTTTGCAAGAAACCTGGGGTACTAACTGAATCAAGGCAAGTTGGTAACCTCTCTTTGTCTTGCCTTCTGGTGGATGTTGTTTTGTCTATTCCCGTTTAATGATTTGTCAATTAGCTCTGTAAATGAGAGTGTGTAATATCATCCCTTGCATCACGAGGTCAGTTGTTCATGTCGAATGTGGCTTTCACTTTGAGTCGGGCATTCACCTTTCTCTCTCCAACGGTTCGCACCATGAAGTTCCACCAAACTGATAAGTGGAATTGTTCCTGAGACGGACGGGATTTGCCGAATTGGTCTGTTAAGCAATCGAACATCAAGACTCTTCAACCATCATCCCTCCTTCGATTGCCCTCTACTTCTGGGGTACGAAAATTTTTAGAAACCACCAACATTTTGACGTTTTAGTGACAAAAACAACGAAAGACACTAGACCCTTCTTCTAGTGCCAATATTGAAGCTTGGTTTCGTCTACGTTAGTTTCTAAGTCAGGGTTCACTAATTGGACCTTCCGCTTACCATGAAACAAGATAAGGAAACGAATGCGCAGAGGGTTGTCCTCTAGATCCGCCTCCAGTGCTTATGTTAATACTTTAGACAACACAATTTATAGGTAAGTATATAAAAGAGTGAATGAATCTCCCAGTGGTTTGGACCTCTGTAAATGTGTTTAAAGTCATTACGTACTTACAAATTTGACGTTAGGGTGTTACGCCCTTAAATACAACTCTTTTGTATGAGCGTTACCTTTGACCCCAAAATGGTGCCTCGTGTCACCCTGAAACAAGATAAAGGAACGAATGTGCAGAGGATTGTCCTCTAGATCAGCCTCCGATGCTTGTGTTAATACATTAGACAACACAATTTAGAGGTAAGTGTATAAAAGAGTGAATGAATCTAATAATTTGAGCATCTGTAAATGTGTTTAAAGTCATTACGTATTTGCAGATTTAATAAATGCAACTCTTTTGTCTGAGTGTTACCTTTGACCCAAAAATGTTGCCTAGGGGATGTGTTAGCGCGTACAAACATATGGGTCATCGAGCTATGTCGGAACTGTGGTATGCCATCCTAACAACTATCCTTAAATCACAATAATACTATTGCAAAATTTGATAATGTATTGCAAGTTAACACCGGTGGCAAATGATAGAAAAGACTGAAGTTGCGGCTATATGGGTTCATGGGCAATGGCCCATGGGCTGGATTAGATTATGGAATTAATGTATTTACTTCTACTATAAGATATGGTCATTATTACCAAAAATAGAAAGGGTTCTTTACAGAAATATACAATAATTAGAAAATAATTACACCATTAGTGCATGCACAAAATAATTACAAAAAGAGTAACATCTACAAAATAATTACAGAAAGAGTAACAAATTCAAACCATTCTGTTGGAAGAATACATGTTTTGATTTGATGTTTAAAGTAAATGCTCATGATTATATGTAAAGTCCTTCAAGGAATATATGTACAAGGACTTTGTGATAGATCAAAATTGTTAGGTTGATCTTAACTTTTAATGTTCATCATTCTCTAAAGGAATGTATAGATAAAGAGATCAAATATGTTATGTTGATCTATGACTTGAAAGAAATAGATAGGCTTCAACAAGAATCGTAGTCTACCAAGTTGATCAACAGATTGCAGAAGCCAAGGCAGGATCGTAGATCTTAGAAGATCGTAGTGTATCTACCTTGAAGGACCTCTTCAGGTTTCGTGGAGTGGTCCAGACGTTTGGCAAAGCTAACTCAGAGATCGTAGTGTGCTCTCAGAAACGTAGAGTCTGCAAGACGAGCAAGTAAAGATCGTCGTGTGCAAAGATCGTAGTGTGAAATCCCTTGAAAGAAATCATAGTGTTCTATTCAGACCAAGCACAAATATGTCAAGACACATCGATATGAATTGTAGAGTGTCATCTGTCTTGTGTCAGAAGCATCAAGCCCTATCTTTTGTTTGGAGACAAATTCTAACAAATGTGGAATGGGTTTTGAACGTTGAAGCACTCACCAGTCCCAACGGTACAAAATATATCCTTAGTATTCATCAAAAGGAATGTATTCAAGCAGCTAAGAAAATGACCATTGGACAGAGAAAAACACCTTTTCAGGTGTTAGGTGAGAAAGCAGTCTACTGTGTTAGTGGGCCAGACTACAATCCAGAAGATGTGCAGAAAAGTCTCCATCAAAGCTCAGAAATGTCAAACGCATTTAATGCCTCAACAGATGACTTCAATGGATAGATCTCAAAGATCACATATATATAGAACACAGACATGTGAGAAAAATAAGCAAGTATTGAACAAAACGCATAAGAACACTCAATGCTCAACTCTACGATCTGAGAAAAAGAGGAAGCTTGCTTAGCTACTCAGTTCTTTCGAACAAGTGCTTAACTACAACTAAGTAGCCTCAATCATGATCTCAACAACAACTAATCAACTGTAGTAAGAGTTCCAAGTCTGAAGGACTTGAAGAGTTCTAAGTGAACTATGAAGAACCAAGTCTGCTGGACTTGAAGAGTTCAAGAGTGATCTAAGACGTGCCTAGACTGTTGGTCTAGAACGAATCTGTGAGATTCAGAAAGTGTAAAAGACATTCTTAGTGGATTTTCTTCTCGAGGAGTAGAAGAGTGGACTAGGAGCCTTAAGTGCTCTGAACCACTTAAAAACAACTGTGTCTATTTTATTCTTGCTATAACTGTTATAACTGTCATAACTACATCACTCTCTTTAACTCACTATCTAAAGGGGATTTCAAAGAAACCATAATTCTTCTGTGCTTAAGATCTTTATCAAAACAAGTCTTTATACAAACAAAAGTTTTTAATATCTATTCAACCCCCCCCCCCCCCTTCTAGATAATTATTGTGCCTCCGGGAACTAACACATTCAATTTCACATTAATAAGGAAACCTAAAATTAAGAAGAAATAATCGCCATAATTAATAATTTAAATTTAAACAATTCAATTTTACATTAATAAGGAAACCTAAAATCAAGGAGAAATAACCACTATAATTAATAATTCAAATCAAATTTTTGGGATCTAACAAAAAAAATCCATAATTCAAATCAAAAAGAGGGAAAAACAAAAAAATATCTTCTCCATCCTAATCTTCATCTCCCTCACCGCTCATTCTCTTCATCACCGCCTCCTCTTTCTTTCCCTTCACCATCCTCTTTCACCGCGAATCTCTTGAGTTATTGTTCTGAATTTTTTTTTGACGATTTGATTACCCACAAAAATTAAAATGGTTACATTTGTATGAAGGTTTGGTTACCAACTACATCACATTCAAAATAAATTTGTAACCTAATATAACTGAATTGGTTACCTTAGTCTGAAGGTTTGGTAACCAACTGCATGAAGGTTTAACTACCAACTTCATCACATTCAAAATAAAATTGGTAACCTAATAAAACTGAATAGGTTACTCTGGTATGAAAGTTTGGCTACCAACTACATCACATTCAAAATAAATTGGTAACCTAATAAAATTGAATAGGTTACCTTGGTATGGAGATTTGGCTACCAACTACACTATGGGAAAAAAATCAGGTAATACTTGGAAACAATTCTTAAATTAATTGGTAACTTAACCAACAGTGGGGTGGTAAAAAGTGTTGCAGGTGACAAGACGGTTAATGGAGGTGGAGGTTGTCATAACGGAGGTGGTGGAGGCGGAGGCGGGGGAGGAGGGGCTATAATGGAGGTAGCAGAGGAGGAGATGGAGGTGGCGGCGGAAGACGACCATACTGGAGGCTGATGAGGTGGAGGTGGCGGCAGGAAGGGAAGCGAATTGGAGGGGAGTAGATGGCGAAGGAGAAACGGATCGGGAGGGGAGGAAATGGAGATGAATATGACGCCCCCAAAATAGGTCCACACGACCCATTCTGAGTCGCCAGATATCATACTATAAAAATCAAATATAAACTTCATTTATACAACTGTTGAACTGTCGTGCAGAATACGACCACAGTTAAACTGTGAGTTTTAATAAAAATGTTGTAACTTTCATGGTGCATTGATGAGTAGGTTTTATACCTATGAATCCGATATTATTAAACTTAATTATTGTTATATTTAATTGTTTTTTAGGATCTTTTTATGTGTTTTGTGTTTATTTGTTGTAGGTTGGAGCTGGAGGGACGAATTGGTCATTTCGGAGAAGAAAAAGGTCAAAAATCATGAAAATTAAAGCTGAGTGGCATTTCTGTAAATACGTGGTCCTGGTCAAGCGCCTAGGCGCTTGAAATTGCCCTATGATGAGCGCCTAGGCGCTCTAGTACGTAGAAAGTTTCGTTTTTATGCTGTCAAGTGGGTTTTTGAAGTCAAAGAGGAGTCTGAATGAGGGCTGAGACCAATACAAATAGGAGAGGACTCTAGAAAAGCAAGGGGAACGAATTTTGCAAGGAATCAATCAAGTTTTCAAGAGATTTGCAGAGAGAACAAGGAAGAAAAACACGAAGGAGAATTGCAAAGGCTGAAGATCTAAGAGAGAGTTTAAGAGCAAATTCAGAGTTTCTTCTTCTCTTCTCTATTTTTATCTTTTGTAACTATCTGGGATGTTTGGATTATTAATTTGGATGATGTTTTTCTTTATTATAATCATGAACTAAATTTTAATTAAGATTGCAACGGAACTTGGTATGTAGTTTAAATTGCAAGCTTCCCATTGATTGAACGTTGGTTTTTATTGAATTGTTTATTATATCTTATGCTTATTGATTAATTGTTTGGCCAACAATTACTGTGATAATCTATATAAAATTGGAAGATGGAGTATAGATTGAGATCTGGATATGATAACATCTGTTCATATAATCTGAATAGGGTTAATATGATTAGCGTGTAGGATAGGAATATACCTATGTGTTTTTTGTATCCATTGAAAGAATTTGTGCGTAAACCCTAATTAACTTGATTCACATAGGAATATAGTGAGTTGATTAACTGGGGTGTTCCTTGTAATTCTGCATCTTAAAGATTGGATTTAGGAGGATTTGTTCACGTGTCTTTGGAAGAAGTGCGTGAATATTCATAAAGCATTCTTGGATAACAATTCATATTAATTGATTTATTTTAAATGGGAAGTAAATTAGTTTGAATGAAATACCAAGGGAAGTTGTAATCTTAATCTGTTAAATCTGCAGTTATTCTTGTGAAATTTTGGTTTTAATTATTAGTTTGTTAAGTTTAATTTTCAAATCACAAACAAAATTTTCTTAGTTTAAAATAGGATTAATTGCATTAGAATTAGTAATTGATAAATATTAGTCTATTTCCTCGTGGGAACGATATCCTTGCTTGCTGAATATTACAATTGAACGTGTATACTTGCGTAGTAAAGTGCTATTAAAAATTTAGGCAACAAGTTTTTGGCGCCGCTGCCGGGGAATTAGTTTAATACAGTTTTACCAATATTACCTTCAATCAAATTAGTCTTAATTTAAATATTTTTATTTTTATTTTTAATTATCTTCCTATATTTCTTTCTTTTCAGGTACCATGGATGACTTTTCGTATCAATGGCCATACACGAACATGACTCAACCAAAGGAAGCGGAGATTGACAGACTCGCGACACTCTCCGCAATGTCAGCACAAATTGAAGAACTTTCGAGGGAGTTGGACGTTATCGCAGCCCAACAGAGTCGAAGGATGGCAATTACCTGTGGCTATTGTGCTGGCAATCACCCGAGTAATCAATGCACCATCAATCTTGGGCCGGTACAGCAAGGTGGTGTATACCTCAACCAGTATGCATATGATAATTACCATCAAGTTTGGGGGTATCACCCGGATTCTTCATGGAGCTACAACTATCAGGACCAATACTCTGCTCCAAATCCAACATATCCATCAAATTTCTCAAATCCACCTCCAATGCAACAAGAAGACAATTCAGATTTCAAGGAATTCATGTTAAGGATTATAGCAGAAAAAGAAGAGATGATAATGAGTCAGGAGTTATCAACCCAAAATTTTAATAATCGAATGGAACAACTCCTTACTACCTCAACCAATGGTCCTCAATACATGGCTTCCGAGACCGAAACAGAAAATTCAAGGTTGGAGGAATTGGTGTCCAAGTTCATAGCATCAAATGAGGAGAGAATGAGTAATCAAGCGAGGTCAATTCAAAATCTTGCGGATCAAATAGAGCAAATGACCAAAGCCGTAAGCAACCTTCCTCCAAACACTCGGTTTTATGACATGGATGACGAAATTGATGAAGAACCTGAACCAAATCTACAACTAGATGAGCCTCGAGATGTTGAAAAAGAGGAGACAAGTAGGGATAATGACAACAAGTTCGGTGAAGAACAAATTGTGAGAACCAATGATGATGAGCCGATGTTATTTATGCCTCAAGTGACTTCTCCTCCACAGTTCAAGAATCTGGTTAGATTTGCAAAACCTTGTCCAATTGGTAGTCATGTCATTGGCAATACTCCATGTGACGTAAAAGCGAGTACAACTTCGAAGCCATGGTGCGATGAGAAAGAGAAGATAGACGAAGAGCACATTGTGTGTGACAAGCTTCCATGCCCCAAATTGATCACATACACAATGGATAAAACACCTAGCTATGGGGAGTTCTTGATTGAGATCATACCAAACCAGAGCATGCTAGGTGACTTTGATGTAATGGCTATCACAAATAGGAACTTACCAAAAGCTATATTATTTCCGATGGATGGAGGGTTCCTCAACTTTCGAAGAGGAATTGGATAGCATTGACCAGAAAAAGTCAGGCTGAAAGACTATAAAACAAGCGCTTATTGGGAGGCAACCCAAGTTTAATTTTTATTTTTAGTTTTTATTAAGTTTTATATTAGTAGTTTTGAATTTGCATTTATTTAGGATTTAATAAAATTGCTTCTATCATGGTTTTACAGGTTATTCAAGTCAAATTCAAGTGTGGTGCCCAATTTGTTCCATGTGCTTAGCATATTCTCCAAACTTAGCGGGCAAGGAGGACGATTGCTATATTTTCAGGGAAGTCCTCTGCTTTAATTTTTTCTATTTCAGTCATTGAGGACAATGTCTAGTTTAAGTTTGGGGGCATTTTAGTGTCGTATTGCATGTAGTTAGTTATTTACATTGTAGTTCGTTATGTTTTCGGGTTATTTACATTTAGTTTTTGCATTCAGTTTTTTTTTTTTTTTTTTGTTTAAAAAAAAAAATTTAAAATCGCAAAAATAGTAGTTAGTTTATTATGTTTGTTGCAGTTAGTTTATATTTGTATGATTCCAACTGTTAGATAGTAAAAGTCTATTTTGGCCAATGATGAGACTGGAGTTAAGTAGATAAGTATAGTATTGAATATTCAGGCTTTGATGTGATTTCTTGTTATGAATTGAATCTTTTCCTGTTTGAAACTGGTATAATTAAGGTTAGCACGTTAATAACAGCTATGTTAACTGATTAAGTTTAAATTGATACATAATGGATTTCTTAAGGATAATACTAATGTGAAGGAATGAAAGACATGAATAGGCGGAGATGGCTAAATTTTGATAAAAACTTAAGTTTGGAGGGAAATTTTGGGATATATAAGCTTCGTTAAAAAAAGAAAAAAGAAAGAAAAAAATAAAATAAAAATTACCGTGGCTAGTTTTGTTTCGGAGCCTTTGTTACTTGAGTAAGTACGCCCGAAGGGGTATCTTAAAACCTAGCGCCCTAAGGTCTTATATGGTCTGGGAGTCGTTGGTCGAAAGCTCGCTAAGGGGTGACACTGTTAGCCTAATGGAATGAGACATTGCACAGTCATGGTTAAAAAAAAATTAAAAAAAAAGAAATATAATAAAACGGGTAAAGAGCAAAAATCCCCCGTGATGAAAAGTAAATCATAAGTATCCCGGATTGGACTCTTGAACTTGGTGGATGTTTGACTTTAGTTGGATCTAGCTTGTTCGTGAATTTTTTGAATTTGCACTGTATGATGCCTTCGAAGATATCTATTATGTCTTAAATTTGACTCTATATCAGTTAACATTGTTGTGGAGCACACACGCACTATATCAGTGATAACAATCTAAGATTTGATGATTGATTGGGAAATTACTGATTTGTTTAAATATGATGTATTATCATGTTTACTTGATTTCTCTAAGGCCGCTTAAATAGACTTGTTTCTGTCATTACTGTTGGATTCGTAGGCATATAGATTAGTTTCATTACATTGCATTGCATAATATTTTTGTGTTTTTGCTTGAGGACAAGCAAATGTTTAAGTTTGGGGGTATTTGATGAGTGAGTTTTATACACATGAATTGGATACATTAGAGCTTAATTTATTGTTTTTTTTTTTTTTTTTTTTTTGATAATGTGGAGTTTCCCAACCGCAGTCGGACTAAGTCTCCCCACCCCGGATCAGGCTTTACGCACAGGCTCGGCCTAAGACATGGCTCTGCCCAGAAATGTGCGATCCGTGGCCACACAAACCAATTTTTAATTGGCCCTCACACTTGTTGCAGGCGGGAATCTATCCCAGGATGCCCGGGTTTACGGTTCACCCCAGGTGGAAACTTACCGCTGCGCCAAGTGCTGTGGTTTTAATTTATTGTTGTTCTCAAGTCTTTTAGGATGTTTTTATGTGTTTGTGTCTATTCATGCATGTTTTATATTGTTTTGTAGGAATTCGGACAAAAGTTACTTGGATCGATGTTTGGGGTGGCTAGATTCGCGTTTTCGGCTTGCCATTTACACAGCAGTCACTTCAGAGCCAATTTGACTATAGCTCCGGATATTATTTTGCGAAACTTCAAGAATGAAAGTTGTAGATCTACTTTTCCTCTTTCCATAACATCTTGAATCATCTAAATCGGAGTTCGGACGAAGAAGTTATGGTCATTTTCCCAAAGGACGTCGGAGTAGAAAATGTTGGAAAAAGGAGCAAGCGCCTAGGCGCTCCAGCCAAGGCTAAATCAAGCGCCTAGGCACTCAAAGTCAGTAACTACTCTGCTACCAAGCGCCTAGGCGGTCCAGCCAAGGCTAAATCAAGCGCCTAGGCACTAGGAAGCAGAGTTTGAGCTGGGGAAAGGCTTGGTGCGGGTCTGGACGTGTTTTGGGCGAATTTTGACACCTTTTTGACTCCAAATTGGATTGGGTTTGTTCTTAAGTTAAAAATTAGACTTGTAACCTATAAATACATGATGTAAGGCATAAAAGAAGAGGGGATTACATAGATTAGATTAGATTAAACACTCCTTTAGATTAGAACATAACCCTAGTTCTAATTAGATTTGGAGATTGAAGCAACTTGGAGACCATTGAAGATTTGAAGTAGGAGCAAGGAGGGGGCGTCAAGTCTACTGACAATAGATTATTTCTTCTCATCTTCTTCTATCTTTATCTTTTAATGATTATTCAATTGTGGATTCTTAGTATAAATTCAATAATCATGAACTAATTCTTTGTTTGAGATTACAATGGATCTTATTGTGTAGTTTATTTTAATATGCTTCGTTATCAATTAGTATTTTCTATTGTGAGGATTGTCTATTGTGATTTGGACTTAATTGTTTAATTGCTTGGCCATCAATTACCGTGATAATCTATATGAACTCGAGAGATGAAGTATAGATTTAGATCTAATCATGATAGCATGTGTTCAGGATTTTGTTAATAGCTTAAACTTGATGAGTGTTAAGGTAGAGATATGCTTGACGCCGCATGTAATCTTATAGAGAACTTATTCTTCAACTTTCTTCAATTGTAATTCACATAGAGATATAGTGGGTTAGTTGGTTAAGGTGTTTAACGGATTTCTATCTTAATTGTGGATTGACGTTAATACGGTATTAGTGCATCGAGAGGTGGTTAATATTACTTTCGTGTTCTTGATTAACAATTTGGGATAGAGAATAATTGATGAGAAGTGTGTTAACCTAAATAAAGCAATAAGTGAAGTTGTGATCTTAACTCTCCATAATCTGATTTTTAATTAGTGGTAATTAGAATTAGTTTAGTTAAATATTTTAATTTATAACATTAAATTCATTTGTTTAAATAAGATTGAGTTGGTTACGGGTTAGTACTTGGTGATTTTTATTAAATAATTCTCTGTGGGAACGATACTCAACTTATCACTTTATTACTTGTTGACCACGTATACTTGCGTGTTGTGCGTAACTAGATTTTAGGCAACAAGTTTTTGGCGCCGTTGCCGGGGAAATTAGTTTAATATTTTGTCATTATTAATTTTTATAGCGTTAATCTTAATTTAAACTTTTTCTGTTCTGTTCTATTCAGGTGTTCTTGACTAGTGTATGCAAACGCGATCGAAGAAGCCAGATTTGTTGCCTCACGAGGACAACATCGAGAAAAGATTTCAGCGGTTGCGTAAGTGGGTTAAAGAAACCAAAGAAGCACTTGATAAGGAAGATACTATGGCTGAAGAAGAGCAAAAAGCACTGCGGGATTATGCTACGCCGCGGGTTACTGAAATTCAGTCGAGTATTACGAGACCTGCCATTACTGCTACAAGTTTTGAGATAAAACCGGGGACAATACAGATGATTCAAAATTCATGTCAGTTTGGAGGGTTACCAAACGATGATCCGAACGATCACATAGTCAGCTTTATAGAAATCTGCGATACTTTCAAGTACAATAATGTGTCAGAGGATGCAATAAGGCTAAGGCTATTTCCATTTACTCTCAGAGATAAGGCTAAGAGTTGGCTCCATTCACTACCACCAGGCTCGATCACTACATGGAATGATCTAGCCCAGAAATTTCTTGCAAAGTTTTTCCCGCCTGCAAAAACAGCAAAGTTGCGGAACGATATCTTCTCTTTCGTTCAGCACGATTCAGAATCACTATATGAAGCTTGGGAGAGATTCAAAGATTCATTGCGAAAATGTCCACACCATGGGATTCCTAAATGGCTTCAGGTGCAAACTTTTTATAACGGTTTATTTAGCACAGTGAGATCGAGTATAGACGCTGCAGCAGGAGGAGCTATTATGGCCAAGAATTGTGACGAGGGGTATCAGTTGCTTGAAACCATGGCAGCTAATAATTATCAATGGCCAACAGCAAGAACAACTCCGACAAGGACAGTCGGAGTGTATGAAGTGGATGCGATGACAGCATTGTCAGCTCAAGTGACAGCTCAGATTTCTGCTCTTACAAAGAAGATAGATGCACTTGGGGTACAACTAGTTCAGAAAATGGAAACGATATGTGAAATATGTGCGGGTAACCACTCAAGTGATCAATGCGCAATAAATCCTAAGTCAGTCCAGTTTGTTTCCAATTATAACAGGCAGCAGGGCAATTATTCAAACAACTACAATTCAAGAGTGAGAAACCACCCGAATTTTTCTTGGAGTAATAATCAATCACATGCTCAAGCCCAAGCTCCAAGGCAAACATATCCACCTGGATTTCAGCCACACCAACAAACTCAACAACACCCACAACCTGATAAGTTATCACAAATAGAAGAAGTGTTGGCAAGATTGGCAACTCAGTTTGAAGCCATAACTAAAATCCAATCAGCGGCAATCAAGAATCTTGAGAATCAAATGGGTCAAATGGCTAATGCTTTGAATACTAGAGCTCCAGGTTCTTTACCTAGTGATACGGAGAAAAATCCAAGGAATGATGGAAATGAGCACTGTAAGGCAGTTACACTCAGAAGCGGGAAGGAGTTGACTACAGATTTGGACGGAGACAAGAAAATAATTACTGCTGAGGATGGTGAACAAGAGAGTGGAAATTCGGAACGTAAATCTGAGGAAAGAGTTGTGACAAAACAGCAAGAAGATAAGTAAACAACAGTTGTACCACCTGTGTCGTTTCCTCAAAGATTTCAAAAGCAGAAATTAGATAGACAATTTTCAAAATTTTTAGAAGTGTTCAAAAAGCTGCAAATCAACATTCCATTCGTAGATGCTTTAGAACAAATGCCTAGTTATGCAAAATTTATGAAAGATATTTTAGCAAGAAAGAGGAAGCTAGGGGAGTTCGAAACAGTAGCATTGACAGAAGAATGTAGCGCAATTCTGCAAAGAAAGTTACCACCAAAGTTGAAGGATCCGGGTAGCTTTACAATACCGTGCACGATTGGGCCCCAGTTCTTTAACAGATGTTTGTGTGATTTGGGTGCAAGTATTAACTTGATGCCACTTTCGATCTACACTCAGTTAGGATTACTAGAGCCAAGGCCAACAAATATCTCTCTACAGCTCGCAGATAGATCAGTGACATACCCTAGGGGCATTGTGGAAGACATATTAGTGAAGGTGGACAAATTCATATTTCCAGCTGACTTCATTGTGTTGGACTACGAAGAGGATAAAGACATACCCATTATCCTTGGAAGACCGTTTTTAGCCACTGGAAGGACATTAATTGATGTACAAAAGGGAGAGTTAACAATGAGAGTTCAAGATGAAGAAGTAACTTTTAATGTTTTCAAGGCTATGAAATTTCCGAAGGAAGAGGAAGAGTGTTTAAGAATTGATCTAATTGAAGAAGCAAGTGAAGAGGTATTTAGTGAATCTGTGAATGAAAACCCTCTTGAAACCGCATTGGTTAGTGAAAATTTATTTGATGATTCAACGGTGCTAGAATGGGTCCAAATGTTAGATTCAACTCCAAAGTTCACACGATGTCTACAAAAATTTGAAACTCTGGATTATCAAGGAAAGCTAGATGAAAAGGTGACATCATCCGTAGAAGAACCGCCTACCTTGGAACTTAAGCCATTGCCTAACCACCTCCGGTACACCTACCTTGGTTCTTCTTCTTCCTTGCCAGTCATTATTTCTGCATCACTTGATAAGGTTCAAGAAGAAAAGCTACTAAGGGTACTTCGACAATACAAGACGACTCTTGGATGGACTATTGCAGATATCAAGGGAATAAGCCCATCAATTTGTATGCATAAGATCTTATTGGAAGACGAAGCGAAACCGACTATTGAACAACAACGAAGACTCAATCCCATCATGAAGGAAGTCGTTAAAAAGGAGATCATTAAATGGTTGGATACGGGAATTATCTACCCTATCTCAGATAGTTCATGGGTAAGTCCGGTTCAATGCGTGCCAAAGAAAGGGGGAATGACAGTAGTTGCGAATGAGCAGAATGAATTGATCCCAACGCGAACAGTTACTGGTTGGCGGGTGTGTATGGATTACAGAAAGTTGAATAAGGCCACTCGTAAGGACCATTTTCCTCTACCATTCATAGATCAGATGTTGGACAGGCTTGCAGGGCACGAGTATTATTGCCTCTTGGATGGATACTCAGGCTATAACCAGATTGCCATTGCACTCGAGGATCAGGAGAAAACAACATTCACATGCCCATATGGCACCTTTGCTTTTCGCAGAATGTCTTTTGGGTTATGTAATGCGCCAGCGACATTTCAACGGTGTATGATGGCTATTTTTTCAGATATGGTTGAACAAAATCTTGAGGTATTTATGGATGATTTTTCAGTTTTTGGGGATTCGTTTGATTATTGTTTGGAAAATCTCACACTCGTGCTCAAACGGTGTATGAAAACAAATTTGGTTTTAAACTAGGAGAAATGTCATTTTATGGTGCAAGAGGGGATAATCTTGGGTCACCGAGTATCATCAAAAGGAATTGAGGTTGATAGAGCAAAAATCGAAACCATTGAGAACCTGCCACCACCAATTTCTGTAAAGGGTATTCGAAGTTTTTTGGGACACGCTGGTTTCTATAGACGGTTTATAAAAGACTTCTCCAAAATCACAAAACCACTTTGCAATCTTTTGGAGAAGGATGTCCCATTCAACTTTGATCAAGCATGCCTAGAAGCTTTTGACGTGTTAAAGAAGAAACTTGTTACCGCACCTGTAATCATAGCACCAGATTGGACTATCCCGTTCGAATTAATGTGTGATGCTAGCGACTTTGCGATTGGTGCAGTTCTTGGCCAACGAAAAGATAAAATTTTTCACGCAATATACTATGCTAGTAAGACATTGACGGATGCTCAACTGAATTATACCACTACCGAGAAGGAGCTATTAGCAGTTGTTTATGCATTTGATAAATTTCGCTCATATTTGATTGGGACAAAGGTGATTGTGTTTACAGATCATTCGACAATTAAGTACTTAATAGCAAAGAAAAACGCAAAGCCGAGATTAATTAGATGGGTATTATTGCTACAAGAGTTTGACTTGGAGATCCGGGATCGAAAAGGAACTGAAAATCAGGTTGCTGATCATTTATCACGGTTAGAGAATTCAGAACTAAATAAAAATGACACAACAGTGATCAACGAATTTTTTCCGGATGAACAGCTATTTGCGGTAAGGATGGATACACCATGGTATGCAGATTATGTAAATTTCATTGTCAGTAAGGTGTTTCCGCCAGATTTGACAAGCCAGCAGAAGAAGAAATTTCTCCATGATGTGAAACAGTATTTATGGGATGAGCCATTTTTATTTAAACAATGTGGCGATCAAGTAATAAGAAGGTGCGTCCCGGAAGTTGAAATGGAGAGTATTCTATACCAATGTCATGCGTCTGACTATGGTGGACATTTTGGGGGAGAAAGAACGGCAGCTAAAGTGCTTCAATGTGGATTTTTCTGGCCAACACTCTTCAAAGATGCCTGTGTGTTTTCATTAAAATGTGACAGATGCCAAAGAGTTGGTAATATATCAAAGCGACACGAGATACCAGTTAATATGATCCTGGAAGTCGAATTGTTTGATGTTTGGGGAATTGACTTCATGGGACCATTTCCACCATCTTTCTGTAACTCCTATATACTTCTAGCGGTGGACTACGTTTCGAAGTGGGTAGAAGCTATAGCGTCACCCACCAATGACGCGAAGGTTGTGATTAAGTTCATTCGGAAGAACATTTTCTCTAGATTCGGCACTCCTCGCGCAATCATTAGTGATGAAGGAACACATTTCTCTAATAAGCAGTTTTCAGCTATCCTTGCTAAGTACGGAGTCACTCATAAGATAGCTACTGCTTACCATCCACAAACAAGTGGTCAAGCCGAGGTATCTAACCGAGAAGTGAAACGAATCCTCGAGAAGATAGTGAATCCTAGTCGGAAAGATTGGTCTAGCAAGTTGGACGATGCTTTATGGGCATACCGTACAGCTTACAAAACTCCGATAGGGATGTCTCCGTACAGGTTAGTTTATGGGAAGGCATGCCATCTTCCAGTTGAACTCGAACACAGTGCTTATTGGGCAATTCGGAAGTTAAACCTTGATATATCTGCTGCGGGAGAGAAGCGCCTCTTACAATTGAATCAAATGGATGAATTCAGACTCCAATCATATGAGAACGCGAAGTTATATAAAGAAAAGATTAAGAGGTGGCATGATGAGAAAATTCTGGAAAGAAAGTTTGAAGCAGGTCAAACAGTGTTATTATACAATTCAAGGCTTAAACTGTTTCCTGAAAAGTTGAAATCTCGATGGTCTGGGCCATTTATTATTTCAAAAGTCTATCCTCATGGAGCTGTAGAAGTGGAAGACCCGTATTCAAAACGTAATTTTAAAGTCAACGGTCAAAGATTGAAGCACTACTATGGTGGTTGTTTTGATCGTGAAAAGACATCGGTCAACCTTGCCGATTAGAACAGAGGAGAAAGTCAGGCTGAAGACTATAAACCAAGCGCTAACTGGGAGGCAACCCAGGAAGTTTTATTGTTATTTGATATTTTTACTCTTATTAATTTACTTTACCATTAGTTTATTTAGTGGTTAAACTTTGCTAGTTAAGGATTTGTTGCATACCTTGTTCTCTAACAGAGATTCAATTGATTGCAGAAAAGGAAAACAAGTACAAGTTTAAGATTGGGGATATTTGACGAGGTTTGGGACAAAAGTTACATGGATCGACGTTTGGAGTGGCTAGATTCGCGTTTTCGGTTTGCCATTTACAAAGAAGTCACTTCAGAGCCAATTTGACCATAGCTCCGGATATTATTTCGTGAAACTTCAAGAATGAAAGTTGTAGATCTACTTTTCCTCTTTTCAGAACATCTTGAATCATCTAAATCGGAGTTCGTACGAAAAAGTTATGGCCATTTTCCCAAAGGACGTCGGAGCAGAAAATGTTGGAAAGCAGCCCAAGCGCCTAGGCGCTCCAGACAGGCACAAACCAAGCGCCTAGGCGCTCAAAGTCAGTACCTGTGAAGCAGCCCAAGCGCCTAGGCGCTCCAGACAAGCACAACCCAAGCGCCTAGGCGCTCCACTCGTCCAAGGATTCTGCAAGCCACCGCCTAGGCGCTCCAAACAGCACACACACCAGCGCCTAGGCGCTCCAATGTAAAAAAAAATAAATAAATAAAAGCCCCAAATTCGGGCTAAACCTCTCCCATTCCAAATCAAAGACTCTCTTACTCTCCTACTCTCCTACTCCATCTCTAACCCTCCACAACTCTAAACCCTCATCTAATCTAGCCTAAACAACCAATCTTTCTCTTCCAAATCCTAATCAAACACTATATCTCTACCCAAACTTTGGCAACAAGTTCCATATTATCATCCTTCTTCACCAATTCGGGATTCCACTTGCATTCAAGCCACATCTACTTAAAGTAAAGGTTCAAAGCTCAAATTGCTCATCCACTTTGATTGAACATCATATTTGGCTATACCCAAGTAAGTACACAAGATTTGATTGCAAATTATTTGGATTCACTTGGATAATAGTTAGGTTAGTACTTTGAAGATAGTTTCTATTATTGTGTTGGCTCAATTGGGTGTGGGTACTCTTAATTGTTGCTTGAATTGCCTTGGATGTATAGTGTGTTTAGTAATTGCAAAAAAAAAAAATTGGTGAAAATTAAGTTTGGGGGAGTGCATACCAATAGTATTCCAAATCTGTGCACACCAAGTGTTTGATAGTTTGTCACAAGGAGGATTTTGACTCTCCTAAGTCATTGAGTATCATTTGGGTTAGCAAGAATTTAGTACATAAGACTATGGCTAGTAAGAGACAAAGAGGAGAGACTTCGGGCACTTCGCAAAAGTATGACAAAAAGAGATTTACAAGTGCTAAAGCGTCCGACAGATATTACAATGTTCTCTCTAATAAAGCACTAATTCCCGAGCGTGGATTATTGCCCGATATAGAAGATGGGGAATTATTACAGATGATTGGGAGTAGAAGATGGGTGAACTTTACAGCCCAACCGGATGCATCTGTTGTTAAGATTGTTAAGGAATTCTACGCAAATGCAATAGATCATGTGGGTAACGTAATTTGGGTTCGAGAAAAATCAGTGGAGGTTAGTTTTGGGTCAATAAATGCTTATTATGGTTTGAACACGATACCCAACAATGGATACATGCAATATCTACAACACGAGCTAGACTACAGTGAGATTATTCAAGCCTTGTGTGTACCTGGAACGACATGGAAATTAACAGATCAACAAGAAGCTGTGTTGTTCCCCGCATCCAAACTAAGCAATTATGGGAAAGCATGGCATGCATTTATTTGTGCCAAGATGATGCCATGTAGGCATATGAGTGATGTTATAAATCAAAGGGCAGCACTGCTTTTCTGCATTGCATCAGGAAAAATTATAGATGTGGGCCAAGTTATTCATGATTCCATTGACAAAGCAATTCGAGGAGGGACCTCAGGTGGATTACCACACCCATCTTTGATCACAGGACTATGCCAACAAGCTGGGGTAAAATGGGATGCCGAGGAAGCTACACAGCCTCCTTTAGCCGCAATTGACCACTCTCTTATTAAGAAGTACAAGGTATGGAGTGGGGGGATACCACACCCGAGAGGGTTAGGATTCATCATTGCTCCTCCCGAGCCTGCAGCCGAGCCTATTCACCAATCATACGAGAATCCTCCTGCAGCTGGAAGTTCTGAGCAACCACCTAATTTTTATGAAGATATCCGTCGCGATTTGAGAAATCAAACTAGAAGAATCGACATGGTTGCCACTCGAGTTCAGGAAGGTTTTGACCGAATGGAAAGAAATCAGGATAGTTTAGCTCAGCGACAAACGGAGGTATATCAGAATTTTAGTGCAGCATTCCTTGAGATGTTTGCCCGCATGAATCCAGGTGCCGCTCCCTACCAATTCCCACCATTGTCTGCATACCCCCCAGAAGAAGAAGAGGAAGAAGATTCTGACGAGGAATAAAGCTTCTATCTTTCAGGGAAGTCCTCAGTGCTTAATTTCTTAAATTTTATTTGTTATATACAATGAGGACATTGCATAGATTAAGTTTGGGGGTGTAAGTTTCCAGCTCCAGTTCATGCATGTAGTATTCATCTAGTGCATTCATATAGTATTTAGTTAATAGTTTTTCATGTAGTTTGCATTTACAAAAAAAAAAAAAAAATTAAGTCTGTTTTGCATATAGTAGTTTTTGCATGTTTCTAGCTGTTTGATAGTTTAAGTCTGTTTTGGCCAATGATGAGATTGGAATTGAGTAGACAAGTATAGTATTGTCTGTTAAGACTTTGATGTGATTTCTTGTCATGATTTGAATCTTTACCTGTTTGAAACTGGTATAATTAAGGTTAGCACGTTAATAACAGATATGTTGACTGATTAAGTTTAAATTGATACATAATGGATTTCTTAAGGATAATACTAATGTGAAGGAATGAAAGACATGAATAGGCGGAGATGGCTAAATTTAGATAAAAACTTAAGTTTGGGGGAAAAATTTGGGATATATAAGCTTAAAAAAAAGAAAAAAATATATATATAATTATCGTGGCTAGTTTTGTTTCGGGGCCTTTGTTACTTGAGCAAGTACGCCCGAAGGGGGATCTTAAAACCTAGCGCCCTAAGGTCTTATATGGTCTGGGAGTCGTTGCTCGAAAGCTCGCTAAGGGGTAGCACTGTTAGCCTAATGAAATAAGACATTGCACAGTCATGGTTAAAAAAAAACAAATATATATAAAAAAAAACAATAAAACAGGAAAAGAGCAAAAAGCCCCCGTAAAGCATAATAAAGCATAAGTATCCCAGATTAGACTCTTGAACTTGGTGGATGTTTGACTTTAGTTGGTTTTTGCTTGTTCGTGAATTTTGTGAGTTTACACTGTATGATTCCTTTAAAGAGATTTATTATGTGTTGCATTTAGCATCATATCAGTTAGCATGAATGTTAAGCACACACACACACTATATCAATTATAACAGGTTAAGATTTGATGATTGACGAGAAAATTATTAATCTGTCTTGATATGATGTACTAGCATGTTTATTGTGATTTCTCTGAGGCTTGATGAATAGATTTTGTTCTGTTGGACTGCTGGAATTTAAGCATTTATCTAGTTGTATTAGCATTGCATATTTAGTTATTGCATTGTGTTGTGTTGCTTGGGGACAAGCAATTGGTTAAGTTTGGGGGTATTTGATGAGTAGGTTTTATACCTATGAATCCGATATTATTAAACTTAATTATTGTTATATTTAATTGTTTTTTTAGGATCTTTTTATGTGTTTTGTGTTTATTTGTTGTAGGTTGGAGCTGGAGGGACGAATTGGTCATTTCGGAGAAGAAAAAGGTCAAAAATCATGAAAATTAAAGCTGAGTGGCATTTCTGTAAATACGTGGTCCTGGTCAAGCGCCTAGGCGCTTGAAATTGCCCTATGATGAGCGCCTAGGCGCTCTAGTGCGTAGAAAGTTGCGTTTTTATGCTGTCAAGTGGGTTTTTGAAGTCAAAGAGGAGTCTGAATGAGGGCTGAGACCAATACAAATAGGAGAGGACTCTAGAAAAGCAAGGGGAACGAATTTTACAAGGAATCAATCAAGTTTTCAAGAGATTTGCAGAGAGAACAAGGAAGAAAAACACAAAGGAGAATTGCAAAGGCTGAAGATCTAAGAGAGAGTTTAAGAGCAAATTCAGAGTTTCTTCTTCTCTTCTCTATTTTTATCTTTTGTAACTATCTGGGATGTTTGGATTATTAATTTGGATGATGTTTTTCTTTATTATAATCATGAACTAAATTTTAATTAAGATTGCAACGGAACTTGGTATGTAGTTTAAATTGCAAGCTTCCCATTGATTGAACGTTGGTTTTTATTGAATTGTTTATTATATCTTATGCTTATTGATTAATTGTTTGGCCAACAATTACTGTGATAATCTATATAAAATTGGAAGATGGAGTATAGATTGAGATCTGGATATGATAACATCTGTTTATATAATCTGAATATGGTTAATATGATTAGCGTGTAGGATAGGAATATACCTATGTGTCTTTTGTATCCATTGAAAGAATTTGTGCGTAAACCCTAATTAACTTGATTCACATAGGAATATAGTGAGTTGATTAACTGGGGTGTTCCTTGTAATTCTGCATCTTAAAGATTGGATTTAGGAGGATTTGTTCACGTGTCTTTGGAAGAAGTGCGTGAATATTCATAAAGCATTCTTGGATAACAATTCATATTAATTGATTTATTTTAAATGGGAAGTAAATTAGTTTGAATGAAATACCAAGGGAAGTTGTAATCTTAATCTGTTAAATCTGCAGTTATTCTTGTGAAATTTTGGTTTTAATTATTAGTTTGTTAAGTTTAATTTTCAAATCACAAACAAAATTTTCTTAGTTTAAAATAGGATTAATTGCATTAGAATTAGTAATTGATAAATATTAGTCTATTTCCTCGTGGGAACGATATCCTTGCTTGCTGAATATTACAATTGAACGCGTATACTTGCGTAGTAAAGTACAGCAAAAAACTGTTTTAAAAATTAAAATCTTTGGGAAGTGCTCAAGGAAACCTTCGTACATAGGAGGCCATGAATCTAAGTTATGATAGATATCATATGTCCAGAGAATTATCCTTGGTTGACCCAATAGACCCTAAAGAAAAATGAGAATATTATTATCATGTTCCTTCTAATGGTGAGTCTTCTCTTGACATATAACTATCTCCACCGTCTGCAATTAAATATTATGTTTCAACCAAACTCCAAGATCATATAGGTAGTGCTCGTAGATATACTCAGCAAGTGGATGTACACAACTCTGTCTTCTGATAACACGAGGTTGTATGTCATTAGACATCTCGTATGATAGTGACAAAACACCTTTCCAAAGTTGGGTTCTCCTCACCCTATTCGGTTCACCAAAATTAAATATCAAATGACGTATACAATACGACACACTTATCTAATGTTTTCAATAAAATTATTTCCATACTATTTAGGGAGAACCTCAACAGCTATAAACCACCGTTCTATTCTCCTGTTACCCTCGCTCGACCCAGCTACACTCTTATTACCTAAAAGAAATTGTGAAGCAAAAAGGGTGAGCACAACTAGCCCAGTAAAGAATATCATGAATAAAGATAATTTACATCATCAATAGCATTCATCAGTTATAAATCAGAGATTTAGAATATATAGTAGATGATAAAACTTTTCAACCATAGTTGTAGCGGAACGAGCAATCCATTAGAAGAGTCAAATAGACCATTAAGTCTATTATCTTCTCCATGTTAAAAGTCCACTAATAATGTTTTATCCCTGTAACATCAATCAATAATTCATGTCCACAATCATATGAATAACTCATAATCATAATTGTAATTCTCTTCGAACCCAGGACGAAGATAATTTTCATCACCTATCTCCACCTGAAACATCAAAAATCATGGTTATACTAAATCACAATTTTTGCTCATAATCATACTAATAAATTCATCTTTGCACTATGACCAAAGATATTCATTAACAATTCATCTTTGCACTACAGGCTAAAGACATACAATTGTATTTTAGAAGAGTTAAGTAGAGCATGATATTTACTATCTTTTACGAATTAAAAGTGTATAATCAATATGTTATCTCTGAGACTCAGCTTAATAAATAATCCACATCATCGAATCATCCCTGCACTACGACCAAGAATATTCATGTAATCATCAATGGTCATGATTATACCGAATAATCCATGGTTATAATCATACCAATAACTGTCCATCAATGCACTACGGGCCAATGAGGACTTTTACCACATCATCTATAACATTATGGGTCATGATTATACCGAATGATCCCTGGTCATAATCATACCAATAAACAGTTCATCTATGCACATAAGCCAAAGATACTCATCAATCAATAGTTCATCTTTGCACGTAAGCCAAAGATATACAACTATAAAACCAATAATCAACAGTCGATCTCTGCACGTAAGCCAAAGATATACAACTGTAAAACTAATAATCAACAGTCCATCTTTGCACGTGAGCCAAAGATGACTTTCATCATAATATAAGCATGAGGATGATGACAATGATATAAGCATTAATCAAACAAAATCAAGGATAAATATTAAAGACTTTAAATTTATCCAGAGTTTAAAAATATCCAAATTGTCAACATGATACTACTTTGTGGAGTAAAATTCAAGAATAATATTCATGTTTCAAAAATAATTTAGACAGAAAAGAAATATATTTTTCGGGTAAATAGTACCCCATGAATAGTAACTCGTGAATTAACTCATGAATAGTAACTCGTAAATAGTACTTTGTATTCGTACATAGTACCGTATACATAAATAATGTCATATACGTAAATAGTGCCACATACATGAATAGTGCCGTATACGTGAATAGTGTCGTATATGTGAATAGTAACCCCGGCACAAAAAGATAAAGTTTCATAATAAAATCCATATCAATATTTATAACACCTTAATCCAAATATTATAAATCACTTAATAATCTCATAATCTAATATTAATTATTAATATTACCACAATGTTTTAATCATTTCTTAAACTTATAAATAATTTATTTTAATTGTTTACACTTTACTAATTAATGCATTTAATCATCCTAAAATGTCATCCTCATAAGATTTCATCACCAATAATCAAAACTCTTATCAAAAATCTGCATATACCTTATATAGAATTCTCAAGCCATAAAATCCTATTTTTCAATTTTCTTACTTCACATAACATATTTAATTCATTTACTCATAACTAGTCTATTTTCATAAAAAATACCAAATCAGTACAAACAAATTTTCTTTTCTAGGATTTAGCAGAATATAGTCTCATATTAAACATATATTTTTCTCAGAATTTTTAAAATTCATTTACTATTTTTTATTTGACTAAAACTGCCGAATATTTAGACATTTATCAAAAATTGTACTTTTGTCCAAACATTCCAAAATTTATAGGGTATATTGTTGTTATATAGATGTACTTCCAATAAAAATTTCACCAATTTTGGAGTTAACCACAAGGAGTTATAAGGGTTTACTTTTAAAATAGTCTTTTTCCATAAAATTCATAACTCCTAATGTATAAATCCAAAAATCGTCATTTTTGGAAATAATCTAGAAAACTCATCAAATTATCATTTCAAATTTTTTCAGATTTTTTGAGGGTCGAAAAAATTATGAAACTGCCCCTGGCAGAAACCCCTTACCTACAACGATTGAACGAAAATAATATTCCTTACGAATATTGAACGAAAATAATATTCCTTACGAATATAAACGAATATAATGAATATTGATCGATAATAATATTCATACGAATACAAAAAATAATATTTCTTCAGAATATAAAAATAATAACCCTTACGAGTATTGAAAGAAAATAATTATCTTCATGAATATGAAAGAATAATACCCTTACTATAATAATAATATCCCTTACCTTAGAAGAAACTGGATACTGGAATAGTGAGGTAGCAAACTTCTCTTCTTCTTTTTCTCTATAATTTTTCTTTATAATAATTTCTCTTGTGAGACTTAGTGATTTGGTGAAAAATAATGAAGGAATGGGCTTCTATTTATAAGAAAATATAGTTTTCATAATTGCACATTTTGGGGCTCGAAATATTACAGTATAATTCCTTCATCTTTTCCTTCATTTTTAATTTAGTCATGCAAGTATTATCAAACTTGCACCACTTCCCCTAAATAGTAAATCATGTGAATCAATAGTAAATCATGTGACTCAATAGTTCTAAACATGTGAAAAAATTAATTATAGTATAGTATCTTCATCTATAACTCCATTTTTAACTTAGTCATGCAAGTATTATCAAACTTGCACCAACTCCCCTAATAGTAAATGAATGTAATTCAATAGTACACGCATGTGAACAAATAGTTATAATCATGTGAATTAATAGTAATTAATTGCTCATTTATCCGATTAATTACCCGATAACTTCCAGAAATCAATTATTATCGAAATAAATATCGGTTTCCACTAATACTAATAATCCCAACACCATGAAACTATCAATTTCATCTTTAATCAACACGAACTTATTCATCATTAATATTATAACTCACAATATTTAACAACCAAGTCGTTCCCAGGAAAGAGGGGGCTTTCCGATAAGGATTTCTCCTTATTGGCGCGCAATTAGGTGACCAAATCTCTCCTTGACAGAACTTCTAGACATTGTCAATATTGCAAATAATAATATAAATAACTTTGTCATCTCAATTATTGATTTAATAATATATCATATTATGCAGATGATACTGTGACAATAATTGAATCAATAATATGAAAGATATAATGCAGCAATTACTGTAGCAATAATTGAGTGTAACTGAGTGACTTATCACGTAAGCATCAATAATCAATACCGTGTGCTACTATGCAACCACGCGTATTATTGTACTTTTACTACCGAGTACTTCAACAGTTTTAACGGTAACACTTTCACTGTTATTTTTATAAAAAGACATTTCTGTTGTTTTCTTACTACGACAATACTTTCGTTGTGGGGTCCACCAATGATTGTGTCGTCCTACGGATATTCCCCGACATAAAGAATATTCCCCGACCAAATGAATATTTTATAACAACTTGCATACTTTAAAAAAATTTCACATATCACCCTTAACTTTAACCTTTTATCAATTTAACTATTTACTAAATAGAATAATTATAAGAAAATTGAATACTTTCATTTCATAGAATTCGGAGTTTCACAGTGAAAGCGGCAGAGGAGGAGGAGGAGATGGAGGTGGCGGCGGAAGGGGAAGCGGATCGTGAGGGAAAGAGATGACGAAGGGGAAGCGAATCGGGAGGGGAGAAGATGGTGGTGGAGGCGGCAGAGGAGGAGGTGGAGGTGACGGAGGAGGAGGAGGAGGAGGTGGGGAGAAGATGGCGGTGGAGGTGGCGGAGGAAGGAGGAGGGGAGAAGATGGTGGTGATGGGAAGCAAAAGCAGGTAGTAATAATTAAAGGAAGAATAAATTCACTAATTATGTAAATCACATGACTAAATTAAAGGAAGAATAAATTCACTAATTATGTAAATAAAGCTTTAAATGTATTAATTGTATAAATATTTTATGAGTACACTATTGTTGTAATAATTTTTAAAAATATAATAGAAAATGTAATTGTTCCAAATAGAAAGTAGTGAAAATTGGTCATTGGACCTCTTGCTTGGCCCGACTCAAAAGAAAACTAAAAATTTATGAGAAAGTTGAATTGTGACTAGTGTAAAACTCTAAACGATAAGATATAATTCATTCGTCTATGTTTATTTGCAAGAATTATACTTGGAATATGACTATTAATCTCAAGTGTCTTGTTTATTTTTAAATTTAGACTTGGGACTATTAGTCTCGAAATTATAAAATGACTTAATAGTCCTGACATTATAATTATAATCCCGGAATTATAATCATAGGATTAATAGTCTTAGGATTATAATTCATTATAATCCTTGCAAACAAACATAATCTTTATTCCTAAATAAGTGACGTTTTAGGGAGTTCAAAATTTTCAAATATATTTGACATTAACAAATTTCTAGGAAGCATTAATTATAATTTTTCTTTTATTGTCCTCAAATATCTTTCTATCTCATTTATGTAAACAACTTTATACATATTTCTTTAATTAATGCAAGGGTATTTGTGATAATGCATATAAATCTTAATGCAAAATTAGATCAATAAATAATTTTTTTAATAAATGTGAAATCCCCTAAAACGTCACTTATTTAGAAATGGAGAAAGTAATAAATTAGTACACGTCCCTTCTTAATTAATTTCTTCATATATCATGTCATAAACACATCAATAATTATTATGAATATATATATATATATATATATATATATATATATATATATATATATATAGCAATACTCATTTTAAAATACACTGATATTATGATTAGTAATAAAAATATAATCAGACATAAAAACAATTGTATTCGAGCCTAGGAGAAAGGATACTATTAGTATGGCTCGAACTTAATTCTCCTTCGTTTATTTTAAGAAGAAAATCAGGTTGATCAACTAAATTGCATGCACCCGATAAACTGTAAATGCAATTTTAAAAAAGAATTTTTTTATGCATGACACATCTGGAGCTGGATACTAACAAAGCACACCCATAATTTTGTTTATGGATTCTTTAATTAATGTTTTTGAGTCAGATAATTTAAATGATAAAGTACGGTTCTTGTTTAATTGATTTAAATGATTAGAACTAAAGATAATAATGAGAAATGTTAGAGTGCGACATATTCACAACATCTTTTTTGACTAATCTATAATTACAAGCTATTATGTGCTACTCGTGCACAAGTGATATATTCTCTCCAATAATTTGATTTTTTAAAGCTAATTTGTGATATTTTAAAATTGATATGAATCAGTAAATTAGTTCAAGTTTTAAAAACAATAAAAATAATACTTACTAGTATCTTTTTAGTTAGTTTATAGTAATTATAATTATAACTATACTAAAATCTAAACTTTTTGGGCTAATATTTTTTTTAAAAAAATAGAATTTTCCAAATTAACAAAAAAACAAAAACAAAATATATCTCTTTTTTAAAACATAAGAAGTATGTCTTTATTCTCCCAAAATCCTGTATAAAATGGACTTTTTTCACAAAATCTTACCTGTCCACAACAAACATGTAATCATGTGTTATTTGACTAAAACCAACAGTATTCTAGCTTTTTGTGGGGAACTAATGAACAAATTTCTAGTACAAAGCCACAAGTGTTGTAATGTTTTGACTACTAAACTCTCTATTGCAACCTTTTTAACAAATATATATCATAGTTGTTGGCTGTGTTCCTCCTTTATATTACTTTCATTTTCTCATTGTCCAATCAAGGCGGGTAACGATTTCTTCTTTCGGTCCTTAATTTCCTCTTTTCCTATTAAAAAAAATTAACTTTCATGGATGGTTACACTACACTAATATAAACATCACATTAAATACCAAAAAAAGGTCATAGTAATAACATGCTGCTAAAATAATAATTGTTGCTGAAAATTCAGAGTATTAAAATAAATGTAAAAATATCACTAAATACACATTTATTCTAACAATGTAAATATTGCTATGATATTATTTAAAAAAAACTATAAATGTTAATGTATTACCATGTTAACTATATCTATAAATAAAATATGCTTTGTAGAAGTGAAGCACAAGAATTATTAAAATATGAAGGTAAGAAAATTGTAGTGAAGCACAAGAATTATTAAAATATGAAGGTAAGAAAATTGTACCTCGTCAAATTAGAGTTATTCTATGTTTGGATTAAAAAATGAAATGAAAAGTAGAATAATTCATTCTATTTAGTTGGAATAAGTTATTCCATATACTCTTCCTCCCCTAAAGAAACAAATATAATTTTTTTTATTTCAATCGTAACCAAACATAATTTTTTTATTCCATAAAAATAAATCATTTTATTCTCACCTTCATTACTATAATCCAAACATAGCATTAGGGTTTGTAACTGAAGCAGTAAAAATTAGTAAGAATTAGCAATTATACTGGGAAGGGGAATTTAAAGGCGAAGAAAATCTTAAAAGTAAATATATCAGGCACATGTTCTATATATCAGGCTATTGGACCCTAATGCCTACGTAAGTCTTATATATACGCATCATAGGGCTCACAGAATACATAAACAAATAATTTAGAAAATTGATAAATTCACAACAGAAAATAATATTTTTAAATAAAAATTGTTGCTATAAGTCTTACAGCGACGGTTTTCACCATCCCTATATATATATATATATATATATGTTATAAAATTATGTCTAGATTCATAATTTAATGGATGTCTAGTAACTCCCATGGCCATTGAATTTTGTAACTCATGACTCTTTAGTTTTATAACTTACTAGTAGTATTGATGATCTTGCTTCTATAAATATGACAATTGTAAAGTGATGGAGTTGGAGACATAGATTATGAAAATACTCTCTCTAATTATCTTCTTTTAGTCATCTTGTTTTAGTTATCTTTCATAACATTTTATAACACGTTATCAGCACGAATTGCTTCTCACTTTCGTCTTGAAGATAATCATATTTGATTTGAAGGAGAAGGTATATATATATATATATATATATATATATATATATATATATATATATATATATATATATATATTATCTACATGTAGTTGCCTATATGCTCATTTTTTTTATTTTAGTGTATATGTACATCACTTATATATATATTGATATGCAACATACTGCATGAACATGTATACATGCTAAATGGAAATAATAAACTGCATGTTTTTGCACGGTGTACGGTAACCAACATAGTACAGTTTTTTTTTGAATTGTACTCTCAAATCTTATGTTTAAGAAAACACAACAAAATTGATTTAGCTTGCAACCATATAAGATATTGAATACCCAACCCACTTCCTCACTCTTCTTCCAGTAACACTGAAAAAAAAAAAAGGGGCAATCATGCAACCTAAAAAGAGACGAGCATATTGTTCATTGCCCGACTAAGCATAATTCTGAAAATCTATCTGAATTTTAAGCATCCACTGATCCACACATCATATATTTCTTCAGTTCTACTTTTTAGTAGGCTTCACACACTGTTACTTTTAATTGTTGCTTACTATTTACTTATTACACTTATCTTTACGGCTCGCTATACTTGATTTGAATGTACGTTATTATAATGAAAAATGTTTGAGAATAAAGGTAGACATATGAAAGATTTTTCATAGACAAACTTAAATAAATATATATTGTAAGCTTATAAAATTTTAACCTGATATTCATGCACATGTGGATAGTTATAATAAACTAAATTTCTAATGATTTTTGACATATTTTTGTATGAAGTTACAATGACAAATATACTTAGTAGTGTTGATTTGTTATTTAATTTTAGTGGACAAATTTAGTTTCATGTTTTACTGCATTTCTATAAATTGTTTCATTACAATTAAATCTGAACATATATAATTATTTAATTTGATGGAAAATATGTTTAGTTATTTAATATTCAAATCTTATAAATTTGAATTTGTTGCCATTGATTTATATCGAGTAAGAATTGTTTGTAATGAAATCTTGATGCTGAGATTCATATAAAGGTAAAGAACCTTGGAAATACAATTAAAGTTGACAATCATGCATCCTTGGAGGATCATGCAAAATTAATGATTTTTATTCGCTATCATCTCCATGAAAAATTAAAATATGAGTATATTACAGTAAAAGACTCACTCGTCTTATGAAATGATTTAAAAGAAAGATATGAGAATCAAAAATTTGTAATTCTCTCAAAAGCTCGTTATAATTGGTTGCACCTGAAGTTGCAAGATTTTAAAAGTGTTGAGTGAGAACAATTCTATATTTTTTAAAATAATCTCACTATTAAAATTATGTGGAAAAAAAAAAGCACTGATGAAGACATGTTAGAGAAAATATTTATTATATTTTCATGCCTCGAATATGCTCTTGCAGTAGCAATATCGAAAACGAAAGTTCACAAAATATTCCCTGAAGCGATAAAGGAAACTATGTTCCCAGAAGTGATATTATGTCTTCTAGTGGCGGTACAAAATAATGAATTTTTGCTGAAAACCCAACAATCTCGCTCGACCGATTCTATTACATTCCCTGAAGTGAATGGAACCTCATTTGATAATCATAGAGAAAATTATGGTTGTGGTTGTGGTAGTGGACGTGAAAAGAATAATCAATATAGAAAAGGGAATGTATCCGCCGTACTCCTAAACATTTGGTAGATTATATAGAAAAGGGAATGTACCCGCCGTACTCCTAAACATTTGGTATATAGATTTGTACCAAGACTCCATAAAAGAAAAGAAAATGGAATTGAAATAAATTTTATTGTTCATAATGATCCCGAAGATCCCATGAATTATTTTGACTTTTCAAATGGAGTGGATATAACTCATTTTGATATCTATGGTTTCCTTGATTTTATGTTGATAAATGTTCATACTAATTAATTATTTTTATTTTATTATATTATGACATTATAATAAGTATTTTTATTATATATTTTATTTATGTTTCAAGTAATAAAGTTAAATTTATGTTTTGCATATATGAAGTTGTATGGGTCAGAAGCTCATCAAACTCAATTAAAGGCTCTAGAAGAGCGATTATTCATCAAATATAATTGAAGACTCTTGAAGAGTGATTATTTATCAAATTTAATTAAAGTCTCTGGAAGAGCGATTATAATGTTTTCAAAGGGCACAAAACTTTGAATTGATGATTCTTTATATTCTTCTGAGACAAGCAGAAATTTGCTCAGTTTTAAGGATATACGTTATAATCGTTATTATATTGAAATCAATAACGAAGGCAGTGAAAAATTTCTTTATATTACTTCAATAGTATCGGGCCAGAAGCTCATATTAGAAAAATTGTATATTTTCTCTTCTGGGTTATAATGAGAATAGTTGAAACAAATGTTGTAATACACCAGAAGTGTTTGGATCCAAATATTTTTATGATTTGGCATGATCATCTAGGATCAATAATAATGCATTGAATTATTGAAAACTCCCATGAACATCCTTTAAAGAACCAGAAGATTCCTTTACCTGTTGATTATATCAAAGTAAATTAATTACCAAATTATCACATTTAATTATTGTTATTTGGTGTTCATCTTCTAAGAAAGAATTTAGAGTGATATTTTTAAGGTATATTTTGAGGATAGTTATTTTAATAGTCTTCCCACCATTAGGGGGAGAAAAGATCGTTGCCTGAAGCACGACGGGAGATTAATTGGAATGTTTCGTTGCCTAAAGCACGACGTGAGATCGTTGCCTGAAGCACGATGGAAGATTAATTAGAATGTTTCAAATCCTAATTCTCATACAAATCAATATGAACTAGAAGTTCAAAGGATTATTCATTTGCAATGAATTGCAAATCAATTATTAGAATTATTCACCGATAATAAGAAAAGTGTGATATCTCACATTTTAGCTGTTAATACTCTAGAAGAGATTGAAGTCCCTGTAGGACAATTAGTTAATACAACAGCAAATTGAATCAAAGTCACACTTGAAATATGGAAGAATGATCGGTGTTAAAAAAAAATAAAATTTTCTAGAAGAAGAAAGTACAAGAAAAATAAGTTGTAGCCTATAAAGAGGCTATACCCATGAAACAGGCTACAAAATTTATCAATCTATCCAAAATTTATGAACAAAAATCTCCTGTAAATAAAACTTTTGAAGAGTTATTCCCTGATGAGGATGAGTTATCCCCTGAAGAGGACCAGGTACCTGAAAATAACGAGATCTCGATACATTATGTATATAAAGGAGACGTATATATTGGATAGAAATAAAATCGTTGTCGACAACATATTTTCATATAAATTTGCTATGGATATTACCAGAAGTAATGATCATATATATGAACCGCAAATCGTTGATGAATGTAGAAATATTTGGCCAATGTAGAAAGAGGCGATTCAAGCATAATTAAATTCACTAAGTAAATGTGAAATTTTTGGACCTATAGTCCGAACACCTAAAGGTGTAATGCCTGTTGAATACAAATGAGTATTTGTACGAAATAAGAAAAATAAGCGCGACTTGTTGCACAAGGTTTCTCGCAGAGACTTGGTATTAATTATGGAGAAACATTTGCTCCTGTAATGGACGCAATTATAGTCAAATTTTTAATTAGCTTGGTAGCAAAATAAAATTTGGATATGCGATTAATGTATGTTGTTACAACATATCTGTAAGGATCATTAGATAATGATTATATATACATGAAAATCCCTGAAGGATATAAAATGCCTGAAGCATATAATTCTACATCTCGAAGTATGTATTTTAAGTTACAAAGATCCTTATATGGGTTAAAGCAATTCAGATGCATATTGTGGAATAATCGCCGAAGTAGATATCTTTTGAAAGAAGGATTTGAGAATAATCCAATTTGTGCATGCATTTTTATCAAAAAAATCATAATCTGGATTTGTTATTATTATTGTATTTATTGATGAAAGATTTTGCTCCAGAAGAGTCGACAAAAACAACTAATTTAAGATGAAAGATATTGGTAAGCCAATTTTTTGTCTTGGTCTACAAATTGAACTCTGAAATTCTTGTTCATCAATAAACATACACAGAAAAAGTCCTGAAGTAACTTTACATGGATAATGTTAATCCTTTGAGTGCTCCAATGATGGGTTGGTCACTTGATATCAAGAAATATTCATTTTGACCACAAGAAAATGATTAATAAACTTTTGGTCTTGCAGTACCATATCTTTGTGAAATTGGTGTTTTGGTCCTGAAGTACCATATTTTAATGTAATTGGTATTTTGATGTATCTTGCAAATTTAAAGACAACATTTGCAATTAACTTACTAGCAATATATAGTTATGCACCAACTCGAAGATATTGTAATGAAATTAAACCTATTTTATATTATCTTTGTGAGACTATTGATTTGGGATTATTTAATCCAAATGGTGATAGAACCAAGCATATTACACCAAAATTATTTTATTATATACATGAGCCCCAGAAGAATGGCGATATTGATATCAAGCATATATGATAATGTGATAATTTGATTGATGATTTTGACGGGGAGTAAAAGGATATGTGCTGATTGTACTCTTTTTCCTTCGCTAAGGTTTTTTCCCACTGGGTTTTCCTTTGCAAGGTTTTAATGAGGCAATCTCAAGGCACTAGAAGTTATACAAGAATATTGTACTCTTTTTCTTCGCCAAATTTTTTTCCCCACAGGGTTTTTCTTAGGCAAGGTTTTTAACGAGGCATATTCTTAGAAAATTGCTACAAAAGAACTCCATCCATTCTGTATGTAGACAGTACTGCATGTATAGCTCAATTAAAATGAGGATACATCAAAGGAGATAGAACAAAGCACATCTCACCGAAATTCTTTTTCACACTTGACCTTGATAAATGTGGTGACATTGATGTTCAGCAAATTCGCTCAAAAGACAATCTAGCAGATTTGTTCACCAAAGCATTACCAACTGCAACGTTTGAAGGATTACGTCGCAATATTGGAATACGACAGCTGAAGAACTTAAAGATACATTCATGAGGGGGAGTTAATACGCGCTGCACTCTTTTTTCCTTAACCAAGGTTTTTTCCCATTGGGTTTTTCCTGATAAGGTTTTTAATGAGGCAGATTTCAATGCGTATAGCTATACAATAGACATCCAAGGGGGAGTGTTATAAAATTATGTCTAGATTCATAATTTAATGGATGTCTAGTAACTCCCATGGCCATTGAATTTTGTAACTCATGACTCTTTAGTTTTATAACTTACTAGTAGTATTGATGATCTTGCTTCTATAAATATGACAATTGTAAAGTGATGGAGTTGGAGACATAGATTATGAAAATACTCTCTCTAATTATCTTCTTTTAGTCATCTTGTTTTAGTTATCTTTCATAACATTTTATAACAATATATATATATATATATATATATATATATATATATATATATATATATATATATAGAAACATTTTTCATGTAAAAATATCAAAATATTGTGAAAATATCAATTTTCATAATTTATATGGCAGTCAAATTTTATGAGATTACAATTAACATGAAACTCTAAGCGATAGTAAAGAATAAATTAATGTGAGACTTAATTCCCTCTTATTTTATATATCCACAAGCATCCATATTTAGCATAAATTTGTCATCATATTCATATACTAGTTGGGTCCCGTGCCTCCGGCACTGTATGGACAATATGATTTATCTCAAACGACCAAAATAATTTATTGAGTGAGCGGGAAATTTAAAGTCATTTGTATTTTATTAAATTATTATTAGATTATTAAATTGATAGATATATTTTATTATATAGATGTATGAACGGTGGGATTTATCTCAAACTTTGGACGGCCCAGATGATTTATTGAATGAGCGGGAAATTCAAAATCATTTGTATTTTATTAGATAGATAGATGTATGAACGGTGAGATTTATCTCAAACTTTGGACGGCCCAGATGATTTATTGAATGAGCGGGAAATTCAAAATCATTTGTATTTTATTAGATAGATATCAACACTCAAATACATATATGAAACTCAATTATATATATTTAACTATTTGAAACTTATTTGTAAAGTAAGATTGACTATTAATTTGGCTCATAGGTTTGATTAGCTAGGATAGCCCACTTCAGAATCTGGTTCATACCAGCTGCATGTCAATTACTACTACTTTCCTGTGTGACTAGTATTTAACTTAAACCTTGTACAGAAGCCTAATGCTAATTCAACAATATTTTGTACACTTGCTTCCACCTTTTCTGCCATCATTTCTTCATTGTCTCCAAATTATATTATTCTTAATTTTCAATATTACATAATTAAATAGTACAATTATTGCGATTAAAAGCAAGTAATTAACTAATTTTTCTTTTTAGTGGCACACCAGGACATGGAATTACTTTTAGTTTAACACTACCAGTAGAATTTGAAAAGTTAAAAGAGATTTTTTTATTTATTTTTTTAAAATAGAAATGTGTTTTAAACACTAAAAATGCGAGACGAAGTTATAACTAATATGACACATGCAATTGTTCAAGAAACAACCTATATAAAGCTCTCACATGAGAATCTGTCTCACAGCCTTCTTTGAATAATGGGGGAGAATGTCTTTTTGGCTTTGAGGAAAGCTTGATATAGAGGAATGGCAATCATATTGTCATGCAGATTGAAGAACAGATTTGTGAGATGAATTGAGATAGTGTGGTCAAAGCAAGCAATTCCATTTTTACATTATATATTGAGAGTCACAGAGCTGGGTTTGTACTTTGGATCAACAAGGCAGATTCAATCATAAATCTCACACACATAATAGGTCCAAAGTTAGATGGAGCTCTATAGACTTCTAACCTATCTTGAAATGTTCAAATCGAGACTCAATGGCTAACATAAGACCGGTTCGCACAATAATTTTAAGAACGTCCGTAAACAATTATGCAGATGAGGTCCCACATCCTGTGGAATTTGGCTTGAGGTCCCATACATATGCAGATGCGGTCCCACAAGCGAAATAAAAAGTAAGGTATTATTTCTTACAACATCCGTAAATTGATGTTTTCACATATTTTTTTTTGATATTTTCATATAAAAAGTGTCGCTATAGATTACTTGTCTATGATTTATCTTAAGATAAAAGTTGTCTATTTACGTGTCTCGTTACCTATCATTTTCCTTTTATATATACACGTATATATCATGTTATTGTTTGGCAAAATCATTCCAGAAGACTTAATAATGAGACCCCATTACACCATTCCCTCCATTTTGCAAAACTTGATTCCGGTAATTTTACCCAAAAGGTGGTTAGTTCAAAAGTTTCCATCACATGGTTAATACAAAACATACTGGCCCCCAATATGTCATCCACCAACACAAGTTTAAAATTCCTAAAACTTTACTTATGCCCCCCAAACCCCACCAATTCCTTACATTTTTTTCACCTTTTTTCTTTGCCCATGCAAAAACCTTCACACGCAACAAAAAACAGAACCCTGTCTAGGACCTATTCCAAGCAGCAAAAACTGGAAAGTGACCCATAGAAATTGGAGCAGGCCTCCAAGAACTAACAGTGTTTGGCTTACCAAAGGGCATCGAGGCGGGACCCAATTTGTCTGGGCTAGCTTCTCTGGAGCTAGCCAAGCTCGTAACCAAAGAGGAAGGATCCGAAAAATGGTGGCTGCTAATCTTGCTTGATTCATCCGCTATCAATTGGTTAGAGTTTATTGATTCAATCCCAATCAAATTTTGCAGCGCCATTGAAAAATGGGAGTTTTTATAATGCTGCTGGCCATCAGTAGTAACTGTCTTCTCATGAAGTGATTCCACACAATTAGCATATTGTTGCACCATTTTCCAATCCAAAAAAGGCCCATTGTGCTCCAATTGAACAAGTTCCTCACGGTTTTGAGCTGCTGCTGGGCTAATGTATTCAACAATGGCCTCATTTGTTGGTTCTGTTTCTTTGTTACGCCTAGCAAGCTCTCCGGGTAGTAAAGTATTGCTGGTTGCAATTCTTTCGACATCATATTTTGTTATGTCAAAGTTTGTGACAGCATTAACTCCGCGGAATTTAATCGCTGCAATGTCATAAGCTTCTGCAGCTTCCTCTTGGGTGCCTAATTTTTAATGTCAATGACATGCAATTAGCTTTTTTATCTAAAATGTTTACCCGAGAAACCCTTTTAGTTTCTGATATAAAAGAACAGCCTTCAAAAAGTACTGAAAATCCACTATGTACAATACAATCCTAAAGGGGATTATTAACAGCTTTATAAAAGCAGTTGTAGTGGATAAAATGATTCAAGAAATTATTACCAATCCTCCAAAGTACAGTCAAAATGTGGAGCTAACAAGTAGTGCAATGCAGCTTTATTATTATTCAGATTTATCATAATACTATAAGCTAATGCAATCAAAACCATAGTTACCAAGAAAGTTAATCAAACTAGGACGAGGAACACTGCTTATGGTAAAAAGCACTAGACATCTAAATCTTGTACCATGATTGGGAATGATAGTACCCAATACGCGAAATACAAGTAATAAGAGTTCTTTGGTAACCCGGATCAAAACTAGAATTCAAATTATTGAATGGTACAAAACTTACTGAATGTCCCAAGATAGAGGTCTTTGTTTCCTGCAACCCGGCCAATCCGAGCTTGCCATCTTCCATGCTGATGGTGCCTATTAAAAGTTTATTACAAGAAAACAATGATTTTGAAGTTTGGCTAAACAACTAGTACCAAAGAGAAAATTATGTCTATTCTAAAAAGGCGCAAAAAACAATAGAAACCTAGTTACTCCTCTGTACATAGAAGCCCCCCTTGAGAATCCACTACTTTTCCTGGGAAAAAAAGGTAAAAAAGAAAAAAGAAAAAAAGAATTACCCTTAAAAAATTGGTAACCACAATTTCTAAATAACAAAATTATGTCATTTTCTACCTTCTCAAATGTGCAACATATTCTTGTCGGCTCATGTTTTTCATTTCCTCAAGCTGTTGCTGGTAATTTTCCAACTGTTAAAATAGCCCATGAATTGCGTTACAGTTTAGTAAAAACTAAATCTCATCAACAGAATATTTTACTCAAATATGATTGAGAAACATCATACCGGAAAATTGGTATGAGTTGAAGATCCCCAATACTTGAGCGCGGCGCAATCATAGGCTCTTGCAGCTTTCTCTTCCATATCATAACCCCCTGAAATAATATACATTGAAATTTATTAGCAAAAGTAAACTTCGCAATTATTTCCTAATCATTTTCATTGTTATCATTACAAAAGTCTTACCAAGATAAACTGAAGAAATATGCACCAATGGATTTGTATAGCAAATTCCCACCAAGCACAAGCATGAGAAGAAATTAGTACCAATAGACAGACATATTATTAACATTTCAACAAAGATGAGCCAAATATAGCTGTCCAAAAGGAACTAATAGTTACAAAAGGATAGTGTGAAATTTTGCATATCTTAACTACCATATACTAACCTTGTCTTCCTTTTCTGGTCTGGCCTTCTTTCTTGCAACTATTATCCCACAAATGTGCTTCATATCTACCAGTCCATCTATGTCTAAATAAAATATTGGCATTTAACATGTGGTTTTGCAGAACACGGGTTTGTTCGGTTACTAGAGTTTGCAATGTTTGGTGCATTTGAACCTTCAAATACCCTGCACCACACCATTTTTGGTGTGTTGCGTTTGAACATCAAATACATGTGCATTTGGAGCTTATAACGCACTGAACCTTCCAAACGCTATGAAACTAAACATACACTAAGAAGAAATCATTCAAAGTAGTAAAAAATTAACTATAAAAAAATGAAATAATGTTAACTAACCTTGTGACACCTCTATACTGAGATGTTCTTTGCCCAAATGTGTCAATAGACTTCCTATGAACAGTTTGCTTTTGACCCATTTTTGCAGACCCTCTTTTCTTTGTTTCCATGACCAAATTCTCTGCCCCAGTGGGTGAGATCTGCCTTGAAGCTGTCACACAGCTTGACTGAGAGCCAGGGCTCATAGACAAGCTCAAAGACTGCAAATCCCCACAACCCATTGACCCAACAGAACCAGAAACAGCAGCAGCTGAATCATAGTGTCCCAAAATCCAGTCACCAATTTGTGCTTCTTTATTTTCTTCTCCTGGTAATATTTGATAAATATTATGGCAAGATATCCCAGAGAAATATTGCATTTCTTCTTCTTGTCTAAAGGGTTGTTGAAGAATTTCATGGCTTCCGTATTGATGGCCTGCCATTGTTGTGCCTCCTAAAAAGTCTTCAAGTTTTGGGGAAGAATTTGGCACCAGCCCTTTTGAAATAAAAAAAATACCCAAAAAAAAATCAACTTTATCAAATGTTTTATAAAAAAATAAAAGAAAAGGGAAAAGATAAACTTCTATACGAACAAGATTTTGCAAGGGCCAAACGACCTTTCTTTTTATCAAATGTTTGATAAAAAAATAACTACAATTTTTGTTACCTTGTGAATGTTGTGATCTGGAGAGAGCTTCCATAAGACAAAGAGAGCCATCTGATTTAAGAGGCATAATAGACAAAGGCGAATGAAAGCCACCATTTTCTTCATAACATGAGGAGATATAGAAGCTTCTTGGAACATTATGAGCTGCAGCAGTAGAAGCTTGAATTTGATGATTCAGCTGATTTTGAGGCTCTTCCATTTTCATGTGGGGTGAAAGGGAAAAACCCAACCAGCGAGTGTTAATATTATTATTAGTAGTAGTAGTACTGTCATTGTTGTTAGGAGAATCATTCATGGACTTCATCTTTTTCCTTCTCTTGTTTTTTTTGGTTGATTATAACCAGAATATCCAGTAATTCAAGGCAACTCAATGATTGGCAGAGCAAATAAATTAACTAATCATTTAAAAAATCTAACCTTTATTTATTTCTCCCCCTTCTCATCTGTAAACTTATTTGTTTCTTTTCTTTTGTTTATTTTTTTGAAGCCAAGAAAATATATGCAGTAGGAAGAACCAAATAACTTGTCCCTTTAAACTAAGCAAAAACAATGAATAACAGCAAGAAATTCTGGGTATCAACCCTGCATTCCATAGGGATCTGTGTATATAATATACTGCAAGTCTATATATATCTAAAAAATAAGGGAAGGGAAGGGAAGGAGAGGAGAGGGGAGGGGAGGGGAGGGGAGGGGACGGGGGGTGGAACAAGTCTAGCTTTATATTAATTCTCTCCTCCTTCTCTGTTTCTTCTAAACACTACTAGCCTTAAACCCTAACTAAAACCCAGAATGCCATTAGAAAAGTAAATAGTTTTTCTCTCTTCTTTCTGTATCTTTTTCTCTGTTTTGTTGCAGAGTGAGTAAGACCTGAATCTCAATCTAGTGGGTATTTAAGGGCCAATGGGGAGAGAGTGGCCAGGTATAGTAACCAAAAACATGTTCGCAGTATTCGCGCGCCGTTTAGTTGGACGGAATTGTTTTAACACAAAATGGAATGATGATGAGAATCGAAATCATAATGAAATAAGAATCAAACACTTCATTCATGTATTTAGTATATTATATTTAGTATATTATTTAAAAATTATATCAAAATGAAATAAAATATACTCTTTCCGTCCTAAATTAATTATTCAGTTTTCACTTTTTAAAGTCAAATTAACCATTTTTAAAACTAATCTTTTTACTATTTTTGTTAAAATATAGGTGAAGAGATTATAACTAAAAGAAAGTATATACAATTTATTACTAACCCTAATTTTTATAATTTTAGAAATATATTTATATATGCTTAATTATTAATTCTAAAAATAGTCAATTTGACTTACAAAAGTCAAAACTGAGCAATTAATTTAGAATGTAAGGAATAATATAATTATCAAAATATCTCTTAACTAATTAACTAACCATAATAATAATCCAAAATAAGTATACTATATATTAATATCATAATACTATATTATATATTCCTATATAATGTTATTATAATCTAACATAAAATAAATATAATATATACTAATACATATAATAATATATATTATATTAGATATTTTATATATTCTATTATATATTAAATATACATATATTATCATTGGAATCACATTCTTTAGGGGATAAAGAATTGCGATTCCAATATATAAAAGAAACGTGATTCCGTCGGAATGGTCATTTCGATCAAACTTAGCATACCAAATGTCAAAAATAAATGCTTGGTCGGAATGGTCATTCATTTCTGCACTCAATTCCTTTAAATCAAACTGTTCAAACTTCTTAGTCAATGCAGCCACTTGTGCAGATAAAGTTGTAACTGTATCCAACTCAAACTTTCCTGTTGTCTTCTGTTGATTGTTCCTTGCAGTAGGCCACTGGTAGTTGTTGGCTGTCATAATTTCTAACAACCGGTACGCCTCATCAAAATTCTTTTCCATAATAGCACCCCCAACTGTTGCATCAATATTTGTCCTCGTGTTGCTAAACAACCCATTAAAGAATGTCTGTACCTGTAACTACTTCGGGATTCCGTGATGAGGACACTTGTGAAGTAGGTCCTTGAATTTTTCCAATGCCTCGTATAAAGTCTCTGAATCAAGTTGGGTGAATGAGGTAATGTCAATCCTTATGTTAGGAATATGCATGAGAATGTTATTTCTTATTTATATAATTTGATGACGAAGATGATGAAGTCAATGAATGAATATACAAATATGTCTGCATTGATAAAAGCTGTAAAGTCCTTAATAGATGATAGAAAATATGGACAATGACTTAGATTGAAATGATCAAATATGTTAGGTTGATATAATATGAATTAATAGTTTTATAAAAGTCCTTCAAAAGATCATGATGTACAAGAACTATGAATAGAAAGATTAAACTTGTTAGATTGATCTTATGAAGTGTAATAGATAGGCATGTCTGATCAAAGAGCACTGCAACAGTCACTATAGTCTACCAAGAAAGTAAGGCAGAATCCTAGTCTATCGAAGTAAAATCGTAGACTACACTCGGAATCGTAGAAGCTGTCTGCCGAGCGCCTATCGAGCTAAAACAAAAATCGTAGGCTTCACTCGAAATCATGAAGTCTACAAGTCGTCACCAATTTGAATCGTAGTATGCAGAACTAGAGCCAAAGTCGTAGTTAGCTAAGTGCTTACATAACTAAGACATAATCATAGAGCACTCTACGATTCTCAACAGATGAGCAATCCTGAAGTGTATGCATAGATCTCATCCTCTGGTAAGAGCAGTCAAGTTTCATAATGCAGTCTACTTGAAGAATATCAGAAAGCATTCTCTGAATGACCTACAAGAAAATAGAAGATCAAAGCACCAAATCTATCAGCAAGGCTGATTGAGAAGTGAAAGGCCATTCAGAAGGAGTCTCCTACAAGCGCTCATCAAAAGACAACGATCGTAGTATCTGAAAATTAGCTGCAGAGTCTAATAAAGCACCTACAGAGACAAGGGTAAACATACAGAGGATAGATGAAGAGGATTGTCTATGCTCAGCCTCACCATAAATAATGAACAAGAGATCATAGGGCAGAAAGTTAAGGAAGCTGAGCATGACTAATCAAAAGAGACATACAGACGAAACGACTAAAGCATTCAGCTAATTTATTAGTTCTTGAAGAAAGGCAAGACAAGCATTATCGTAGAACAGGCTGCAAGAGCAAAGTACAAGATAGTACAACGTTGTCAAATCACAGAGCTCTCTGGAAACTGAAGAGGTGTTAGAGTCAAGTCAATCCACGATTTTCACAGATAAACTATGATCAAGTAAATGAACGTCAACATCGCAATTGTAGAGTTCATTTGTCTGGTTATCGAGACTTAGCGATGTTCAACTATGAAGACTAACATGAGAATGTTGCTGATTGAGAGTCCCGATGTACTCTTACCAACATCCTTGATCTAAATCGAAGAACCTAAAGGAAGCAAAAAGGTAACTTCCAACTAGTCTGACTGAAAGTGACTTCACAGAAGTGTTAGGTGAGAAATCAGACTGTTGTGTCAGTCAAGTCAAAAAAGTGTTGTCACATCAACCTATCATGTCTACATCAAAGACCTCATAATCCTTGTAGCATTAAATTCTTCAAAGAAAACTTTTTAACGGAAGACTCCAAACGGCTATGTTCCAACGGGAAGATGATAAATGAATCTATAAAAGAGTCGAAGCTTCAAAGAATATAGAGTTTTCGACTTAAGATGAAGTAAGTCATATAGAGCTTAACAGAGAAAATGTCTTAGTGAAAGTGATACCAACACAGAAGACTGAAACATAACTAATGGGAGTCTTACAATGAAAAAACTTCACTCAGTACAAAGGAGTATGATAACGAAGTGGCATTTGTACTGAGAGCCAGAAGGCCAAGAAGACAACAACTAGAGTGGCAGATCAGAAAGCAGAATACTTGAGCCACTCTACGTTTCACCATGAACACGCTGAGCTAAAGAGAAGAAGTTACAGAGCTGAATATGTGCACAAGGCAAACAATGGTCAAGGATTGCTAAGTACCCAAAGAAGTCAAGCTGATATGCAAATACTTAGCAGTACCTCAACGGTGATAGTGTGCAATGTTGAATATCAGATGAAGACAAGTATCAACAACAAAGAACAACAGAAATAAGGGATGAGTCAGACTGCTAAGTATCAACAAGATGTCAAGCTGAACGTACATTTTAGCAGTCCATTAGATGTGATAAAATACCAATGTTGAATGCCTAATGATCAAAAGAAGCTGCTAAGTACTATTGGTCGTAATCCCGATCAATATATGCGTGCAAGTATATACGGTCAACAAGTAATAAAGAGTAAGTAAAGTATCGTTCCCACGAAGAATTAACTAATAAAATTCACTAAGCACTAGCCCATAACCATTTCAGTCTTATTTAAATGAAAATTTAATACCTATATATTTAAACTATGAAATTAAATAAGCCTAACTATCCCTAGAGTGAGATTAAATAATGAAGACTTGAGATCATAATTTCATCTATTGAGTCACTTAAATCAACACACTTTCTGTTAAGTCAAATTAATTATACTTAATTGTTAGTCAAGAACACAAAAATAAAGCATGGCCATCTCTCAATGTACCATACCCATATCATATATAATCCACAATTGATAAAATACAGATGAACACCCACATTACCTAAACCACTATATGTCTATGTGATTTATAAATAATTAGGATTTAAGCCTAAGTTCTCAATTGACTACGATTGGTGCTTTGGTATATGTCTATCCTAATCACAAATCATGCATCCCATCACAATGTAGAACATACAATCACAAGTTAATAAGATCAGATCTAAACCCATACTTCGTCTCTCAAGTTCATATGGATTATCACAATCATTGATGGCCAATTAACTAAGCAAATAAACATGAATCTTAATAGACAATCCCATAGCAATCAATAAGGCTAACAATGAAGTATATCAAAATAAACTAGGCAATAGAATCCATTGCAATCCCAAAAATAGAGTTTAACTCATAGATAAATTAAATCCATCATCCACAAATTGAAATAACATCATAAGAATAAAAATAGGAATCAAAGAGAGAATAAGAATAGAGATTTGAAGTCCAAATATGTTCTCTTTCTCCAAGATTGAATCTTTAATGCTATCCAAATGCTTCAAGTCTTCAGATCTAGAAGGTAACTACACTAATCTACTCTATTCTAATATTGAAATTTAAGAGAGAAAGCAACAATAGCTAAGTGATCCTTCAATGGGTGGAATAGACCGGCGCAGCTGTGCTGTGATTAGCTTTGAAGAGGGCGCAGCTGCGTTGTGTAGGATCTGGGCAAATTGCCTAGCACAGCTGCGCTATGTCAGAGGCCAAGTTGGGCGCAGCTTTGCCGTGCACCAGCTGGCCCTGACTTATTCTACTGCAATCTTCTGCTGTCTTCCCTTGCATAGCTTCTCACTCTAAGTTTTCCTTACATCATCAAGCCATCATACTTAGCTTTATTTACACCACAAGAGTTCCCATTGATGAAACTACAAAAGAAAAGACAAATGCATAAAAAACTATACAATAAAATGAGTTTAAACAACAAATTAAGTCAATTGATATCTAAATAAGTGGTTGTAAAACCACTTATCAAGTATCAGAAGATGAACAAGTTGAACGTCATCTTAGCAGCCCAACAACAACAAACAAACAACCAAGCAACTAGGGCATGCAGGGTCCTTGTCTTAGTGACTAAACCAAAGTCAAGTCTGATGGGCTTGCTGAGTACCAGAGGGTGCAAGAGATTCTAAGTCTATCAGGGTTTAGTCTATAGTTTCCTAGGCTGTTGGTCTTAAAGTGTTCTTAGTGAACTAGTGTTCCAAGGCTACTAGTCTTGACGGAATCTTAGTGATTCGAAGTTGATCAAATCCTTAGTGGAATCCCTGTTTGTTGAAGCAGAAGAGTGGATTAGGAGCATTCAGTCTCTGAACCACTTAAAACCTCTGGTGTCATTTACTTTATGTCATTTACATTCAGTACTATAACTGCTATATATACTTGCAACTAATCTAACATTAGAACTGTGTTTAAAGTTATATTCTTAAAGGGGAACTTAATTTATTCCGTTGTGCATGAATTGATTCCTCTATTCATTATTTGTTAATCACTTAACATGATAAAAGAAAATAAAGAAAAAGTTTTAAAGGTTATATTTAACCCCCTCCCCCCTTCTAGATCTATTGTGTGCCCTCAAGAACTAACACCTCATTCTCGCAATCTTAGTTGGTGGAAAGAATTTAACTAAGAATTTATGTGCTAGATCTGCCCATGTTGTAATTAAACCTAGCGGCAAAGAGCGCAACCTACTTTTTGCCTTATCACAGAGTGTGAAAGGGAAAAGTCTTAACATTATAGCCTCCTCTAAAACCCTATTAAACTTGAAAGTGTCACAAATTTCCAGAAAACTGATGAGATGCTCATTTAAATCGTCATTCAAACTCCCCCAAATTATATTGAATTTTGCAACATCTGAATGGTACCCAGCTTAATATCAAAACTATTAGCATTAATGACAGGTCTCTACATGTTAGATTAAATTTTTGTCACCAACGACACTGCATAATCCCTTTGTGACTTTTGATTTTTTGTAGCAATGATTTCTTGCGTCTTTGTTTCTTCATAAGTACTACAAGAAAAAAGCTCTTCTACGACCGCCTATCCGTGACCTCATACGGTCGCTAATAAACATCAATGACCGAACGTGGTCGCTAATATATGTTGTACGTAATCTGGTCGCTGTGCGGACATCAGTGACCAATGTATCATCAATTGCCTAATAGCGACTGATGTCATCACTGAGTCACCGTGAGTCAGATGTCAGAGGTGACGTGGCCCAAATGTCAATGACCAATAATAGCGACCAAAACGGTCGCTGAAAAGTATTAGCGACCGCATGCGCTCACGGATGATTAATTTTAAAAAAAATTGGTTGTTTTGTTGATTTCCCAAAAATATTGCCTATTTTATATCCCAACACACATCAATATATATAAATAAACCAACATCCATACAAATCCATTGATATATACCCATTGATATCCATATATCCATATATACATATATACAATATAATAAAACCAACACAGTAATATAAGCATCCTCACATATTGTGCTCATATATATAAACAAGTACCGTCCGAGTAAAATTTATATATAAATGTTATAACGTACAATATAAACATGCATTTAATTATTTAGTGGGTAAAAATAATAATGAAATTTCGATTAACAAGACAAAGAAGGAATACAAATGCCTTTACAGAGAAATATCGTCCAGATAGGGCTGTAACAAAAGAATAAAACATGTATTATTGAATGTAAAGTTAAACATGCAAAGTAGTACATAAAGCTAAAGTACTTAAAGTTAAATAATGAGAAGATTACCTCGAGCGCATCCTACTGCTTTGCTGGTCTCGCCACTACATCTGCTAACTCCACAGGAGTTAGAGACTACAGATGCCCACCAACTGTGAGAAAAAGAGTTCGATCTTGACATATTGCTCTTATATAGTCAGCAGGAGTGTACGGCGTCAGATGGCAGGAGGACTGAGTAGACTGACTAGCAGAGCTGCCTGTGCTACTGATAGTCGGTCGTTGTCATTGTTCTTAGCCTTCGACATAGTTCTTCTTCACAATTGATGCCCTCTCCCACAATTCTTGATCAATCGGTGGCCGCGGGGTGCCTTCAGGATAACGCTCATTTAATAGGTTCTTATAAGTGTCCTGTCAGCATATTAGAAATTAAATAGTTAACAATAAATATAAAATACTTAAGAATGACGTAAAAATTTATAAAAATATCAAAGTATACTGCTTTCTGGGTAGCCTCAGGTAAACCATCGCAGGTGGCCACATATACATCTAGTCAATGGATGGGCTAACCTTAAGACCATGCTTCCTATAAAATTAATATGCTCATATATAAATAAGTAAACATGTTTGATGTATTAAAACTAAAACTGTAACTTTATACTCAATACGTACCCTGGCAGTAATGTGCTACAACTATAATGTACTGTCTCCCTTATAGTTCTATTTTACCTTTTCACATATAGGTACACCTAAGGATCTATTCGAGCAGGCAGTCTTTCGTTTCTTGACCGAGCCCTTGGCTCTCTACTGGGCACACGTATCAACCCATATGCTCTATGTGCATCACCAGGGGCTATGCTCATGCATGTACTCCTCACCCTGTCTTGGATGGTCTATCCCTGCATTATGAAGGGCTTTTTGTCTTTCTTTAGTTAGATTGCCTTTGGTTCGGAAGACGTACTTCTACTAGAATAGTGTCTGAATAACTGATGCATGTACGTCATCCCATCTATACCTCTTTTGTAAATAAAACAAGCATTTATAATATTAAACGATGATATTAACTAATCCAACACTACTAATTAATAAAAATTTATTAATTATATTGTGATCAACATTAACAAAAAAGTATACCTAAAATTCAGTCCAAACAATATCCTTGTGGGAGATAGGTGTTTTCGCCCACATAATCACTGGCGTAGGCCAGTTTTGTAACCATAAATGTGAAATGTACTTCACAATTTTGATATCAAAAAATTCATTATAATATAAAATAATATATATTAAATACAGATATTTGATTATAATATTTTAAACAAGTTCCATTAATATATATCTACAACAAATGAAATATAAAATGTTGATATATAAATGTTTAACATACATGTTGTCTAGAGGAAAACGGATCTGTATAAGAATCCGATCATCCGAATTTATCGGGGCCTTCGACACTTGACTAGGACCCCTACCAAAGCCGTGTTTTCTTGATGCTGGTTCAGAAGTCATCTGTAAAAAAAAATTCATGATGTTAATAAGGTGATATATTTGATTACATATACAAATAGAATGACAATAATTATTGGTAATTGTATGAAATAGTTAACTACAACACAATAATAAATGAAATATACATAAACACGACAATGATATAAAGAACATGTATATATGTATAATTATATGTACTATAAATAATACTAAACATACATTTTATTTTTTAGTCAGAATCATCTTGTATACAGTTTGGAGATTTATAACCATCATCTTCTTCAGATTCAGTGTCAATGTCAGTCAGTAACTTTTCTTCCTCAGTACTATCAATGTCATCTAGCACAAGTATTGACTCAGGATCCAATTCATTAGGTTCATTTCCACCCTCTAACGGTATTAATTATTGTCATCCTCCACATATATTGGCGTAGGTCTATAAAGCATCTCCTCTTAGTAGAACTCCCCGTCTACTAATTGTACACGACTGGGCACGGGAGTATGAATTACAACTTGATAATCTGCAGGCGGTCTATCCCTTTTCTTAACAGGACTAGGAGTGTATTATACTTTTACTGTTTGAGTTTGCAACACAAATGATTCGTTGGCGTACGTGGACCTATGGAGTTCAATATCGATGATTCCATGTTGATTGACATGTATCCTTTTTTCTGTATCAAACCAACGACACTTAAACAAGTTAATCTGACCCCCGTAAGTGCCTTTGTACGACAACTCTATAATTTCCTCCAACTCCCCAAAAAAGGCACAACCAAGCTCATTGTAACAATCTCCGTGGACACATACTCTAGTGTTTGTTGTTCTTTTACCGCGAGCATATGCCTTTGTATGAAATTCACAACCATTGATCTTGTAACCATTGCGACTGACTTAGTCCCTGTCTGGGCCCATAGCTAGGACTTGTACATTATCCGAAATCATTCTTTCAGTAAGAGACTACAAAAACTCTATTACATTAAATGAAGTCAAAAATTAATGGAGTATATATGTCGTGTTTAATATATTTAACTTACTTTTTCTTTTAGCTACCTTGCAATTTTTTTATCACGACTGATTTGAACATCTTTATCAATTATTCCAGGCTGATTCGCTTTTAACTCATCATCGCATAATCTATACAATTTTATAAAAATTAACATATTGGAATGTATGTCATTGCTGGTTAAGATATAACTATCCCTAAAATAATTGAAATTTTACATGTGTACCTCACAAATTCATCAATCTCCTCGCAATTGAGAAGAATGTAAGTATGTGCAACATGTAATTCTTGCTCAGAGAGGAATATGCGCTTCCATTTTCCATAAGTGTGACTTGATAGACCAAATACAGAAAGTCAACCATTTAGTTCAACATTACCCCCATCATCATGTTTCGGGACTCATATATTGTTTGAGACAAACGTAGACATCTCATCAAACTGTATGCCTCACATATCAACCCCTCGACATAAGCTCTATTTTTCTCTTAAGGTTTCCCATCACCCTCTCGAAAGGGTACATCCATCTATATTAAACTGGAGCCCCAACACGAGCTTCATAGGGAAGATGGATTTGCAAATGCTCCACGGAGTCAGAAAAACTAGGCGGGAATATTTTTTCAAGCTTACACGTGATCTCAATGATGTTCTTCTCATTTACTGTTTTGGAACACAAGTCTAGAGGTTTTTATTATTTTTTAATTCTGTTGTGTTTATTTCATATAAAAAAAACAAATTTAGTTAAGTATTGTGTTATCTTGCATAAGTCTAGAGGTTTGATATTGTTCAGTTTATTATGTCCAATGATGAGATTGGGATTGAGTAGACGAGGATAATACCGACTATTAGAACATTGACGTGATTTTCTGTTATGAATTGGATCTTTGCCTGTTTGAAACTGGTATAATAAGGTTAGCATAGTAATAACAACTATGTTAATTGATTTAGTTCAAATTGATACATAAGGGACCTCTAAAGGATAATGCTAGTTTGAATGAAAGAATGACAATGATAGGTAGTGAAAACAAAAAATTAGGCAAGAACCTAAGTTTGGGGGAAAATTTTGGGGTATATAAGCTATCTTTCATTTTTAAAAAAATGAATAAATACCGTGGTATGTTTTTCTAGTTTTGTGGAATTTGGTACTTGAGTAAGTAAGCCCGAGGGGATTGTCTTTACACCTAGCGTCCTAAGGTCTTAATGGTTTGGGAGTCGTTGGTCGAAAGCTCGTTAAGATAGCATTGAAAAGCCTAAGGGAATAAGACATTGCATAGCCATGTGTATAAAAAGAAAATTATATATATGAATAAAACGGGAAATAAGAGCAAAAAGGCCCCGTAAATAAAAAATAAAGCATACGTACCCTATTTGGACCCTTGATATTGGTAATTGTTTGATTTTAGTTGGATCTCGTCTATTTCTGACATTCTTGAGTTTACACTGTATGAGGCCTTCAAAGAGACTTGATATGTATTAAATTTGAATTCACATCAGTTAGAATGGATGTTGAGCACACACGCACTATACCAGTAATAACAGTTTAAGATTTGATGATTGATGGGAAATTGTTGATTGGTTTTGATATGAAGTTTTGTCATGTTTGCTTGATTTCTCTGAGTCCGGTTGAACAGATTTGTTTCTATCACTACTGTTGCATTTGTAGACATATAGATTAGTTGCATTACATTACATTTCATTGCATTGCATATCACTTGTGTTTTGTTTTGTGCTCGAGGACTAGCACGAGTTTAAGTTTGGGGGAATTTGATGAGTGGATTTTATACCTATAAATTGGTCTCTAATTCAAGCTTAAACTGTGTTAATTCTTTATTTTTATAATTAGTTTTACTTGTTTATTATTGTTTCATGTTTATGTGTGGTGGAATAGCATTTGGACTTAAAAGGAGGGTTCGTGGCGGAGCTTAGCAAGAAAATGAGAAACAAATAAACTTCTGTAGAAAGAGCCCGCGCCGGGCCGGGCGAACTTTATAGAGGAAAAACCCCCGCCGGGGCGGGGGTACTTGATCGAAAGACAGTAGCACCCCCTTTGGGGCGGGCACTTATAGAAGAAAAACCCCCGCCAAGGCGGGGGTACGGGAAAAGCAAGACTTCTATTTGAACTGTAATGTTGCAGAGGTGTGAAAAATAGAGGTTGGCATGGTGTTGCATTGGGAGTTGAATTATGGTTAGAATACGTGTTCTAGGTTGGTTATTAATAGAAAACAACGAGGGAGAAAAAACAACAACTATTTAACAATTTGAAGACCTAAAATTGTGCAAAAGCATTGGAGGAAGGATTGAAGGTGGAATTCACGATAATTACAGATTGAAGCAGAGAAGAAGGGTGGTTCTGGATTCATTCTTTTTCTTTAATTCAATTTTTGTAATTGGGATGATGATTACTTTGATGAATTCAGTTTTTAATTCATTTGCGATGAACTAATTTACTTGTTAGGCTTATGACGGATCTTTGGGTTGAACGATGATTATGTAGCTTTGAATTTTCGTTTAATAATCTAGCTTTCAGTTTATCTATATTGATTTGTGCTTTGAATTTATGAATTTGTTGATCACCAATTCTATGTGGATTTGTATGGATTCGAGAGATGAAATATGAATCTAGACTTAGTCATCATAGCATGTGTTCTTGAATTCGGTGATAGAATCTTGATAAATGTTAGGGTAGAGATATGCCTAGCATCGCATGTAATTAGATAGAGAACTTGAATTTAAACCTTCTTTGATTGTAATTCACATAGAGATATAGTGAATTAGTTGATTAAGGTGTTTAGCTTAATTCTATCTAATTTGTGGATTTAAGTTAATATGGTATTAGTGCATCGAGAGATAGCTAGTTCTACTTGAGTGTTCTTGATTAATAAACTAAGATAGTGAATTAAACTGGAATAATGTGTAATAATCGGAGTGATACTTAGAGTGAAGTTGTAAGTCTAATTCTCCAATATTTGCTTGAAATTATAGTTTTTAAGATTGTTGATTGCTTAGTATTTTTAGAATTTTTAATATTTTTAGTTTTTATAGTTATAATTCTTGAATTGGATAGTTTAATAAAATTTAGATTAATATAAACCTGGTAATTATGAGGATTAATTTCGTATTTAATCTTTGTGGAAACGATACTTGACTTATCATTATATTACTTGTTGACCACGTGCACTTGCATGTGAGCGTAATTAGATTTCGACCAACACCAACCACTGTCCATCAATACACTACGGGCCAATGAGGACTTTTACCACATCATTTGTAACATTACAAGTCATGATTATATAGATACATAATTCATGGTCATAATCATACCAATCAACAGCCCGTCTATGCGCTATAGGCCAAAGATGCCTTTCTTCACAATTTAAGCATAAAAATGATGATAATGATATAAGAATTCAATTAAGTGAGAGCAAGGATAAATTTTAAAGATCTATAATTCAATTTATCTAGAGTTTAAGTGTGACACCCCCAAATCTGGGTACTTCATTCCCACAAGACTTGGTGTTCACTTTCCATTCATTCATATCTAACTACCCAATTATATTAAAATTTTAACAATAAATTCTCCCATTAAAAGAGTTGCATCATTAAACCAATACGTCTCCCTAGTTATCTAACCTTTAACTTACATCAAGTGCGGGAAAAAAATAAAATAATCACATCACATCACATCATTTATAAATAAAATATGTCATCATCAAATTAAATAGATTACAATTCTTCAACACTTGTTCATTTTTCATTTTCCTTTGCTAGCTTTAGGTTCATCAACCTTCTCAACCTTACCTGCAATAATTATATATATGCAAGATTGAGCAAAATAAATTCTCACTTGAAATAGCAATGAATAACAATAGCATAATAATTGCCAATGAATAAGCTCATCAGAACTGAATAATACTATTTCAATGATAATCAAAAACTGGAATCAACATACGAAATGTAACTGAGGGTCACAAGACCATGAACTATGTCCAAGGTTACAATTAATCTTTCAACTTTAACCTAAACAGTCATAACTGTAGGGACTCCCCGTACTTAGGGTTACCAGCCCTTCGTACCATGTATTGTGAACAAACTTCTAAACGCATCGCGTAAACTAACTCCCCTATAATAGGGTTGTTCTTCTCAGTTTTAGAGTACAAGTCAGCACCAAAGAAAGTTTGGTTTGGATAAGCTTCAAGGATAATTTACAGTTTAACGATCATCAACTAAAGGATTAGTTGAATAAACAAAGTTTAATAACACTACGAATGATCGATAACAACATAACGTGGAATAATTTATGAATTATAGGTGAACCAACACTATATATCGAACTGATTCTTAGGAATAAACTAAAAAGCATAAGAATTGAATAATACAATAAACCTTGCATAAACAATATTAAGCTAAGGCTATAATCTTGTCGAATAAGAAATAAATAATTGAACATGCATTAATAAATAACAAGCTGAAACAAAACTTGATCGATATGACAATAAGATTACAACTTATGTAAAGTAGGATGAAATAGGACAACTTAATTAGAGATTCGGTCCTAACAGTTGACGTTCACCAACTTCATCCCACGATAATGGAGTTTTACATTTCCCGTCGTATAATACCTCGTATGGCGGCATGCCAATGCTTGTATGGTAATTGTTGTTGTATGCGAATTCTGCCAATAATAGATGATCGTCCCAGTTCCCTTTGAAATCCATGATGAATGCTCTAAGCATATCTTCTAACTTGTGGATTGTTCGTTCGCTTTGACCATCGGTTTAAGGATGGTATGCCGTACTCATTTTCAATTGTGTTCTAATGCATTCTTGTAGTCTCTTCTAGAAGTTTGATGTGAATCTCAGATCTCTGTCTAAGATAATTGACACTGGAACTCCATGTCTCGAAACGATCTCCTTGATGTACAATTTCGCCAGTTGATCAAGATTAACTCTAATTTTTATTGGAAAAAAGTGTGCTTATCTCGTTAATCTATCCACTATCAACCAAATCGCATCGTATCCTTTATGAGTAGTTGGAAGACCTACCACAAAATCCGTTGTGATATGCTCCCACTTCCATTCTGGTATGTCCAATGGTTGAAGTAATCCGCTTGGTCTCTGATGCTCGGCCTTTAATCTCTTAAATTTTAAGCATTTTGCAACACATTTTGCAACATATCTTTTCATATTTGGCCACCAAAAATGTCGTTGTAAATCTTGATACATTTTCGTACTTCCCAGATGAATTGAATATCTTGAATTATGAGCTTCTATCAAGATTTCTTCTTTAATATCTGGTATTGCTGGAACCCAAATTCGTCCCTCGAATCTTAGCACTCCTTCGATATCAACCTTGTATTTCATCTCACTACCCCTGACCATTCTTTCCTTTATTTTTCTGCATTCCTCGTCTTGTAGTTGAGCATTCTTTACCTTGTCCACCAAAGTTGAACTAGCTTCCATCTGGAATAATCGTTCATCGAATTCTTTTGAAAATTTGATTTCCAATTCTAGCCTCGCCATTGCTGAGATAAGTTCCTCCTGAGCCATTAAGAACATTAACTTCTCACGACCATTCCTACTCAAGGCATCGGTTGTGTCGCCCCCAAAATTGGTATACATCACCCATCTTGGGTCGCTAAATATATGGTACTGAATACAAATACAAACTTAATTATACAACATGAGCTGAGAGTTTTTACACGAATTTTATCTCATAGACAATATCCAAACTCCAATTCAATCCTCATTACATTTATTATCACACTAAATAGTGAGGATTACTAAAACAACCATCTCGGACCATCACTCCATTCCCCGACTAGTCCTGGCTACGTTCTCATTTCCTGAAGAGAATAATGAAAGCAAAAGGGTGAGCTCAACTAACGCAGTAAGAAATATTATGACTAAGATAATGCATAATAAATTATTGTTAGCCTTCAACAGTGTTAAACTGATAAAATACAATAAACATCAAGTTTAACTACAGCGGAACAACCAATCCATTAAAAGAGTCAAGTAGAGCATGATATCTACTATCTTCTATGATTTAAAAAGTTTAACATCAATTTTATCCCTGGGACTCATCTTAATAAATATACCATATCATCGAATCATCCCTGTACTACGGGCCAAAGATATTCATTAGTATCACGTCCATGAATTATCCCTGCACTACGGGCCAAGAATATTCATGTAATCATCAATGGCCATGATCATACCAACAACTTTCCATCAACGCACTACGGGCCAATGATGACTTTTATCATTTGTTACATTACAGGTCATGATTATACTGAATTATCCCTGGTCATAATCATACCAATCAACAGTCCATCTATGCACTACGGGCCAAAGATGACTTTCATCAGAATATAAGAATGAGGATGATGACAATGATATAAGAATTCAATTATATGAAAGCAAATGATAAATTTTAAAGATTTATAATTTAATTTATCCAGAATTCAATTAATGTCCAAATTATCAACATGATACTGCTTTGTAGAGTAAAATTCAAGAATAATATCCATGTATCAAAAATAATTTAGATAGAAAAGAAATAAATTTTTTGGGTGAATAGTACTCTGTGAATAGTACTTCAGGAATAGTACCCCGACATAAAAATTGCCCCGAATACTCGAGTGAATAATATCCGAGTGAATAGTAACCCGTGAATAGTAACCCGGTATGAAAAGTACATCGACTCCCTTACTGGATAGTAACCAAGTGAATAATAACCCGTGAATAGTATCCCGGGTGAAAATATTGAAATTTAATAATAAAGTTCAGATTAATATTCCGATGAAACGATACTGGATAAAACGCAAAACTTAAGGATATTCCACTAATTTCAGGAATTATAGAAGCAATACTTACCATAGTAAGTTTAGATTTAAGAATATGAAAAGAAATAACATACGAAACTGCAAATGGATTTTCACTTGTCACGCAGTACGTAATCCGCGTAGACGGGTTATTCCGATATATTAAAGGATGAATACAAAAAATAGTATTCCTTATGAATACGAAAGAAATAATACCCCTTACCTTAGTAGAAGACTGGATACTGTAATAGTGAAGTAGAAGAATACTCTTTTTCTTACTCTCTATAGTTTCTCTCTCTATACTTTCTCTTGTGAGTTTCAGTGAATTGGTGAGAATGAAAGAAGAATTAAGCTTCTATTTATAGGAGAATGAAATAAATAGTAACTAATTCACGAACGGTCCAGATTGATTTACTATTAGAACTAACAGTCCATATTGATTACTTTTAAAACCACCACCGACGGTCCAGATTGATTTACTTTTAAAACCACCACCGACAGTCCAGATTGATTTACTATTAAAACCACCACCGACAGTACTGATTGATTTACTATTAAAACTACCATCGATGGTCGAGATTGATTTACTATTAAAACCTCCATCGATGGTCCATATTGATTTACTATTAAAACCACCACCGACGGTCCATAAAATTAGTACATCTTCCCATGGAATACTAAGTCAAACTTATAACAAACGCCTCATAACAAATCCCTATATTTATATCAAAAAATTGATTAAATATTTACCACAAATCATTTATCTGTAATAAACACATTTTTAATCTATTAACAATTATGCATTATTAATATTATAACTCACAATATTTAACAACCAGATTATTCCCAAGAAAGAGGGGGATTTCCGATAAGAATTTCTCCCTATTGGCGCGCAATTAGGTGACCAAACACCTTTCCTCGATAAAAATTTCTAGGCATCATCAATATTGCAAATAATAATATGAATAACTTTGTCGTCTCAATTATTGATTTAATAATATAAAATATTATGCAGATGATATTATGACAATAATTAAATCAAATAACGTAAGATACTATGCAGCAATTACTGTAGCAATAATTGAGTAAACTGAGTGGATTCTTACGTAAACATCAATAATTAATACCGTGTGCTACTATGCAACCACGCGTATTATTGTATTTTTACCATCGGGTATTTCAACAGTTTAACGATAAAACTTTCGCCGTTATTTTTATAAAAGATATTTATGTCATTTTCTAACTACAACAATACTTCCGTTGTGGGGTCCACCAATGATTGTGCTATCGTACGAATATTCCCTATTAAAACGAATATTCCCCGACCAATCGAATATTTTATAACAACTTGCTTACTTTGCAAAATTTATAAACATTACCCATAACTATAACATTATATCAAATCCACACCATAATATACCAAAATATATTTAGAGAAAAATTAATTTTTATTCATAAAATTTGGGGTCTTACATCGGCAGCCACATTAGCTTTGCCCGGATGATAAAAGATTTCACAATAATAATCTTTTATTAATTCCAACCATCTCCTTTGACGCATGTTCAAGTCCTTCTGCATGAAAATATAATTTAGACTCTTATGGTCTGTGTAGATCTCACATTTCTCTCCATAGAGATAGTATCTCCATATCTTCAAAACAAATACCACCGCAGCCAACTATAAGTCATGAGTCGGATACCCTTTCTCGTAGTCTTTCAATTGCCTTGATGCATACACAATAACATTATCGTTCTGCATAAGGACACAACCTAATCCTTTATGTGAGGCATCACTATACACCACAAAGTTTCCTGTATTATCTGGTAATGACAACACAGGTTCCACACTGAGCCTCTTTTTTAATTCCTTAAAACTCTCTTCGCACTTTTCCATCCAAACAAATTTTACAGATTTTCTCGTTAAATTTGTCAATGGAGTGGCAATCTTGGAAAAGTCCTGAATAAACCGTCTATAATAACCAGCCAGTCCCAAGAAACTCCGTACTTCTGATGGAGTTCTTGGTTGTTCCTAATTTATCACAACTTTGACTTTCGATGGATCCACTGAAATCCCATCTTTTTCAGTCACATGTCCCAAAAATTGTACACGTTCTAGCCAAAACTCACATTTAGAGAATTTTGCGTACAACTTTTCTTTTCTTAGCATCTCCAGCGTCAGACGTAAATATTCCACGTGTTCTTCTTGAGATTTGGAGTACACCAAAATATCATCAATGAATACCACCACAAACTTAACTAAAAATGGTTTAAACACCCTTCTCATCAAATCCATGAATGCTGCATGGGAGTTAGTTAAACCAAAAGATATTACCAGAAACTTGTAATATCCATACTGAGTTATGAATGCCATTTTTGGTACATCATCCTTCCTTAATTTCAATTGGTGATACCCACTTCTCAAATCTATTTTTGAGAAGTATCTAGCACCCTTCAATTGATCAAACAAGTCATCTATTCTTGGCAACAGATATTTATTCTTAATAGTGACTTTGTTTAATTCCCTATAATCAATGCAAAGACGTATTGACCCATCCTTCTTCTTCACGAATAACACTGAAGCTCCCTACGGTGATACACTTGGCTGAATATATTTCTTGTCTAGCAGTTCTTGCAACTGTACCATCTGTTCCTTCATCTCTACCAGAGTCATTCTATATGGGGCCTTCGATATTGGAGCAGTTCCTGACATTAAGTCAATCACGAACTCAATCTCTCTGTCAGGCGAAAGTCCTGAAAAATCTTCCAGAAACACATCCACAAAATCCCTAACCACTTGTATCTCCTCTAGTGTCACACCCTTCTTCTTCTGAGTATCGACTATGTAAGCTAAGTATCCTATACAACCTTGACTCAATAACTTTTTGGCCTACATAATCGTCAGACATCTCTCTTGTCTAGGTGATTTACTACCATAGAAAACTACCTTTGACGGAGTCATAAGGTTTATGCATTTCTTTTGACAATAAATTATCGCTCCATAATTGAATAGTCAATCCATTCCCAATATAACATCAAACTCTCCAAGTTTTATCAGTATTAAATCCATTGTCATAATATTCCCCTTAATATTCACCCTACAATTCTTGTATACGAACTTAATATGAATTACCTCCATATTCGCAATTTTTATGTGTAAAGGGAAATTCAACTCTTCACTAGGCAATTCTAACCTCTTAGCAAATTCATCAGAAATAAACGAGCAAGTGTGGCGACCCCAAATCCAGGTACTTGAAACCCGAACTCGGTTCTCCACGATACCATTTCTTGAAGCTGAATAATACTAAATAATAATACATTCGAACTCAAATTACATAACAACTCTCTTCCAAATTATTTAAATTTGGCTCTGGCTCTACCCATGAATAGGGTTTAAGAAACATACTATGAACATTATTTTTCATTTTCGAAAAGGTTTAACAGAAATTCATCCGCAAACCGCTCTAGCTTACGGGTACGGAGGGTGATCAGCCCCGTTGTACCCTGTATTGATCAATACTACATAACTTGAACGAAATTCATCGCTCACTCTGTCCGCTTTGGGCGCAAAAATTTTCCCATATAGGGATGTTCATACATGCCTGGTTCCAAACCCGAAGGTTTTTAATCTTGCTCAACAATAATATGTAATTCAACATATATGTATACGGGTAATTGACAAAGGTGTATCAACATATGAATAAATGCCATGATTATCCAAGTGGGGACACTTGTATGACCATTTAGAAATCAATGAATAAAATATATATCTGAGCTAACATGTTGATAATCAAAGCGTACATAATCTTTACATGAATAGAAAAGAATTCTGAAACTCTCTTACTCATGTCCATTGCATAAAGGAAATGCAAAGGTAAGATACTTGCCTGATTTGCTGATTACAAATCTCAACTTAGGTTTTATCTCTTTATCACAACCCATCAATAATCAGATCATTCGTTCTATTAGAACAATATATCATAACACATAGTACTGTCTATTACAGTCAGCACATAGTCTAATCACGTCATCACATAATCACAGTGATCATACTTTTAGTTCATATTCTATACTTGAAATATTTTTATACATTTTTCAAATATCTTATCCATGTTCTTACAGTAGCCTTTTCTTTCTTTTATAAGGTCTGACATTTGTCGGCGTACCGACGGCATTATCGGGTAAATACTGAGTCTAAGACTCTTATTCTGTATTTCAACATCTATAAATATCAGACATTTTATTTTTAATCATTTTCAAAATTTTCCAGAAATTGAAAAATTTAAAATAATTCAAATCTATCTCTAAAAGGATTTATAGTGACATAACTGTCATCATGATTGTTCTTCATCAAATCATGAACTTTATAACCGGTTCTCAAGTCAGGTAGTTTGACTGGATATAACTTTCAAACATCGGAATCATAATTAAATGATTTAAACCTCAAACAATTCCATTATCATTAATAATTAATTAATATTAAACTATTAATGAAACCATTGTCAAAATATAAAAGTTATTTATAATAACTCAAACTATTTTTAAAATATTTATATTACTCTTAAATGATTTTTAAAATAATTAAAATCATTTTTAAATAATTACCATTAATATTTAAATATTAATGTACTATTTATCCAAATATTAAAAGTCATTAATTATAACTTAAAATATTTTTAAATCCTTAATATCCTTTTTAAATAATTTTTAAATAAATAGAACCATTTTTAAACTATTTATTTAATAATAATTATTAAATAAACTAAATATCACAAATCATTAACTAAATATCATTAATTAATGAAATTATCTTTTAAATATTAAAAGTTATATTTTATAACTCAAAATATTTTTAAATACTTTATTTCCATTTAAAATGATTTTTAAAATATTAAAATAATTTTTAAACTAATTATTTAATATAATCAATAAATAACTTTAATATCATTAATATTAATTAATTAATGAAATTCATCACAAAATATTAAAAGTAATGGAAAATAACTTAAAATATTTTCTTATACCATAATATAATTTTTCATGATTTTTCATGAATTAAAACTATTTTTAAATCATTTATTTAATATTATAATTAAATAAATAAATACCTTTTATATTCCAAAAATATTAAATATTTATGAAATATACTCAAAATAATTAAAAACTATTTTTCGGACTTTGAAATAATTTTTCAGAATTTAATAAGTATTTTTTAAAAAATCATTTCTAGTTAAATCCTTAAGAAAATAGCTACCTTGTGCTTAACTCCAGAAATTCCCATCTTCTGACAAAATCTTACACATGTTAACGTGACACTCCAGTTTAAATTTCGTGGTGATCGGAGTTGTAGAACTCCGGTTATAGCGATTTCCGTCGAAAAATCACAAAAAGTTGAAATGGTTATAACTTGGTCGTTTTAACTCGGAATTAGCACATTTTTGGACACGAGCTACATAATACCATATATTTTCATTTTCCAAAAGCCTGGAATTTTTCTCAGAAGAAAAGTTGACAAAACAGCCCTTGCAAAATTCTTGGCAGCTTGTTTTTGTCGTTTTGCAGTTTCGGAGTCCTTTACTAAATCTTAAATAGAATGAAATCTATAACTCCGATTAATGATCCGTAAATTTTGTTGGATTTGTATCTTTCCAAACTACAGTTTTCATCTATCACAATCCTTATTTGGACATTTTAAGCTCCCGGAAATTAGCCCGGAAGTGGCTGTTGTAAACTGTTATGTTAACAGTTTTTTTCTAGCTTGGAGTAGTTTGGGATAAATTCCATAACTCTCTCCTCCGATGTCGGATTTAGTCCGTTTCGGAGTCTATGGAAAGCTTATTGAGTGTACTACAACATACCAAAATTCCAGAATTTTTAGATCTAGCTAGCTAACACCGAAAATTTCAACAATTAACATAAAATCAAAGGATTTCAAAATTAGGGAATTTACCACTTTTTGGAGCTTTGATTCTTGGATTTCTGACTTTGATCTTCTGTTTTTTATGCTTGTGATCATGGGGCTATGCTTAGGAGTGTATGGGCAAGTGTTTTTGGGAGCTAAGAGGTTGAGAGAGTCTAGGATGAGAGTTAGGAAAAATGTTAGTGTACAAAATAATGTTAACTCTCCAATCTATTTATAGGCCAAATTAATTGCCTAGGATGCTAAATTGGTTGGTATAATTGAGGTGTAATGGTATAGTAGCATGAGGGAATTCTAGAAGCCATTGATTAGCTAGCATAATTGAAGATTCCATCAACAATGCTACTAATAATACACTAAAATGACAAAAAGGGTATTTTGGTAATTTCGCATAAAATTTTAAGGGCATTTTTGTGCATAGCAATTAAATGTAATATTTAATCACTAGATGATAATTCTTATCATTTACCAATTACTTTCTATCCTTTGGTAAATTAAAACATTTATACATTAACATCGTAATTAAACCCGATAATTTAAAATTAGGGTTTTCGATTGAAAAATTAGGGTTTTAAAATTAGGGTTTCTTAACGTCATCAATTAGGGTTCTAATTGACCATTAGGGTTCTCTAATTATCTATGTGTGTTCTAACACAATCATTACGATTTCTAACTTCAACCGATTAGGGTTATAATAATTAGGGTTTGTCCTAATTATCGGCATAAAAATAGTAAATAGGGTTTCTTCTAATTACCGACATTCTTATACACAGTAACTTCATATAACATAGTCACTACTCAGTCATATCTCATAACTGATTTTAATAATTAGGGTTTCACAACACGGTAATATGCTATGACCTAATTGACCGTCATTGCACAATATTATCTGTCCGCACATACACAGTACATAATTATAGTACTGAAAACTCACAATATAAATAATATTACATTATTATTCTCATCTCTTGATCACAATCCCAATCCAGAGTTTTGGATCTCATATCTGACTTCTCTTTCGCATATCAAGTTAAAATACTTGATTTAAATATTCTGAACAATTCATATAATAAAATATTTATATATAAATCTAACTATCACTTCATATATTATTTCCAATCATGTTTTCATGGAAAATAATTAATAAAAACATTTTGGCTTACAGAAATTAATTACCATAACAATATATATTGTAGTAATTAATTATTCCAAAATTATTTCTAATTTTTCAAGTAATAAATATATTTGTATCTATCGTTCACATTACTAGATATTTATTCTCGTCATTAAATAAATAAAAAAAAATTTATACGCAAAATTTCTTATTTATTTTATATAGAAAATCTCGGGTTATTACATTCACCCTCCCTTATAAGGATTCCGTCCCCGGAATCACCGCTTTAAAACTCATACACAGAAGAGTACATAACGCATATAATCCTTGCACATAGACCTCGATCAATACTTGATCGAACTGATGTTTAACTATTCTCCATAACGCTTGTCTTTCTGATAAACATAATTTTGATTAAGAGAACCAAAATTCCTCATTCAAAATTTCTTTATGAAATAATTTACTATCTATGTAGCTATATTTTATACAAAAAAATCATATAAAATATTTAAGTTATTCGAATAGCACCTGGAGTTCCATTTCCATCTGCCATAGTATCCTCAACTGCTACGATATCTTGAACGACCATAATGAAGACACTTACGGTTTATTTCATTGTCGACAATATCTTGTTGTCATTCCTCGTATTCACATTCCTTATCTCACTTCTTCTTCTTTCACCTTATACTCTTTCATCTTATACTCCATTGATTCATAAATAAAACATTCGCTATACATCCTTGAATTGGGACAATTGGAAGAGATATGTCTCTTCTGCCCTCACACATAGCACACAAACTTGTTCTTTATATCATTTCCCTTTTATCGTATAGGTGATAAAAGTTATCTTTTGCCCTTTCCGTTATCCTAACTATCATAAACGCTTCTACTGAGTCACTTAATTCTCTATACCCTAGCAATAAGATTGCCTTAAAGTCTTTGGCGTTCGACGTTCGATTATCTGGTTGATCTTCCACAATTGGTTTTTGTTTTCGTCTCGGTGGCATAATCGTAAATTATTCTTCATTTCCTTACATTCTAAGCCTCATCGTATACGTTCGACATATAACACAAAATTTTCTACTCAAATAATCATGTATTCCAAAATATTAGATTTAAAACTTGGTTTACTATATTAACCAATATTCAGATAAATATCTGCTACCTTTATAACAACTTACTTCATTAATCCAACTTGTGACACTCATGGTACTTCCAACCATAGCACCTCACATTCATAACACTTAACATACCATAGCACATATTGCTTTAAACATCAGCTATCCCTTTGTGACTACGAGAGTCGGGATTTAAAATCTTGACCAACATAAAAGTTGAAAATATTTCGTTACACAACATACTTTTTACACATATCATATTAAACATACCTACTCAACATATCCTAAGATTTTTCCTTGGACAACTCTTCGTTCTATGACCTTTCATTCCACTGATAAAACATATATACTGCCTCGGATTGGGACAATGAGGAGAGAAATGTCCCTTATGTCCGCAATTATAACATATCTTCTTCCCTTTCTTCTTATCAGGTTTTCCTAAGTCAGGATCTTCTACCTTTCTTTTCGGTTACTTTTTCCTTAGTTATTATCAGGATCACAATCATTCATTCTCTTTCTCTCCTTACTGGGTCTATCTAAGTCACAATCCTCTATTTTTCTTTTTTCCTTATCTCTCGGAGCTGCACACGAAGTGTTGCTTGTGGCTCCCATCTGATCAATTTGGATCTTAAGCTTATCATGTTCGTCCATTGTTTCTATTAATGCTAACGTAGCAACTTTTCTATCTCCCACAACCTTTCTAGTGAAGAAACCTTGTTCTCCAGATCCTGCACTTTCATTGATGCTTGATCAGCTTCAACGTTAGTGTCTAAATCATTATCTGTCATTTTCTCCTTTTGAGCTTCTATTCCAGCTATTGGCTTCGATATTAGCTCGGGGGTATGGTTCTGATCCTTCTTATTCCACATATCTTTTCCACCAGACCTCTACATACATAAGTTACCTGATTAGCATATAGTATATATACACAGCAATCAAGAGTTCTATATACTTTGTCTCTTATTTTGTTTGACGATGAATTTATTCAATCCATCTCTATAAACACATCAACGCCTATCTTCCTCTGCCGAAAGGCAGCTTCATCCACTCTGCATCGAATTTCATAAAGGCGATGACTAAAGCCTGCTCCAAGGTATATATCTTGGTGTCTTTGGCTTCTATCTCAACCTTCAACTGTCCTATCTGTATCTCTATCTGCTCCAACCTCCCTCGTAACTCTACTAACTCCATCTATGTTCGGTGAGCAGCATCCTTGTACTGCTGTTCCAAAATCTTGGAGAGTACAATTTTGTTCCTCCGCCTGCTCAGCTCTAACTTTTAAATCGTCGTTCCTAACTATCAAATCTCTTATCATCTCACTGTCTGTGTACTCCTCGCTAGAGTCCATCGTCTCTTGGGGTCAAGGAATTACTATCTTGACTTTCGTCATCCATCATATGACCACAATGAACGAGACAACATCATTACTGAAATAAAATATATTCATCAATAAAATGAAGTAATATTTTATTTAGTACCACTAAAACTCGATGGATCTCTTCAACTCATCATATCCTATAACTTCTCACCAGAGTACTTCGTCTCCTGGTTAACTAAATATCTATCTTAACTTTCGTTCTCCATTCTACTAAGGTTATAATTCTTCACTAGAGTCCTTCGTCTATTGAATATCTATCTTAACTTTCGTTATCCATTCTACTAAGGTTATAACCTAGGTTTCGCATTCCTAACGTTTATAACCTACAGCTTTGATACCAACCTGTGACACTCATGGTGCTTCCAACCATAGCACCTCACAAGGGTACCTATCAACTTGCCACCGACTCGCTCGGCGTCCCCTACGGAAAGTCTGGCTTCGGTGCCTTCCCTTAAAGGGATGTCACCAGATAAAGGCTCGGGGCTCTTTGCAAATTCATGTTTATGGCTTTGATACCAACCTGTGGCGACCCCAAATCCAGGTACTTGAAACCCGAACTCGGTTCTCCACGATACCATTTCTTGAAGCTGAATAATACTAAATAATAATACATTCGAACTCAAATTACATAACAACTCTCTTCAAAATTATTTAAATTTGGCTCTGGCTCTACCCATGAATAGGTTTTAAGAAACATACTATGAACATTGTTTTTCATTTTCGAAAAGGTTTAGCAGAAATTCATCCGCAAACCGCTCAAGCTTACGGGTACGGAGGGTGATCAGCCCCATTGTACCCTGTATTGATCAATACTACATAACTTGAACGAAATTCATCGCTCACTCTGTCCGCTTTGGGCGCAAAAATTTTCCCATATAGGGATGTTCATACATGCCTGGTTCCAAACCCGAAGGTTTTTAATCTTGCTCAACAATAATATGTAATTCAATATATATGTATACGGGTAATTGACAAAGGTGTATCAACATGTGAATAAATGCCATGATTATCCAAGTGGGGACACTTGTATAACCATTTAGAAATCAATGAACAGAATATATATCTGAGCTAACATGTTGATAATCAAAGCGTACATAATCTGTACAGGAATAGAAAAGAATTCTGAAACTCTCTTACTCATGTCCATTGCATAAAGGAAATGCAAAGGTAAGATACTTGCCTGATTTGCTGATTACAAATCTCAACTTAGGTTTTATCTCTTAATCACAACCTATCAATAATCAGATCATTCGTTCGATTAGAACAATATATCATAACACATAGTACTGTCTATTACAGTCAGCACATAGTCTAATCACGTCATCACATAATCACAGTGATCATACTTTTAGTTCATATTCTATACTTGAAATATTTTTATACATTTTTCAAATATCTCATCCATGTTCTTACAGTAGCCTTTTCTTTCTTTTACAAGGTCTGACATTTGTTGGCGTACCGACGGCATTATCGGGTAAATACTGAGTCTAAGACTCTTATTCTGTACTTCAACATCTATAAATATCAGACATTTTATTTTTAATCATTTTCAAAATTTTCCAGAAATTAAAAAATTTAAAATAATTCAAATCTATCTCTAAAAGGATTTATAGTGACATAACTGTCATCATGATTGTTCTTCATCAAATCATGAACTTCATAACCGGCTCTCAAGTCAGCTAGTTTGACTGGATATAACTTTCAAACATCGGAATCATAATTAAATGATTTAAACCTCAAACAATTCCATTATTATTAATAATTAATTAATATTAAACTATTAATGAAACCATTGTCAAAATATAAAAGTTATTTATATTAACTCAAACTATTTTTAAAACATTTATATTACTCTTAAATGATTTTTAAAATAATTAAAATCATTTTTAAATAATTATCATTAATATTTAAATATTAATGTACTATTTATCCAAATATTAAAAGTCATTAATTATAACTTAAAATATTTTTAAATCCTTAATATCCTTTTTAAATAATTTTTAAATAAATAGAACCATTTTTAAACTATTTATTTAATAATAATTATTAAATAAACTAAATATCACAAATCATTAACTAAATATCATTAATTAATGAAATTATCTTTTAAATATTAAAAGTTATATTTTATAACTCAAAATATTTTTACATACTTTATTTTTATTTAAAATGATTTTTAAATATTAAAATCATTTTTAAACTAATTATTTAATATAATGAATAAATAACTTTAATATCATTAATATTAATTAATTAATGAAATTCATCATAAAATATAAAAAGTAATGGAAAATAACTTAAAATATTTTCTTATACCATAATATAATTTTTCATGATTTTTCATGAATTAAAACTATTTTTAAATCATTTATTTAATATTATAAATAAATAAATAAATAAATACCTTTTATATTCCAAAAATATTAAATATTTATGAAATATACTCAAAATAATTAAAAACTATTTTTCGGACTTTGAAATAATTTTTCAGAATTTAATAAGTATTTTTCAAAAAATCATTTCTAGTTAAATCCTTAAGAAAATAGCTACCTTGTGCTTAACTCCAGAAATTCCCATCTTCTGACAAAATCTTACACATGTTAACGTGACACTCCAGTTTAAATTTCGTGGTGATCGGAGTTGTAGAACTCCGGTTATAGCGATTTCCGTCGAAAAATCACAAAAAGTTGAAATGGTTATAACTTGGTCGTTTTAACTCGGAATTAGCACATTTTTGGACACGAGCTACATAATACCATATATTTTCATTTTCCAAAAGCCTGGAATTTTTCTCAGAAGAAAAGTTGACAAAACAGCCCTTGCAAAATTCTTGGCAGCTTGTTTTTGTCGTTTTGCAGTTTCGGAGTCCTTTACTAAATCTTAAATAGAATGAAATCTATAACTCCGATTAATGATCCGTAAATTTTGTTGGATTTGTATCTTTCCAAACTACAGTTTTCATCTATCACAATCCTTATTTGGACATTTTAAGCTCCCGGAAATTAGCCCGGAAGTGGCTGTTGTAAACTGTTATGTTAACAGTTTTTTTCTAGCTTGGAGTAGTTTGGGAAAAATTCCATAACTCTCTCCTCCGATGTCGGATTTAGTCCGTTTTGGAGTCTATGGAAAGATTATTGAGTGTACTACAACATATCAAAATTCCAGAATTTTTAGAGCTAGCTAGCTAACACCGAAAATTTCAACAATTAACATAAAATCAAAGGATTTCAAAATTAGGGAATTTACCACTTTTTAGAGCTTTGATTCTTGGATTTCTGACTTTGATCTTCTGTTTTTTATGCTTGTGATCATGGGGCTATGCTTAGGAGTGTATGGGCAAGTGTTTTTGGGAGCTAAGAGGTTGAGAGAGTCTAGGATGAGAGTTAGGAAAAATGTTAGTGTACAAAATAATGTTAACTCTCCAATCTATTTATAGGCCAAATTAATTGCCTTGGATGCTAAATTGGTTGGTATAATTGAGGTGTAATGGTATAGTAGCATGAGGGAATTCTAGAAGCCATTGATTAGCTAGCATAATTGAAGATTCCATCAACAATGCTACTAATAATACACTAAAATGACAAAAAGGGTATTTTGGTAATTTCGCATAAAATTTTAAGGGCATTTTTGTGCATAGCAATTAAATGTAATATTTAATCACTAGATGATAATTCTTATCATTTACCAATTACTTTCTATCCTTTGGTAAATTAAAATATTTATACATTAACATCGTAATTAAACCCGATAATTTAAAATTAGGGTTTTCGATTGAAAAATTAGGGTTTTAAAATTAGGGTTTCTTAACGTCATCAATTAGGGTTCTAATTGACCATTAGGGTTCTCTAATTATCTATGTGTGTTCTAACACAGTCATTACGATTTCTAACTTCAACCGATTAGGGTTATAATAATTAGGGTTTGTCCGAATTATCGGCGTAAAAATAGTAATTAGGGTTTCTTCTAATTACCGACATTCTTATACATAGTAACTTTATATAACATAGTCACTACTCAGTCATATCTCATAACTGATTTTAATAATTAGGGTTTCACAACACTGTAATATGCTATGACCTAATTGACCGTCATTGCACAATATTATCTGTCCGCACATACACAGTACATAATTATAGTACTGAAAACTCACAATATAAATAATATTACATTATTATTCTCATCTCTTGATCACAATCCCAATCCAGGGTTTTGGATCTCATATCTGACTTCTCTTTCGCATATCAAGTTAAAATACTTGATATAAATATTCTGAACAATTCATATAATAAAATATTTATTATATAAATCTAACTATCACTTCATATATTATTTCCAATCATGTTTTCATGGAAAATAATTACTAAAAACATTTCGGCTTACAGAAATTAATTACAATAACAATATATATTGTAGTAATTAATTATTCCAAAATTATTTCTAATTTTTCAAGTAATAAATATATTTGTATCTATCGTTCACATTACTAGACATTTATTCTCGTCATTAAATAAATAAAAAAAAATTATACCAAAATTTCTTATTTATTTTATATAGAAAATCTCGGGTTATTACAGCAAGTAGCACCCGAATCAAATAATACATATGCATTTATATCACTGATTAGGATAATACATGACACGACATCTTTTGATTGCACCGCGTCTTGCACTGTCATGTTAAAGGTTCTGGCTGTGCGCTTATTTGATGATGCTGGTCCCGTAATAGTCAACGTACCTCTACTGCTACCTCCCTTGCTTCCTATTGTCTCACCAGATTTCTTCTTAGGACACTCGCGAGCAAAATGATCCTTTGACCCGTAGGTGTAGGAAGCATTCTTCTTTGGTTGATGGCAATTTGGGACAATGTGTGAGATCCCGAATTTTATGAAATGAAATTATTCAATTTTCTTCTAATTATTATTCTATTTAGTAAATGGTTAAATTGATAAAAGGTTAAAGTTAAGGGTGATATTTGAAAATTTTACAAAGTAAACAAGTTGATATAAAATATTCGGTGTGTCAGGGAATATCCGTACGATGACTAAGTTAGAAAATGAAAGAAATAACTTTTTATAAAAATAACGGCAAAACTTTTACCGTTAAACTGTTGAAATACCCGGTGGTAAAAATACAGTAATACGCGTGGTTGCATAGTAGCACACAGTATTGATTATTGATGCTTACGTAAGAAGCCACTCTATGAGACCCCGAATTTTTTTAAATGAAAGTATTCAATTTTCTTATAATTATTCTATTTATTAAATGGTAATTGATAAAAGGTTAAAGTTAAGGGTGATATGTGAAATTTTTTTCAAAGTAAACAAGTTGTTACAAAATAATTGGTGATAAAAGTATAGTAATACGCGTGGATGCATAGTAGCACACGGTATTGTACATTATCTTTGATTATTGATGCTTATGTGAGAAGTCACTCAGTTTTATTCAGTTATTGTCACAATATGTTATATTATTAAATTCAATAATTGAGACGACAAAGTTATTCATATTATTATTTATAATAATTACAATGTCTAGAAGTTTTATCAAGGAGAGGTTTGATTATCTAATTACGCGCCAATAAGGAGAAATCCTTATTGGAAAGCCCCCTCTTTCTTGGGAATGACCTGTTTGTTAAATATTGTGAATTATAATAATAATGAATAAATGTTATTAAAAAATAAAATTTGAGTACTGAGTTGAATTTGGAGATGCGGACGTGATATTTGAGTCCAAAACAATGAAATTAGTAAAAATAAGCTATAAACACAAAATTTTCCGGGGTTGACTTTTTGGACAAAAAGTCAATAGTTGACTTTTTCCAAAAAAGTCAAACTTCAAAATTTCAAAAATAATTTTTTTTGATAAAAATAGTTCCATTGTGTTGAGATTATTAGTGTTAGTGGAAATTGACATTTATTTCGATATTAATTGACGTCTAGAAGTTATATTGACCAATCGAGTAATTAACCGGATAAATGAGCATTTAATTGCTATTAATTCACATGATTATAACTATTTATTCACATGTGTGTACTATTGATTCACATTCTTGTACTATTAGGGGAGGTGGTGCAAGATTGATAATACTTGCATGACTAAGTTAAAAATGGAGGTATAGATGGAAGTACTATACTGTAATTCGTATTTTTACTGGATTATAACTATTGATTCACATGATTGAACTATTGATTCACATTATTTACTATTAGGGGAGGTAGTGCAAATTTTATAATACTTGCAGGACTAAATTAAAATTGAAGAAAAAGAGGGAGGTATTATACTATAATATTTCGAGCCCTAAAACGTGCAATAATTGAAACTATATTTTCCTATAAATAGAAGCTCATTCCTTCATTATTTTTTCACCAATTCACTAGGTCTCACAAGAGCAAATATTATAGAGAAATTATAGAGAGAGAAGCTATAGAGAGAAAGAAGAAGCGAAGTCTGCTACTTCACTATTCCAGTAGTCTTCTTCTGAGGTAAGGGATATTATTATTATATTAAGGGTTATTATTTCTTTCGTATTCATGAAGAGAGTTATTGTTATTCCATTCCTTATTATTTTGTTGGAATAACCTGTATACGCGGACTACCGTATACATGGTGAAATTCTTCTGTTATTCCATTCTTTATTATTATGTTGGAATAACCTGTCTATGCGAAGTACTGTATACATGGTCAAATTCTTCTGTTATTCCATTCTTTATTATTCTATTGGAATATCCTGTCTGTACGTTTACGCATGACCTGGTTCCATTATTTATCATTCTGTTGGAATATCCTGTCTATGTCTGTGCGTATTACGCATGACCTGGTTCTATTATTTATTATTATGTTGGAATAACCTGTCTGTGCGATCTATCGCATGCGTGGTGAATTCTTCTGTTATTCCATTCTTTATTATTCTGTTAGAATATCCTGTTTGTGCGGATTACGCATGACCTGGTTCCATTCTTTATTATTATGTTGGAATAACCTGTCTATGTGGATTATCACATGCATGGTGAATTATCCTTCGTATTCATTCCTTATTAAATTGTGGAAATGATCTATTTACGTGGATTACCGCATGGCGGGTTAAAATCCATTTACAGTTTCGTAATTTTTCGGACATTCAAAAATTTTGGAAAATTTTGGGAGGATATTATGATAAGTTTTCTAACATCTCCAAGTTGAATCACTGCAAGAGGAGTTGTAGATTTTTGTATGGAGTATTTTTAACAAAGCACAAAAAAGTGAAAAAGAAGAAAAAACTACTACCCACAATTTTGTAAGGGCTGTTTCGGCCACTTAATTTATGAGAAAAATTCTGGCCTTTTGAGACATGGAAATATATGGTATAAAGTACCTCCTGTCCAAAAATTAGCTCATTCCGACTTAAAATGAACAAGTTATGACTATTTCAATATTTAGGTTTTTCTGATAAAAAATGCTATAACCGGAGTTCTATAACTCCGATGACCATGAAATTTAAACTGGAAGCTCACGGTAACATGTGTAAGATCCTTCCAAGATTTAGGAATTTCTGGAGTTAAACTTGAGGTAGCTAATTTCTTAAGGAATTAATTAGAAATTGATTTTTAAAAAATACTTGAGGGAGTTGAAAATTTATAAAAAAAATACTTGTTGTGTATATATGTTGTGTATGAAATATATGTATATATGTATATAAGTTGATTTGGTAATTTTTCATGAAAATGGTTTAATTACGAACATATGAGTTAAATATGTTATGTGAAGTTGAAAAATTGGTAAATAGGATTTTATGGCTTGAAAATCCTATATAATGTATATGTAGATTTCTGATGAAGGATTTGATCATTGGTGATGAAATCGTATGAGTATGTCATTTTTGACTAATTAAATGCATTATTTGGAAAAGTGTAAATAATTAAAATAAATTGTTTATAAGTTTAAGAAATAATTAAAATATTGTTATAATATTAATGATATTAGATTATGAGATTATTAAGTGATTGATAACATTGCGATATTCTTGAACCCTGGATAAATTATATTATAAATGTTAATATTTATCCTTTATCTCAATTGATTGATTCTTTATATCATTGTCATGATCATCATGCTTATATTGTGTTAAAAGTCATCTGTGGCTTACGTGCATAGATGGACTTGGTATGATTATGACCAGGGATTATTCGGTATAATCATGACCGAAATGTTACAAATGATGTGGTAAAAATAATCTTTGGCCCGTAGTGCATAGATGGACTTGGTATGATTATGATCAGGGATTATTCGGTATAATCATGACCGTAATTGAAAACACGAATATCCTTGACCCGTAGTGCATGGATAATTCGTGGTCGTGATACTATTAAGCTGAGTCTCAGCATTATTGATTTTACAGTTGTATATCTTTGGCCTGTAGTGCAAAGATGAACTGTTGGTTATTGGTTTTACAGTTGTATATCTTGGCATGTAGTGCAAAGTTGGACTGTTGATTTACTTGATTATAAATATGAATTGTGATTTAATTATAATCTGTGGTAGTTCAGCTAAAGACAGGTGATGAAAATTATCTTCGTCCTTGGTACGAAGAGAAATTTAGAATCTCAATTGTGATTATGAGTTATTCACATGATCGTAGACGAGAATTGTTGATTGATGTTACAGGGATAAAACATTATTGGTGGACTTTTAACATAGAGAAGATAATAGACCTTATGGTCTATTTGACTCTTCTAATGGATTGTTCGTTCCGTTGCAACTATGGTTGAAAAGTTTTACCATCTACCATATGTTCTAAATCTCTGATTTATTTCTGATGAAGGTTATTGATAATTTAATTATCTTTAATCATGATATTCTTTACTGAGCTTGTTGTGCTCACCATTTTGCTTCACAATTCCTTTCAGGTAATAAGATTGTAGTTGCGTCGAGCGGGGATAACAGGGGAATAGAACGGTTGTCTATAGCTATTGAGGTTCTCCCTAAATAGTATGAAAATAATTTTATTAAGAACTTTAGATAAGTGTGTCGTATTGTATAAGTCATTTGATATTTAATTTTGGTGAACCGAATAGGGTGAGGTGAACCCAACTTTGGAAGGTTGTTTTACCACTATCATATAAGATGTCTAATAACATACAACCTCGTGTTATCATAAGACAGGGTTGTGCACATCCACTTGCTGAGTATATCTATGAGCACTACCTATATGATCTTGGAGTTTATTTGAAATATAATTTTCAATTGGAGAAAACGGAGATAATTATATGTCAAGAGAAGACTCACCATTGGAAAGAAGATGATAGCAATCTGCTTGTTTTTCTTTGAGGACTATTGGGTCAACCAAGGATAATTCTGTGGACATATGATATCTAACATAACCTAAACGCATGGCCTCCCATGTACGAAGGTTTCTTTGAGCACTTCCCAAAGATTTTAATTTCTAAAACAGTTTTTGACTGTACTTTTATGTAAAGTACCATTGTAAGGTTGTGGTCGAGGCACCATGAGAGTTACATACATTTGTATTAAAACTCACAGTTTAATTGTGGTCGTATTCTGTACGACAGTTCAACAGTTGTATAAATGAAGTTTATATTTAATTTTTATAGTATAATATCTGGCGACTCAGAATGGGTCATGTGGACCAATTTTGGGGGCGTCACACACTTAGTTTACTCAATTATTACTACAGTAATTGTTACATAATATCTCACGTTATTTGATTCAATTATTATCACAATATTAATATTTTATATTAGTAATTCAATAATTGAGACGATAAAGTTATTCATATTATTATTTGCAATATTGAGGATGTCTAAAAAGTTCTGTCGAGGAGAGGTTTGGTCACCTAATTGCGCGCCAATAGGAAGAAATCCTTATCGGAAAGCCCCCTCTTTCTTGGGAATGATCTAGTTGTTAAATATTGTGAGTTATAATATTAATGATGAATAATTGTTAATAGATTAAAAATGTGTTTATTAAAGATAAATAATTTGTAGTAAATATTTATTCAATTTTTGATATAAATATAGAGATTGTTATGAGGCGTTTTTTGTAAGTTTGACTTAGTATTCCATGAGAATATTTACTAAATTTTTGGACTGTCGATGGTGGTTTTAATAGATAACCAATCTGGACCATTGATGGTGGTTTTAATAGTTAATCAATCTGGACCATTGATGGTGGTTGTAATATTAAATCAATCTGGACCATTGATGGTGGTTTTAATAGTAAATCAATCTGGACCATTTATGGTGGTTTTAAATATAAATTAATCTGGACCGTCGGTGGTGGTTTTAAAAGTAAATCAATCTGGACTATCAGGGGTGGTTTTAAAACTAAATCAATCTGGACTGTCGATTGTGGTTTTAATAGTAATCAATATGAACCGTCCGTTCTAATAGTTAATCAATCTGAACCGTTCGTGAATTAGTTACTATTTAGTTCATTCTCCAACAAATAGAAGCTTAATTCTTCTTTCATTCTCACCAATTCACTGAGATTCACAAGAGAAGCTATAGAGAGAGAAACTATAGAGAGCAAGAAGAAGAGTATTCTGCTACTTCACTATTGCAGTATCCAGTCTTCTACTAAGGTAAGGGATGTTATTTTTCGTATGGTAAGTGATATTATTTGTTGTATTCGTAAGGGTTATTATTTGTTGTATTCGTAAGTGATATTATTTGTTGTATTCGTAAGGGGTATTATTTCTTTTGATATTCTTAAATCTAAACTTACTATGGTAAGTATTGCTTCTATAATTCCTGAAATTAGTAGAATATCGTTGAGCTTTGCGCTTCATCTAGTATCGTTTCATTGGAATATTGATATGAACTTTCTTATTAAATTTCAATATTGTCACCCGGGGTATTATTCACAGGTTACTATTCACTTGAATATTATTAACTCAAGTATTCGGGGCACTTTTCATGTTAGAGTACTATTCACGGGTTACTAATCACCTAGTTACTATTCACTCAAATATTATTCACTCAGGTATTTGGGGCACTTTTCATGCCGGGGTACTATTCACGAGGTACTATTCTCAAAGTACTATTCACAGGGTACTATTCACGGGATACTATTCACCCAAAAAATTTATTTCTTTTTCGTCCAAATTATTTTTGATACATGAATATTATTCTTGAATTTTACTCCACAAAGCAATATTATGTTGACAAAATGGATATTTTTAAACTCTGGATAAATTTAAAGTATTTAATATTTATCCTTGATTTCGTTTGATTAATGCTTATATTATTGTCATCATCCTCATGCTTATATTGTGATGAAAGTCATCTTTGGCTTACGTGCATAGATGGAAGGTTAATTATTGATTTTACAGTTGTATATCTTTGGCTTACGTGCAAAGATGGACTGTTGATTATTGGTTCTACAGTTGTATATCTTTGGATTACATGCAAAGACGAACTGTTGATTGATAGCTTTGGCTCGTAGTGCAAAGATGGACAGGTGTATGATATGATCATGACAACTAGTGATACTAACAAATATCCTTGGCCCGTAGTGCATGGATAATTCGATGATGTGATTGGTAGGATCATGACCATAATTGAATGTCTTTGGCCGTAGTGTACTGACAGACAATTGATTGGATGATCATGACCATTTATTTTATAGTTGAATATCTTTGGCCCGTAGTGCACATATAGATAATTGATTGATATGATCATTGTTATTACATTTGAATATCTTTAGCCCTTGGGGTAAGGATATTGAGGAAACGTTCTATTAAGCCTATGTGATAAGGAAAAACTCTTGATTTACATGATTGTAAATATGAATTGTGAACTTAATTATAATCTTTAGTGGTTCAGGTGAAGATAGGTGATGAAAGTTCTCTTTGTCTTGGGTATATCAAAGAACTGTTGATGAGTATTACAGGAATGAAATATTAACGATGGACTTTTAATTTGGAGGAGTTAGTAGACATTACGTTCTACTTGTGTGACGCCCCCAAAACAGGTATACATCACCCATCTTGAGTCCCCAAATACATGGTACAGAATTCAAATACAACTTAATTATACAACAGTCGTGTAAAATACGAAAAAACATAATCTTAGAGTTTTAATAAGAATATTGTCATCTAGATAATATCCACACTCAATGGAGCCCTCATTATATTTATTGTCACACTATTTAACAGAATAGTGAGGACTACTAATGCTATCATCTGGACCGTCACTCTGTTTCCAGACTAGTCCCGGCTACGTTCTCATTTCCTGAAGAGAACAGTGAAAGAAAGGGTCAGCTCAACTAGCCCAGTAAGAAATATTATGACTAAGATAATGCAGAATAAATTATCATTAGTCTTCAACAATGTTAAACTAATAAAATCAAATAGACATCAAGTTTAACTGCAGCTGAATAAACAATCAATTAGAAGAGTCAAGTAGAACATGATATCTACTATCTTCTATGATTTAAAATGTTTTCATCATTTTTTATCGCTGAGACTCAGCTTAATAAATAAACCACATCATCGAGTCATCCCTGCACTACGGGCCAAGGATATTCATTAAATCATAATTGGTCATGACTATCCCGAATAATCCCTGGTCATTATCATACCAAAAACTGTCCATCAATGCATTACAGGCCACTGAGGACTTTTACCACATCATTTATAACATTACAGGTCATGATTATACCGAATAATTCCTGGTCATAATCATACCAAGTCCATCTATGCATGTAAGTCAGAGATGACTTTCATCACAATATAAGCACGAGGATGATGACAATGACATAATAATTCAATAAAACAAGTTCAAGGATAAATTTTAAAGATTTAAAATTTTAGTTTATCCAAAAATCAATAATGTCCAAATTGTCAACATGATACTTCTTTGTGGAGTAAAATTCAAGAATGCTCAGAAGAATATTTCCATGAAAAGATACTGGATGAAGCGCAAATATCCATGATATTCTACTAATTTCATGAAGTATAGAAGCCAAAACTTTAACCAACTGAGTATAATAGAATATATGAAATTGCAAATCTATTTTTGCCCGCCATGCGGTAATTCACATAAACAGATCATTTCCACAAGTTAATAAGGAATGAATACAAAGGATCATTCACCATCCATGAGGTAATCCACATAGATTATTCCAACAGAATAATAAAGAATTGAATAACAGAAGAATTCACTAGGCGTGCATAATCCGCATAGACAGGTTATTCCAACAGAATAATAAAGAATGGAACCAGGTCATGCGTAAACCGCACAAACATGATATTCCAATAGAATAATGAAGAATGGAACCAGGTCATACGTAAACCGCACAGACAGGATATTTGAACAGAATAATAAAGAATTGAATAAAAAAAGAATTTCTCCATGTATGCGGTACTAAGCATAGACTGGTTATTCCAACATAATAATAAAGAAATGGAATAACAGCTCTTACGAGTATTGAAAGAAAATAATTCTTTTCATGAATACGAAAGAATAATACCCCTTACCTTAGAAAGAAGAGTATTCCGACTGGTAGGGCGAGGATATTCTTGAAGAAAACTTATACTGCTTTATACGCTCAAAGCTTCTTAAAACTCTAAAGAAATACGCTCAAGATTATAGAAGAAGAATTCTTTGAATTTCTGGTGTGTTTTAAATTCTAACTAAGCACCCTATTTATAGGAGAATGGAAAGGATACTATGCAATAAAATATAATATTATATATACATATATATATATATATATATATATTTATTTAAAATCTAATAAATAAATAATTTTATAAAAATATTCTGTTTTATATAAAAAGATTTTACTATGCAAATACTATGTAGGTACTATGTAAACACCATGCATAATAAAATATAATATATTCTATATATAATCAAATAAAACAAAACTTTATAAAATGTATTCTATTTTATTACATTTATAATAATAATAAAACAAAATTCATCATCATTATTATAATTCACACTATTAATCGACTAGGTCGTTCCCAGGAAAGAGGGGGCTTTCCAATAAGGATTTCTCCCTATTGGCGCACAATTAGATGACCAAACCTCTCCTTGACAGAACTTCTAGACATCGTTAATATTTCAAATAATAATATTAATAACTTTGTTATCTCAATTATTGATTTAATAATATATAAAATATCGACAATAATTGAATCAAATAACGTGAGATACTATACAACAATTAATATAGAAATAATTGAACAAAACTGAGTGACTTCTCACGTAAGCATCAATAATCCATACAATGTGCTACTATGCAACCACACGTATTACTGTACTTTTAACACCGGGTATTTCAACAGTTAAAGGTAAAACTTCTGCCGTTATTTTCATAAAAATATTTTTGTCGTTTTCTTAATCCGACAATAATTCCGTTGTGGGGTCCACCCATGATTGTACCGTCGTACAGATATTCCCCGATAAAAAGAATATTCCCCAACTAATCGAATATTATACAACAACTTGCATACTTTTTAAAATTTATAAATATTACCCACAACTATAACATTATCTCAAATCCACACCATAATTTTGAAAAAAATATTTTGAGAAAATTAAGTCTTTATTAATAAAATATGGGGTCTCACAATCTCCCCTCCTTATGAAATTGCGCCCTCGAAATTTACGTACGTACCTGGTATGCCGAAAAGATGAGGACGCTTCGTCAGATTCTAACTCTTGAGGTATAACCTTTGAGTGTCGAATATGATCCTTCTTATCCAAGATTTTAACACGTATCTCCTCATACGTTAAATCTTCTGCTATCTCTTCTAGTTCTAATTTAATAACATGGTTCGAGTCATCCACATATTTACGTAACATCGATACGTGAAAAATGTTATGAACACGCGACATACTTGGCGGTAAAACGAGTCTATAGGCCACAGTTCCTACTCGATCAAGGATTTCAAATGGGCCAATTAAATCGAGGGTTGAGATTTCCTCTCTTTAGCAACTATTGCACTTTTAAAATAACGCCCTTTTGAACCTTCTTCTTCACATTCATTAGCTCTGAGTATGTAGCTTGAGCGACTTTAACTTTATCGATTAAAGTCGATTCTAATCGTATATTTGTTATCTTCATATGGGTCCCTAGAGTCTTTAACTATATCTTCATCATTTATAAGTTATACGAAATGAGTTTTTGTGTTAACAACATCTCACTTGTAAACGGATACGATCTTCTACTCAACGCGTTAGCTACCACGTTCTCTCTTCCACAATGATATTGAATGGTATGATCGTAATCTTCAACAGCTCGAGCCAACGTCTTTGGCGCATTATACATTTGTTTTGGTTGAAGAAATATTTAAGGGTTTTAGAAATGTGTTTTGTACTGGGGTCAATACAAAATTCGATTTCACGCTATGGGGGTAGGCCAAGAAGTTCTTCAGGGAATATGTCAGGAAATTTATTAACAATAGAAATATCATTCAAAACTGACGTATTTTTGTTTAAATCCGTGACATGAGCTAAGAAAGCTTGACATCCGTTTTTCAATAAACGAATAGCTTTATGGCTTGAGATGATAGTGATTGATTTTAATGGTTTGGTTGCTTGAATTCGCATAATAGGTTGGTTAGGAATATAAGGCTAACAACCTTACGAAAATAATCAATTTTTGCGTGATGAGTAGTTAACCAATCAATCCCTAGAATCACATCAAATTCAAGTATTTTCAAAGAAATAAAATCGACAGGTTACGTGTGGTTACCGATTTGAATCAAACAAGACTTATAAACCGTGGATGTAATGAAGGTTTATCCCAACAGAGTTTCAACAGATAAGTTAAAGTGTAATTTCTCCGGAGTAAAATTTAAACGTTGAGCGCAAGTAGGAGAAAAAAGAAATGGGTAGAACTGGTATGAAATAAAGTATAAACTTCGCTAGAGTTTATGATTAGCTTACCCGTGATCACCTCGTTCGGATTCCTCGCTTTTTGGGAGGTTACGACAAACGCTCTCCCTTGAATTACCGGTTTTGTCTTGTCTGGGACACCCTTGGATGCCTCCACCCCAGATGGACTTGACTTCCCTGAATGACAAAATCCAGCTAGATGACCTTTTCTTCCATAATTGTAACACGTTTGGACTGCTGCGTACAGTTTGGACTGATATGTCCCTCCCCTCCGCATTTAAATCATATGATAGGTGGTCGTTCTCCTTCCTTAACAATGGGTGTTGATGCTGACGTCTTTCCATCATTGTTGAATCCCCTCTTCTTGAAATGTCCATTCTTATTGTTTTGGCCATGATTCCCACTAAAGTGGTTATCATTTCTGGCATGTTGATTCCCTCCATGCTAATTGTCACCACTTCGATGACTGCTATCACTGGTATTATCATTTTGCCGGCTGCTCTCTTTTGGTTGGGTTGACTCATTATCGCGCTCCAATAAATGAGCCCTATTAACAAGATCTGAATTCAAACACAGTTTATGAGAGATAAGATATTGACGTATCTCAGGTTTCAAACCTCTTAGAAACATTCGCGTCATTCTCTCCTCATTATCAACCAAATGGGACGTAAATTGGGACAACTCGGCAAACTTGGCTTCGTACTACGACATGGTTATGTTTTTTTGCTCCAGCTTGAAGAAATCTACCCCTTTCATGTGATGAATACTTTCGGGAAAGTACTTGTCATTGAACAATTCTTAGAACTTCTGCCAAGTCATCTTCAGTGCGGCAGGTTGAGTACGCTTTACAAATTCCAACCAGTAATCTGCCTCTGCTGGAAACATGAAGGTGGGAAAGGGAACCTTTTGCTCCTCGGAGCATCCCAAGACATCAAATATCTTGCATATCTACTTTATCCATATCTCTCTGCCTTAAGTGGTTTTGGCTCTCCAAAAAACTTGGGTGGTCCCAGCTCCTTGAACTACTTAGCGGTGACCGTCCGAGAGTTATCCGTGTTTCCACCTGTATTTTGGATAGGAGCCGCCCTCGCCTGGTGTTGTATGAATTGTATAAAACCTCTGAACATCCCATCGTTCATCATTTGATCGTTGTTGTTTACCTGAGGATTATTGTCCTCATGATGCACATTATCTTGGGTATTAATCTGTGGTGACTCAACGGTCTCATGGGCTTCATTGCTTATCTCAACATTTTTGGATGCCACTTTCAAATACTGCCACAAAACAAGGGTTAATTAACATATCATATATTATCCCTATACTCTGACCGACCAATTAAATACCAAATAAACTTAGGTAGGTCATACTAGCGAAGGAATTCCCCGTCTCTCCCCTCCTAGTTCTTGTCTCACATCTCAGCCAGGGATCATATCCCTAAGCTTTGATATCAACTGTGACGCCCCCAAAACAGGTATACATCACTCATCTTAAGTTGCCAAATACATGGTACAGAATTCAAATACAAGTTAATTATACAACAGTCGTGTAAAATACGAGAAAACATAATCTAAGAGTTTTAATAAGAATATTGTCATCTAGATAATATCCACACTCAATGGAGTCCTCATTATATTTATAGTCACACTATTTAACAGAATAGTGAGGACTACTAATGCTATCATCTAGATCGTCACTCCTTTTCCCGACTAGTCCCGGCTACGTTCTCATTTCCTGAAGAGAACAGTGAAAGAAAGGGTCAGCTCAACTAGCCCAGTAAGAAATATTATGACTAAGATAATGCAGAATAAATTATCATTAGTCTTCAACAATGTTAAACTGATAAAATACAATAGACATCAAGTTTAACTGCAACGGAATAAGCAATCCATTTGAAGAGTCAAGTAGAGCATGATATCTACTATCTTCTATGATTTAAAAAGTTTTCATCATTTTTTATCGCTGAGACTCAGCTTAATAAATAAACCACATCATCGAGTCATCCCTACACTACGGGCCAAGGATATTCATTAAATCATCAATGGTCAAGACTATACCAAATAATTCTTGGTCATAATCATACCAATAACTGTCCATCAATGCACTACAGGCCACTGAAGACTTTTATCACATCATTTATAACATTATAGGTCATGATTATACCGAATAATCCATGGTCATAATCATACCAAGTCCATCTATGCACGTAAGCCAAAGATGACTTTCATCACAATATAAGCATGAAGATGATGACAATGACATAATAATTCAATAAAACAAGTTCAAGGATAAATTTTAAAGATTTAAAATTTTAGTTTATCCAAAAATCAATAATGTCCAAATTGTCAACATGATACTTCTTTGTGGAGTAAAATTCAAGAATGCTCAGAAGAATATTTCCATGAAAAGATACTGGATGAAGCGCAAATATCCATGATATTCTACTAATTTCATGAAGTATAGAAGCCAAAACTTTAACCAACTGAGTATAATAGAATATATGAAACTGCAAATTGATTTTCACCCGCCATGCGGTAATCCACTTACACAGATCATTTCCACAAGTTAATAAGGAATGAATACAAAGGATCATTCACCATGCATGCGGTAATCCATAGAGACAAATTATTCTAACAGAATAATAAAGAATGGAATAACAGAAGAATTCACCAGGCGTACATAATCCGCACAGACAGGTTATTCCAACAGAATAATAAAGAATGGAACCAGGTTATGCGTAAACCGCACAGACATTATATTCCAGCAAAATAATAAAGAATGGAACCAGGTCATGCGTAAACCGCACAGACAGGATATTCCAACAGAATAATAAAGAATGGAATAACAAAAGAATTTCACCATGTATTCGGTACTTCACATAGACAGGTTATTCCAACATAATAATAAAGAATGGAATAACAGCTCTTACAAGTACTGAAAGAAAATAATTCTCTTAATGAATACGAAAGAGTAATACCCCTTACCTTAGAAAGAAGAGTATTTCGACTGGTAGGGCGAGGATATTCTTGAAGAAAACTTATACTGCTTTCTACGCTCAAAGCTTCTTAAAATTCTAAAGAAATACGCTCAAGATTATAGAAGAAGAATTCTCTAAATTTCTGGTGTGTTTTCAATTCTAACTAAGCATCCTATTTATAGGAGAATGGAAAAGATACTATTACTCTATATATATATATATATATATATATATATATATATATATATATATATATATATATATATATATATATATTATATAAAATCTAATAAAATAAATAACTTTATAAAAGTATTATGTTTTATATAAAAAGATTTTTCTATGCAAACACTATGCAGGCACTATGCAAATACTATACATAATAAAATATAATATATTCTATTTATAATCAAATAAAACAAAACTTTATAAAAAGTATTCTATTTTATATAAAAAGTTTTCTGTTTTATTATATTTATAATAATAATAAAACAAAATTCATCATCATTATTATAATTCACATTATTAATCGACTAGGTCGTTCCCAGGAAAGAGGGGGCTTTCCAATAAGGATTTCTCCCTATTGGCGCGCAATTAGATGACCAAACCTCTCTTTGACAGAACTTCTAAACATCATTAATATTGCAAATAATAATATTAATAACTTTGTTATCTCAATTATTGATTTAATAATAAATAAAATATCAACAATAATTGAATCAAATAACGTGAGATACTATGCAATAATTACTGTAGCAATAATTGAACAAAACTGAGTGACTTCTCACGTAAGCATCAATAATTAATACCGTGTGCTACTATGCAACCACGCGTATTACTGTACTTTTAACACTGGGTGTTTCAACAGTTAACGGTAAAACTTCCACCATTATTTTTATAAAAATATTTTTGTCGTTTTCTTAATCCAACAATAATTCGGTTGTGGGGTCCACCCATGATTGTACCGTCATACGGATATTCCCCGATAAAAAAATATTCCCCAACCAATCGAATATTATACAACAACTTGCATACTTTTTAAATTTTATAAATATTAACCACAACTATAATATTATCTCAAATCCACACCATAATTTAAAAAAAAATTAATCGAAAAAATTATATCTTTATTCATAAAATCTGGCGTCTCACAACTTGACTCTTCTAATGGATTGTTGATTCCGTTATAATTATGGTTGAAAACTTTTATTATTTACCATATATTCTAAATCTTTGATTTATTCTGATGAAGGCTATTGATAAATTAATTATCTTAGCCATGATATTCTTTACTGGGATATTTTTGCTCACCCTTTTCCTTCACAATTCCTTTCATGTAATATCAATGTAGCTTGGTCGAGCGGGGATAACAAGGGAATAGTGTGATGGTTCCAGACTGTCGAAGTATCTCAATACATTATAAAACGGCATGACATGCAATATATAATTGTATTGAGGACCTAAGATGTGTGTTTCATATTTTATACGTCACTTAATAATTAATTTTGGTCAACAACAATAGGGTGATGAGAACCCGACTTTGAAAGAGTCAAAAGTGCACCTCATTAGAATGAACATGATTGTAATCTTCTCGTTCTTCTTTGGGGGTCTTGAAATATTTGCTGCTATATTTTATATGGCATTGTAATAATTTGAGTTTGGATACTGTTTATGAGATAATATTGTATTAAAACTCATAGCTTATGTGTTTTCATATTTTGCACGACAGTTCAACAGTTATATAAATGAAGTTTGTATTTGAATTTTGTACCGTGTATCTGACGACTCAGAATGGGTTATGTATACCTATTTTGGGGGCGTCACACAATGTGATCCTCCTGGCCATAGTTAAAGCATACTCGTTTACCCCTTAAGCACATGTCAGTGTGATACCTCCCGCATGTAGTACATGCTTTAAACTTCTTTTTTTGCTGGTTACCCTGCTGGTTTCCAGCACCCACATTCATATTCCACTTTCTCTTCAAGTTATTACTACCATTTCCATCACTACCACCACCATTCTTATCTTGACCCTCATTCTTCTTCTTTCTTTGTTCTTGATTATATTTTGTTACAACCTCGCCTCCACCCTCAGCGATTATCGCCTTTTCCAGCACCGCTGTAAATGTCTTTACTTGAAATATGGAGACTCTTCTGTACAACTAGGGCTTCAGTCCTTATTCAAACCTCCCAACCTTGCGCTCATCTGTGTTAACTTGATATGGCGCAAACCTCGCCAATTCGTTAACTTTTTATGGCATACTCTGATATTGTCATTTTGCCCTACTTCAGTTCTAAAAACTACACCTCCATCTGATTTTTTGAACTCTTTAGAAAATAAGTCTTGAAAAATATCTCCTTGAACCTATCCCAATTCATCACCTCTTTATCTCCTCGAGTTTTATTGGCTTGCCACTAATAGCCAGCATATGCTTTTAACATAAATGTTGCAAAAGCAGTCTTCTGATTCTCACCTACTTTAGTGACATCGAAAAATTTCTCTATCTCCATGACCTAGGTCTGTGCCTTAATTGGATTCATGGACCCGCAAAATTCTGGTGGCCCAATCGCCTTGAAGTCCTTAAAGGTCGCATCTTAATTCTGCGGCTGATTCTGTAATGCTCCTGTCAGTAACTTCACTAACTGTTGAACTGGGTTAGCCTTAGCATTGTTGTTATTGGTAGATCCCTCAGGGGTTCTTTGTCGTGGTTGGTGTTTTGGAGGCATTTTCTATTAAAATATACTCATTAAATTATTATTCAATCTTCTAAGTATTATCTACTTAACTTACAAATCAAAAAAATTACCACATAACACACAATATCTTGAATAAATAGTAACTTTTATTTATTCATCATCTTTTAAAAACATAATCATGATAGCATCCCTGCTATCTACAACACTTTCCTGACCTACAAAAGTTTCAGGATAACATCATCATCATCATCATATCCCATTGGTTATATAATACCATGGATTTACATATTATTTACTAATTAATCACATAATAATTACATTCCTTACTACGACCTTCTAAAATGTTGCATAGCCTTACGACGCTCCTCTTCCATAATATAGAACATTGTTTGACGATCTAACATGTACCATAGTAGCGTCTCGAACTGAATCAGATAATACATGACTCGGTCTTGAGCTCGGTTGACCACGGTGTTGAAAACACTATTCATTTCATCCATCTTGATCTTCTATACTTGTACCTCTCTTTTTGCTATCTCTGCTCGTTGAGAAGCTACCTCGTACACGTCTTCGACTCTTGCCTTTTAGTGGACTCTTCTTTTAATTTTTTCTTTAGCTCCGCGATCTCCTTTGTCAACTTCTCGTTCTCACCTTCAGTATGAATCAGCTTCCATTCGACATTACTCAGACGACCATCTAGATCCCGGATCTTGTCGTCCTTCTACACCATCGAGGTCTGACGTTCAGCTACTGCCTCTTCCAAATCTTCCCCTGGTAGATCAAGTCAAACCCCGATGACAATCTCAAGAGATCAAGTCAACCCCGGTGACAACCTCGGGTGATCAAGTAAAACCCAATAGAAAACCTCGGGAGATCAAGTCAAAACCCAGAGATAACCCCGAAAGATCAAGTCAAACCCCGGTGACAATCATGGGAGATCAAGTCAAACCCCAGAGACAATCCCGAGAGATCAAATCCAACCCCAGGGAATCATATCAACTTCAGAAACAACCCTGAAGACAAACAACAGGCCAACCTCGGAGATAACCCTGAGGAAGACAAATGTCGCCACGTCAAGCCCAGAACCGACCTAGGAGGGAAAAATAGTAATTTTTCCAACTCAACATCAATTCAGCCCAAATCACTACAAAAGAGGTCATGCAGAACCATAACGTCAATCCCGAGTGAAAACAGCACAAGACAGCTCAACAGATGGACTGCGAAGACACTAAAATCTGGTCATGGACCCATCTTCCTGGTTTCAAAAAAGCTCAAATCCCATGTCATTGGGTAGCGCTTGGTAAGGGCTTTTTAGAATGGTATAACACACCTCCATGGATTCCCGAATTGAGAGTTATGAAAGTTCGAGTAGACATCGCATTGGTCGGAGTGCACATACTTTGAGACAACAGGACTCGCGGGGCCCGGGCCCACCCAGGCAGCCACAGGTAGACCCACGACTACTTTGGTCTATAAATAGATACCCCTTCAGCCAAAATAAAAAAAAGAGAGAAGAAAATAGAGGGAGTTCTATCCATTTCAGCTCTTAACCCATCATATAGTGTTCTAAACTTCGATATTCTTCTTTTGTAAACACTTGTATACATATATACTACAACATATCAAATTTTAATTAGTGAAAATGGAGTTTTCAAGCTTCAAAAGAGGTTTAAAGCTCTACTCGCTACACATTGTAACATTTTAGCACACACACACACACACACACAAACATATATATATATATATATATATAATTCTATCCAGGCTCGACTGTTCGATTTCAAGATATATATATATTGATAGTTGACTATGATTAAAATATATGTTTTAACTGTTTATTTAGTGTAAAGTTGTGATATTAATGTTTGTAGACAAGATTTATCTAAATCTAGCCATATCTAACTTTTAACCGGTTCAAAAATTGTAAAACTGGAACCGTTAAGCTAGAACTGCTAAGATTTATTTAAATCTATTTTTCTTTCTAGTTTTTGTAAATATTAAGCAATCACGAGTCTCTAGATCTGTATCTAGAGGAAACAAAAAGCTTGGCTACGCGCATTCAAAGATTAAACTAATGAATCCTTTGTTTTGCGACGTTTAGATTAAGTATCTGTTTTATTTTAGTATATTCTCTATGCAGGCTATTCATGTGGCATTATGTGAGCCTAGGAACCACGAAATTTATGATCCAGCTGACGGATCTAGATCTGATTCCCATAATGGACCCTTTTCTGATGTACAGCCAGCTTGCAAATCCTAGATGAGGTGTTCGGGTTACTTTGATGGCTTTCATGCCCATAAGGCTCGACACTTATATGTATATTATTTTGTCAAAGATGCTTCACATCTCGAGAATAAAATCAAAATAAGCTGAATATGGAATAAAATGGAAGTATCAAAGGCCTCAATTACTATGTGAGCATAAGGGTTTGAAAACCAATTTTCAAAATATTATTTTACATGCCTTATATTAAAATTGAACTTTTATACAAGTCAACCCCTTTGTATATAGGTGCAAACGAGGCATAACACTACTGCCAAATAATGCACTTAGGCCCAATTAACTGCACACACATACACACTTTAAATAATTATGGAATTGAAAAGATGCGGTAACCGTGTTTTTACTGAAGTCGGGGGGGGGGGGTGCCTAACACCTTCCCCCGCTTACATGCCCTCAAAATATACGAATCTCAATTTCCAAGGTCTGTTAAACAGAGTCCAATAATTGGGCCTTTTTTCAAAACTTTTCATAACCCGGTTGAGTTGGTACAACCATTTCACCACTACCAACTGGCGACTCTGAATTTTTAAATAATTGACATTTTGTGTCGGGCTCTTTTGTCAAACTAGCCCTTTCAAACAAAATTCAAAACACATTTAGAGAACATAAATTGTAGAAAGACTAAAAGAGGAATTCCAAAAAAAGAAAATTTTTCCCGACGTCGACAAGTGGGGGACTCTGTTAGGGACAGTAGAGGGCTTAAGCCGCTTTTTAAACATTTCAAATTCCCTTTTTATCTGCTTGTGTGTGGATTTTATCATTACATTGAATGGATGTAAATAAATTTACTACTTTATATTAGTGCCTCACACAATATCAACATTACATACGGTGAGATACGATGTATGTAAATGTACGTTGTGTGATTCCTCTACCAGGTGGCAAACCTGTCGGTGTTTGATTATTGGACTCAACGGTGAATAATCCCAGAAGGATCAGGAAAGACACAACTCAGATTCGCTCCAATTGAAAGATCGGATTAGCTTCCCATCTAGGAGATTGCGATAATCTGAGGACCTTCTTGTAGAAATGCCACGAGAGTAGCCTTAGATAGGTCAGCCTCTGATAAACCAAACTCGAAGGGAAGTCTCTTCATGCCTTTCCCTTTCAATACCATGTAAATTTTAATTCAGTGTAAATTACTATTCCATGTAAATATAAAAGAAAATAAAATGTGAATTTACATTTCATTCCCTGTTAAAACATGTAATGTTATTATGTCATCAAAACGACTGACATCTGTTTTGCAGGAAAACATTAAAAAACCTTAAACAAACACATTCCATAGCATGCATCCTATTAATATATACATCGAAATTAATATATATGCTTGCATTTTAAGGGAAACAATTGGTCTTGTTACCCGATCAAAGTCCAAAAAGGCACTAAGCCCACTTTCAGACATGGATGCAAGTGCACAACCTGAATTTATTCCCATTTCTCGAGAGGAGTTCGAGGGACTAAGAAACCAGATAGCAAAATTAACTTTCTTTTTGAAAGAACAAAATAAAAGGACTCAAGGTCAACAAATACCCACTCAAACAGAGTCCTCTGCACAAGGAGGAAGCTAGGATACTGACAAGAAAGAAAAGGAGGTGCAGATACCTGAACCTCAAACCCAAAAACCCAACGAAACTCCCGAAATCACCAATCTTAAAGGAGATCAAGAAACTAGTGATATTCGAAAGAAAGTGAAATAAATGGAAGAAACCATCCGGTCAATCAAAGGGACTGGAACGTATGGAAGCGTGACTTACTCAGATATCTGTATTTTCCCAGGGTTCCATTATCCAGACAAGTTCAAAACTCTAGATTTTGAAAAATATGACAGATTGGGAGATCCTTACACTCATTTGAAGGTGTTTTTGGAGAACTTGGGTCATATGCCAAGGATGAAAAGCTAACGATGTAGTTGTTCCAGAAAAGTTTTACTGGAGAGGCCAGAGCATGGTATGCCAGACTGGACAATTCCAAAATCCACAGCTAGGAGGAGCTAGCATATTCCTTCCTAAGTTAATAATGTTTCCAATCACAAATGGCTCTAGATAGGTATCAAATCACCAAGGTTAAGAAGCAAACTAGTGAATCTTTTCGTGAATATGCCCAATAGTGGAGACGCCTATTTTTCCAAGTCATTCCATCAATGATAGAAACAGAAATAGTAATGACATCCATAGATACACAAGAAGTTCCATTTTGCGATAGTCCTAGCAGGTATAGGAAAACCATTCTCGAAAATGATTAAACACAGAAAAATGGCTTAAATGGGGTTGAAGTCAGGAAAAATTAAAGACCACAATGATTTAGAAGCCGTGGCTGAGCATATTTAGGCCAAAAATTATGGGAATAATCCTCGAAGGGGTCATAAAAAGAAAGAAGATGATGTATCCTTGGTATTGCAAGGACAAAATCAGAGGAGTAATCAGAACTTGCCCATTCAAAAGAGAAATTATTCCCCTTTTCAAACTACTGCACAATCTTCAAATCCTCCACTTCAAAAAATTGAAGAAGTTAAATGTCGCAGAACATTCACACCCTTAGGGGACTCCCTAGAAAATATACTCAAACTTCTAACAACATAAAAGAAGATTATCCAGCTCCTTTACCCAGCCAATCCAAGTGGAAGGAATTTTGACCTGAGTAAAAAATGTGTTTATCATTCTGGAGCTCCAGGCCATGATACCCAAGATTGTTTGGTCTCTCAAGCACAAAATCCAGGCTCTGATAGATAATTGGGAAATTGTAGTGACAACACAAGAACAACCACATGTGCAAGATAATACTCTACCACAACACAATGAAGAGGGCATCAATATGATCAGCAGGGGGAGTGGAGAAAGTTCCAATTACCTCAAATATGTAGGTGATTCTCCCCAAAAAAGAAAACATAATTCTGATAAATGGAATTATTCATAATTTTGATTTATAATAGAGCGAGAAATGAAGTCTATCAAAGAACAGATTGATGAACTGGCAGAACTGGTGATACATCAACACCGAGTAACTCGACAGATGCTCAGTCAGTAGCATACAAGTCTCCCCTCCCTTATCACAAGGAATCAACAACAATTCCAAGAGAATGAAACTTTGGGAGAAAAACTTACAAGAAAAATTAGAGCCCAATCTCGTCAGGACTATGCACACCAAAGGAATTTCACTCCTTTAGGTTAACCAATGGATGAGATTTTGCAGATGTTAATCAATGAAGAGAAGATCACAGAACTGTTACCCCCAATCAATCCATGTTCCAAGAGGTTTGATGCTACTGGGGTCTGTCAATTCCATTTTAATACTCTGTATCATAACACGAAAAGCTGTTGGGCACTTCAACATCTAATCTAGAATATAATTGACAGCAGTAACCTGTAAATGGCAAATAATGGTAATATCTTGTCTGAAGAAGAGGATGTATTCCCTCCTAGAACACATAGATGGAGGGAAGTTATAGCAGTCATATCCTATGAAGAAGACTTGTCTATGGTACCTCTAATAATTCAAGGAAAAGGGGATCAAGATGGAAAGAGTCCTGTGAAAGTGGCTGCGCCCGAGCCTCTGATGCTGCCATTCAGGCCGTAGTATCCTGTAATCAGCTTGAAAAGAGTCCCATGGAACTATGGGAAAGATGCGGGATTAACATCAAACTATACTGTTGTTATATGAAAAGAAAACCTGTTGTATCTACCTCAGCGAGTAATAAGGGCAGCCATTAAATCCAAGGGGAGAGCGCCCGAGGAGAAAGTTGAAGAATTCCTCCACAAGATGGGACATAATGAAGCCAAAGTGGTGCAAAGATTAAAAGAAGTACCCCAACATATATCAATCCTAGATTTGGTTTTATCTTCGAAAGATCATCGTAAGGTCTTAGTGAAAGTACTGGAAGAAGCTCACCTGCCAAAGATGGTGAATACCGAAAAGTTTCATCATTTTATAAATCACATTTTTAGCAGTAATGAGATATCTTGCACTAATGATGACATACCATCAAAAGGGATGGGTCATTATAAGTCATTGCACATAGAATTGATGTCCTCAGGATATGTAGAAGGAAGTGTGTTGATAGATGGAGGATCTTTCTTGAACATCTGTCCCTATTACACGTTAGAAAGAATGAAGATCAATCCAAAGCGAATTGGGACTAGTCATGTAGTCATAAGGGCCTTAGATGGATCTCGATGGGAAGTTGTAGGAGAAATTAAACTTCCATTAGAGATTGGTTCCTATATTTTCTACGTATCCTTCCAAGTGATAAACATTACCACTGGATACAATTTATTGCTAGGAAGACCATAGATCCATATGGCAGGAGCAGTTCTGTCTACCCTTTATCAACAGGTCAAATACATCATTAACAGTAATCTGGTAACTATCAATGTCGAGCCAAAATATCCTGTTCATACATAAAGCGATATGCCTGTAATTAGACTCGATGAAGGAATTGAGCTTGCCAGTTTTTAAGCCCTTGAGGTGAGAAACACTCGGTACCAACCTATTGGAGCCTCAGCTTTAAAGCCCAGAGTTTCCACTGAAGTATTGTTGGCTAGTCAGGAAATTATATCCTTGGGTTTTTGTCCTAGACAAGGACTAGGGAAGAGTCATCAAGGAATCATAAGTAAATTTCAAATTTCTAGCCAGACAGGAAAGGTTGGATTGGGCTATTCCACTTAATCAAATCACCAAAACCCTCATAATCATCCACCGATTCCTTCCTCTACCATTCTACTACCTAATCATGCAGATATAGGATTTGTAAAGCCTATGAGGAAAATCCCTGTTTCTGTGGCTGGTATGCTAATTCCTAGGGCCAAGCCGGCTAATGGAAAAGAAGTCCTAATTCTGAATAAAGAAAGTGAGGAAAGGAATAAGAGACTCAAACTAGAAATGCAAAATCGGTTATCAAATATGTACTTTCTGGTGCATACTGACGGAATGAACAATGATACCCCAGAGGATGATTATGAAGAAGATTAATTCAAAATCCCTAGCTCAGATGGAGTTGAAGGAAGTGGTTAAAAGGAGGATGTCAACCCTGATAAGAATGTTATCTTAGTCATCATCAACGAGGAGATGGATAACAACAATCCCTTTATCCTACTAGTCAATGAGAATTTGAACCTAGGCAATTGGAGAAGCACTCCTTGCATCAATCGAAAAGGGTAAAAAGGGCAGAGAATCCATCTGCCCTAAAATGTAGATATTATTAAGTACTTACTTTTGTTGCACAGTACTAGCAATTACTTTTTTCATGCTTTTGCTAATGCTTTGTATGATCAAATAATTTCATATATTAAGTGAAATCATTTTGTTTTCAGAACTCCAGAGTTGTGTTTGTCTATCCTTGTTAATGAAATGCCAAATCTCCAAAATGAATACAATTTTGATATAGAGTTGGACTTTGACTTAATGGGGATTGAGCAAGAAAAGATAGATGACTATGAGGTGCCTGAGGAGATTAAAGAATGGGTCGAAGACAAACCCAAACCAAACCTCGATCAAACAACTTCTGTCAATATCAGAACCTTAGAAAACCCTGAAGAAATCTAGATAGGCACAGACTTTACCCCAAACCAAAAAGACCTAATTGCTCTGTTAATTCAATTCCAGGATATGTTTACATAGTTACACGAGGACATGATTGGTTTGTCTACTAATATTATCATTCATCAACTAGCTACCTATTAAGGAAGGATTCAAGCCAGTCAAACAAAAGCTTAGGCGACTAAAGCCTGAGTGGAGTCTGAAAGTCATGGAAGAAATTGTTACACAATTCAAAGCCAACATCATCATGGTATGAACCTACCCTGAGTGGTTTTCTAATATAGTTCATGTGCCTAAGCTTGGAGGGAAGGTGCGAGTATGCGTGGATTACTGGGATTTGAACAAAGCTTATCTCAAGGATAACTTTCTATTACCTTTTATCCATATACTAATAGATAACACAACGTAATATGTTATATATTCTTTTGTTGACTACTTCATCGGGTATTATCAGATCATGGTTGCTGAAGAGGACACGGAGAAAACAGCCTTCATCACTCCCTAGGGAACCTTTTGTTAAAAACATTTATCTTTTGGCCTTATCAATGCTGGTGCCACCTATCAGTGAGCCATGACGACCCGTTTTCATGACATGATGCATAAATAAATAGAGGTCTATGTAGATGACATCATCATTAAATCCCGAAAGGAAGATGACCATATCGACCACCTTAAAAAGCTTTTCAACCGATTACGTAAATACAACTTGAAGCTGAATCCAGCCAAGTGTGCCTTCGATGTCAAATCAGGCAAGTTGTTGGGATTTCTAGTGAGGAATAGAGGCATTGAACTGGATCCCCCCAAAATTAAAGCCATCACTGAGATGCCCGTGTACCGAACAAAAAAGGAGATACGGGGATTTTTATGGAGAATCAATTTCATAAGCAGATTCATATCTCAACTCACGGCAACGTGTGAGTAAATCTTTAAGCTATTAAGGAAAAAATACTCTATAAAATGGAAAGAAGATTGTCAAAAATCCTTCCTCTCCATCATAATGTAATTGGTGGAAGCTCCTGTCTTGGTACCCCCAAGGGACAAAATTCTCATGTTTATGTACCTGTCTGTGACGTCCCTAAAATAAGTATACATCACCCATTCTGAGTCGCCAAATACATGGTACATAACTTAAATACAAACTTAAATATACAACATGAGCTGTAAGTTTTAATACAAATATTTTCTTCTATACAGTATTCCAACTCAAAATAAGTTCTCATTACAATTATTATCACACTATTTCATAGAATAGTGAGGACTACTAATGCAACCATCTGGACCGTCAATCCATTCCCTGACTAGTTCCAGCTATATTCTCATTTCCTAAAGAGAACAATGAAAGAAAAGGGTGAGCTCAACTAACCAGTAAGAAATATTATGACTAAGATAATGCAAAATAATTTATCCTTAGCCTTCAATAGTATAACAACTGATAGAATATAATAGATAACAAGTTTTAGATCAACAATTGCAGTGGAATAAGGAATCCATTAGAAGAGTCAAGTAGAGCATAATATCTACTATCTTCTATGATTTAAAAAGTTTATCATCAATTTTATCGCTGAGACTTAGCTTAATAAATAATCCACATCATCAAATCATTCCTGCACTACGGGCCAAGGATATTCTTTAGTATCACGACCACGAATTATCCATGCACTACAGGCCAAAGATAATCGTGTTTTCATCAACGGTCATGATCATACCAGAAAATAATTCATCTTTGCACCCTTTGCCGAAGAGAATCCATGGCCATAATCATACCAAAAACTATCCATCAATGAACTACGGGCCAATGAGGACTTTTACCACATCATTTGTAACATTACGGTCATGATTTTACCGAATAATCCCTGGTCATAATCATACCAAGTTCATCTATACACTACGGGCCAAAGATGACTTTCATATCAATATAAGCATGAGGATGATGACAATGACATAATAATTCAATAAAACAAGTTCGAGGATAAATTTTAAAGATTTATAATTTAATTTATCCAGAATTTAATAACGTTCAAATTGTTAACATGATAGTGCGTTATGCCGTAAAATTCAAGAATAATGTCATACCAAAAATGATTTAGACCGAAAATGAATCAATTTTTATCATGAATAATACCCTGGGTGAATAGTACTTGAGTGAATAGTACCCCGTGAATAGTAGCCCGTGAATAGTACTCCGGCATAAAAAAGTTAAAACTTATCAAGAATGCTAAGAAAAATATTTTCATTAAAAGATACTGATGAAACACAAATTTTAAGGATATTCTACTAAGTTCATGGAGTATAGAAGCCAAAACTTTAACCAAATGAGTATAGAATTCAAAATCTGAAACGAAATAATATTACTTACATACTACAGAGTATGGAAGACAATATTATTTCAAGCGAATATTGAACAAAAATAATATCTCTTACGAATATTGAACGAATATAATATTCCTTACGAATATAATATGAATATTAAATGAAGACAATATCCCTATGAATATTGAACGAAAATAATATTCATTACGAATATTGAATGAAAATAATATTCATACGAATACGAAAAATAATATCTTTTCAGAATATGAAATAAATAATACCCCTTATGACTGTTGAACGAAAAATAATTCTCTTCATGAATACAAAAGAAATACTACCCCTTACCTCAAAAAGAAGAGTATTCCAACTGGTATAGCGGATATAATCTTGAAGAAAACTTTCACTATTTTCTACACTCAAAGCTTTCTAAAACTCAAAAGAAATATGCTCAATATTATAGAAGAAGAATTCTCTGATTCTGTTCTGATTTTTAATTCTTACTAAGCATCCTATTTATAGGGGAATGAAATGATACTATTTAGAAAAATTATCACGGACCAACAGTAGGATTTCAGATGAAAGAATCTTGGGCGTCTTATGCAATTCACGGATGCCTACTTTCAAAATAATAAGGCAAATTTTATAACATATATATATATATATACAACCATCACTATCATCATCCTCCACCACATTTCAAACACATACACACACACACACACATCACTTTCACTCATTTTCCACCATTTCCCACTCACACACATCACTTTCATTCTTTCTTTTCTCCCACCACCATACTCCTTTCACACAGCCACACTAACACATACGAAAATTCCAAAATCACAACCTAATTCCCGTCCATCCAAGTAATCTTCCCCCACCCCCTATTTTCCCACCACACACACATGTCAAATATATATATATATATATATATATATATGCTATCACACACACACACCAATTATATATATATACACACATCACATACTTATATATATAAATTCCCTCCCCTTTACATATACTCTCCCCCCTTTTCTAAAATCATTTCTTCCACACGTGGGCCCCACATGTGGCCCCCACCTTTATTATAAAGAATAAATTTCTACCGATTATTTTGAAAAATGGGTAAATGGGGGTCCAAATAATACGCCAAAATATACAACAAATACTTTATAAAATTCTTTCAATATATTTTTAATAACATTTATCATCATTATTATAATTCGCAATATTTAACAACCAGATCGTTCCCAGGAAAGAGGGGGCTTTCCGATAAGGATTTCTCCTTATTGGCGCGCAATTAGGTGACTAAACCTCTTCTCAACAGAACTTTCTAGACATCGTCAATATTGCAATAATAATATGAATAATTGTATTGTCTTAATTATTGATTTAATAATATATAAAATATCGACAATAATTGAATCAAATAACTTGAGATACTATGCAGTAATTACTGTAGCAATAATTGAACAAAACTGAGTGACTTCTCACGTAAGCATCAATAATCAATACTGTGTGCTACTATGTAACCACGTGTATTACTGTACTTTTACTACCATGTATTTCAACAGTTGACGGTAAAACTTCGGCCGTTATTTTCATGACAAGATATTTCTGTCGTTTTCTCATTCCGACAATAATTTCGTTGTGGGGTCCACGAATGATTGTGTCGTCGTACGAATATTCCCTGTTAAAACGAATATTCCCCGACCAATCGAATATTTTATGACAACTTGCATACTTTGTAAAATTTATAAATACTACCCACAATTATAACATTATATCAAATCAACACCATAATATTCAAAAAAATTAAATCTTTTATTCATAAAATTTGGGGTCTTACAATCTCCCCTCCTTATGAAATTTCGCCCTCAAAATTTATGTACGTACCTGGTATGCCGAACAGATGAGGATACCTCGTCAGATTCTAACTCTTGAGGTATAACCTTTGAGCGTATAATATGTTCCTTCTTATCTAAGCTTTTAACAGGTATCTTCTTATACGTTAAATCTTCCGCTATCTTGTCCGGTTCTAAATCAATAATGTGGTTCGGGTCGTCCACATATTTACGTAACATTGATATGTTATGAACACGCGACAGACTTGGCAGTAAGGCGAGTCTATAGGCCACAGTTCTTACTCGATCAAGGATTTCAAATGGGCCAATAAAATCGAGGGTTGAAATTTCCTCTCTTCGTCAATTTTAGCTTTAGAATAACGCCTTCTTGAACCTTCTTCTTCATATTCATCAGCTTCGGGTCTGTAGCTTGAGCGTCTTTAACATTATCGATTTAAAGTCTGTTCTAATAGTATATTTGCTATCTTCACGTAGATTTGTATATTCGCACTCGTAAATGCATATGATCTTCTACTCAACGCGTCAGCTATAACGTTCACTTTTCTAGGATGGTATTAAATGGTATGGTCGTAATCTTCAACAGCTCGAGCCAACGTCTTCAGCGCATAGTACGTTCGTTTTGGTTGAAGAAATACTTGAGGGTTTTAAAAATGGGGTTTTATAATGGGGTCAATACAAAATTTGATTTCACGCTCTTAGGTAGGCTAAGAAGTCTTCAAGGAATACGCCAGGAAATTTATTAACAATATCATTCAAAGCTGTGACTCTCATCCCAAACTTGGATAGCACGTCACATTAATATTTATCAACTTGCCAACGTTATTCACGGCGTCCCCTACAGATAGCCTGGCTTCGGTGTATTCCAAGACTTGGAAGTCACCAACGTTATTTACTTATGGCTTGATATGACAATGATTAACTTTAGTGGTTTGGTTACTTGAATTCGCATAACAGGTTGGGTAGGAATATGAAAACTAACAACCTTACAAAAATAATCAATGATGAGTAGTTAACTATTCAATTCCTCAAGTCACATCAAAGGCAAGTATTTTCAAAGGAATAAGATCGACATGTAACGTGAAAGTGTCGATTTGAATCAAACAAAATTTATAAATAGTGGATGTAATGAAGGTTTCTCCTAACGGAGTTTTAACCAATAAGTCAAAGTCTAACTTCTTTGGGGTTAAGTTTTAATGTTGAGTGCAAGTAGGAGAAATAAAAGAATAGGTAGAACCAGTATCGAATAAGGTATAGACTTCGCAAGAGTTTATGATTAACTTACCCGTGATAACTTTGTTCGGGTTCCTCGACAAACACTTTAACTTAAACTACCGACTTTGAATTGTTTGGGACATCCTTTGGTGTTACTATCCCAGCTGGACTTGACTTCATTACACAACAAAATTGAGCTAGGTGTCCTTCTCTTCCGCAATTGAAATACGCTTTGGGTTGCTGCGTACAGTTTGGACGGATGTGTCCCTCTTGTCCGCATTTAAAACATACGACCGACTGTCATTCTCCTTCCTTAACAATAGGTGTTGGAACTGTTGTCTTTCCATCATTATTGAACCTTCTCTTCTTAAAATTTCTATTTCTATTATCTTGGCCATGATTACCACCGAAGTGGTTACCATTCTTGGCATGATAATTTCCCTCACGATGGTTATCATTGTTTCGATGGCCGTTGCTACCGGTATGATTATTATCGTGTTATTGGTCGTTGCCTTTTGGTTGTGCTGACTCATTATCGCTCTCCACTAACTGAGCCCTATTCACAACATCTGAATATAAACAAAGTTTGTGAGAAATGAGGTATTGACATATTTTGGGTTTCAAACCACTTAGAAACATTCGCGTCATTCTCTCCTCATTATCAACTAATTGGGACGCAAACCGGGACAACTCGGTAAACTTGGCTTCGTACTGCGACACGGTCATGTTGTTTTGCTCTAGCTTGATGAATTATACCTCCTTTATGTGACGAATACTTTCGGAAAAGTACTTGTCGTTGAACAATTCTTGGAACTTCACCCAAGACATCTTGAGTGTGTCAGTCTGGGTATGTTTTACAGATTCCCACCAATGATCTGCTTCTTCACGCAACATAAAGGTGGCGAAGGGAACCTTTTGCTCTTCTGAGCATTCCCAGATATCAGATATATTGGTGATCTATTATATCCACGTCTCTGCCTTAAGTGGTTCTGGTTTTCCCAAAAACTCCGGTGTTCCCAGCTCCTTGAACTGCTTAGCGGTGACCAACCGTGGGTTTGTCATTGTTTCCACCTACATTATGAATAAGTGTCTCTCTTGTTTGGTGTTGCATGAACTGCACAAAGCCTCTGAACATCCCATTGTTCATCATTTGATCGGTGTTGTTGTTTACCTGAGGATTATTGTCTTCCTGATGCACATTATCCTGGCTATTGATCAGAGGTGACTCAACGGTCTCATGTGCTCCATTGCTATTCTCAAAATTCTCGGATGTCATTTTCAAACACTGCCACAAGACAATGGTTAATTCACATGCCACATATTATCCCTATATTCTGACCGACCATTTAAATAACAAATTAATATAGGTAGGTCATACTAGCGAAGAAATTCCCCGTCTCTCCTCTCCTAGTTCTTGTCTAACATCTCAGCCAGGGATCATATCCATAAGCTTTGATACCAACTGTGAAGCCCCCAAAATAGATATACATCACCCATTCTGAGTCGCCAAATACATGGTACATAACTTAAATACAAACTTAAATATACAACATGAGCTGTGAGTTTTAATACAAATATTATCTTCTAGACATTATTCAAACTCAAAATAAGTCCTCATTACAATTATTATCACACGAATTCATAGAATAGTGAGGACTACTAATGCAACCATCTGGACTGTCAATCCATTCCCCGACTAGTCCCAGCTATATTCTCATTTCCTTAAGAGAACAGTGAAAGAAAAGGGTGAGCTCAACTAGCCCAGTAAGAAATATTATAACTAAGATAATGCAGAATAATTTATCCTTAGCATTCAACATTATAACAACTGATAAAATATAATAGAAAACAAGTTTTAGATCAACAACTGCAGTGGAATAAGCAATCCATTAGAAGAGTCAAGTAGAGCATAATATCTACTATCTTCTATGATTTAAAAAGTTTACCATCAATTTTATCGCTGAGACTCAGCTTAATAAATAATCCACATCATCGAATCATCCATGCACTACGGGCCAAGGATATTCTTTAGTATCATGACCACGAATTATCCATGCACTACGGGCTAAAGATAATCGTGTTTTCATCAACGATCATGATCATGCCATAAAATAATTCATCTTTTCACCCTTGGCCGAAGAGAATCCATGGCCATAATCATACCAAAAACTGTCCATCAATGCACTACGGGCCAATGAGGACTTTTACCACATCATTTGTAACATTATGGTCATGATTATACCGAATAATCCCTGGTCATAATCATACCAAGGCCATCTATGCACCACGGGCCAAAGATGACTTTCATATCAATATAAGCATGAGGATGATGACAATGACATAATAATTTAATAAAACAAGTTCGAGGATAAATTTTAAAGATTTATAATTTAATTTATCTAGAATTTAATAACGTTCAAATTGTCAACATGATACTGCTTTGTAGAGTAAAATTTAAGAATAATATCGTACCAAAAATGATTTGGACCAAAAACGAATCAATTTTTATCATGAATAGTACCCCGGGCTAATAGTACTCGAGTGAATAGTAACCCATGAATAGTACTCTGGCATGAAAAAGTTAAAACTTATCAAGAATGCTCAGAATAATATTTTCATAAAAAGATACTGGATGAAATGCAAATTTTAAGGATATTCTACTAATTTCATGGAGTATAGAAGCCAAAACTTTAACCAAATGAGTATAGAATTTGAAATCTAAAACGAAATAATATTACTTAATACCACAGAGTATGAAAGAAAATATTATTTCAAGCGAATATTGAACAAAAATAACATCTCTTACGAATATTGAACGAATATAATATTCCTTACGAATATAATATGAATATTAAACGAAGACAATATCCCTACGAATATTGAACGAAAATAATATTCATTACGAATATTGAATGAAAATAATATTCATATTCATACGAAAAATAATATCTCTTCAAAATATGAAATAAATAATACACCTTACAACTATTGAACGAAAATAATTCTCTTCACGAATATGAAAGAAATAATACCCATTACCTCAAAAAGAAGAGTATTCCAACTCGTATAGCGAATATATTCTTGAAGAAAACTTTCACTATTTTCTACACTCAAAGTTTTCTAAAACTCGAAATAAATACGCTCAATATTATAGAAGAAGAATTCTCTGATTCTGGTGTGATTTTCAATTCTAACCAAGTATCTTATTTATAGGGGAATGAAATGATACTATTTAGAAAAATTATCACGGACCAATAGTAGGATTTCAGACGAAAGAATCATGGGTGTCTTATGCAATTCACGGATGCCTACTTTCAAAATAATAAGGCAACTTGTATAACATATATATATACAACCATCACTATCATCATCCTCCACCACATTTCATACACATACACACACACACACACACACACATCACTTTCACTCATTTTCCACCATTTCCCACTCACACACACATCACTTTCATTCTTTCTTTTCTCCCACCACCGTTCTCCTTTCACACACCCACACTAACACATACGGAAATTCCAAAATCACAACCCAATTCCCTTCCATCCAAGTAATCTTCCCCCACCCCCCCTATTTTCCCACCACACACACATGTCAAATATATATATATATATATATATATATATATATATATATATATATATATATATACTATCACACACACACCAATTATATATATATATATACACACATCACATACTTATATATATAAATTCCCTCCCCTTTACGTATACTCTCCCCCTTTTCTAAAATCATTTCTTCCACACGTGGGCCCCATATGTGGCCCCCACATGTGGCCCCCGCCTTTATTATAAAGAATAAATTTCTACCGATTATTTTGAAAAATGGGTAAATGGGGGTCCAAATAATACGCCAAAATCTACAACAAATACTTTATAAAATTCATTCAATATATTTTAACAACATTTATCATCATTATTATAATTCGCAATATTTAACAACCAGATCGTTCCCAGGAAAGAGGGGGCTTTCCAATAAGGATTTCTCCCTATTGACGTCTAATTAGGTGACCAAACCTCTTCTCGACAGAACTTTCTAGACATCGTCAATATTGCAATAATAATATGAATAACTGTATCGTCTCAATTATTGATTTAATAATATATAAAATATCGATAATAATTGAATCAAATAACATTAGATACTATGCAGTAATTACTGTAGCAATAATTGAAAAAAACTGAGTGACTTCTCACGTAAGCATCAATAATCAATATCGTGTGCTACTATACAACCACGCGTATTACAGTACTTTTACTACCGGATATTTCAACAGTTAATGATAAAACTTTCGCCGTTATTTTTATAAAAAAATATTTCTATCGTTTTCTCATTTCAACAATAATTCTGTTGTGGGGTCCACCAATGATTGTGTCATCGTACGAATATTCCCTGTTAAAACGAATATTCCCCGACCAATCGAATATTTTATGACAACTTGCATACTTTGCAAAATTTATAAATACTACCCACAACTATAACATTATATTAAATCTACACCATAATATTCAAAAAAATATTTTGAGAAAATTAAATCTTTTATTCATGAAATTTGGGGTCTTACACTGTCTGTCAATGTCAATGTTATGGGCTATATGATGGGGAAAAGACGATAGAGGCAAGGAAAGAGCTATCAATTACCTCAGCAAAAGATTCAGTAGCGGCAAGCAGAAATACACTTTGATTGAAAAGACATGTTGTACGTTAGCATGGGCCGCCATGAGATTAAAACATATCTTCATGGGCAAACAACTTATCTCATATCTCGCATGGATCCTCTGAAGTACGTATTCAATAATCCCATATTGAATTGCCAATTGTCCAAATGGTAGTTGATCCTATAACAGTTCGATATCATCTACGTGACTCAAAATTCCATCAAAGGTCAAGGAATTGCAGATCAATTGGCCGAAGCACCATCAGGGAATTTTGAACCCTTGGAAACATATTTCCATGATGAAGGAATAATGATAATTCAACAAATCCATCAGGAAAATACAGTCTAATCTTAGAAATTATATTTTGACAGAGCCGTAAACATGGAAGGTGCCAGAGTAGGGGCAATTCTGGTATCTATTTTGGGAGAACAGTATCTCATGGCCATCAAGTTGCAGTTTGTCAACACCAATAACATAGCTGATTATGAAAGCTGTATAATGGGATTGAAATTGGCCCAATCCATGGATATCAAATGGTTGTGTTGTTGATCTTTGGGGATTCTGAGTTGGTCATCAAACAAACCACCGGGGAGTATTATACCAAAGAATTGCATTTATTACCCTATCATCGACAAGTTATCAAGATGGCTATGGAGTTTGAAGAAATAACCTTTATCCACGTCCCTCAAAGTATGAATGACTTTGTTGATGCATTGGCAACATTGGCTTCCTTGATCCACATATGTGATAGGACGGGAATTCCTGATATCAAAGTCGTATGCCAAAAGGCACCAACCTATGGAAATTACATTGGAGAAGTATTAGATGAACTACCTCCCATCAAACAGCCTGGGTATCATGACATCAAAGAAATTCTTTGAGATGGTTCTACGCCCGCTAATGTAAGTTAAGCTGAAAGAAAGTAGATCCATAAAATAGCCATGAAATTCTATTTGAGCGGAGACGCACATTATAAAAGGGATGCGGGAATAGGCCTTCTAAGATGCCTAGATAAAGATCAAACCCAAAGACTCATGGATGAAGTCCATGGTGGAGTATGTGGTCCACACATGAGCGGTCCTTTACTTGCCAAGAAGATATTAAGAACAAGGCATTATTAGGTCTCTCTTAAAGCTGACTGTGATGATCACGTCAAGAGATTCAATCAATGCCATGTCCATGGAAATACCCTCCACTTTCCTCCAAATAAATTACATTGTATGAATTCACCGTGGCCCTTTTCAATGTGGGGAATGGACGTGATTGGGTCAATAGAATCCAAAGCCAACAATGGACATCGATTCATCTTCATTGTGATTTATTACTTCACAAAGTGGGTAGAAGCTTCTTCCTTTCCCAAAGTTACGAAGGAAGTAATCATTAGTTTCGTAAGAAACAATATCATTTATCAATATGAACACTCGGAGGTGATCATATTGGAAAATGCCAAGAATTTAAACAACCAGATGATGAAGGAATTATGCTGTAAGTTCTACATTAAACATCTTAATTTTGGTATTTATCGTCCCAAGGTGAATGGTGTTATCGAAGCAACCAACAAGAATATCAAGAGAATTATGAAAAAATGTCTGCCAATTATAAGGGTTGGCCTGACTTGTTGTCTCTAACCCTATTAGCCTACAGAACATCAATACGAACTTCTACTGGGGCTACCCCCTACTTACTGGTGTATGGAATGGAAGCAATACTCCCCATAGAAGTAGAAATGGAGTCGTTAAGAGTGTTAATAGATTCTCAAATGGATGAAGATCAGTGCTTTCAAGACTGATACAACCAGCTATCTTTGATAGATAAGAGGAGGGCTACAACCATCTTTCATGGTCAGTTGTATCAGCAAAGGATTGCTCGGTCATACAACAAGAGAGTGTGGCTCTAAAAATTCAAAGAGAATGACTTGGTACTAAAGAAAGTCCTCTCTAATCAAGATGAAGCCAAAGGAAAGTTTGCCCCAAACAGGGAAGGCCCTTTCATTGTCAAGGAAGTATTGATTGGAGGAGCCATCAGATTATAAGAAATGGATGGGGAAGAATTCCCTTAACTTATAAATTCAGACACTGTAAAGTGGTACTATGTCTGAAAAGCTTTCAAATCACCATCCTGGTCCTAGAAAAAAAAATTAATGAAGTCAATTCAGGTTTTCACTACAAAGCCTAAACTATGAAAGACCAGATCTCCTCTCATCAATGGGAGTACGTAGGCAGCCATTTATGGTGCAGTCAAACCAAAAAAATTCTAGAAAACCCTTCAAATCAAACCAAAAAAATCCAAAAACCCCTCAAACCAAGCTTAAAACTTAATAAACACCTCTCATATTCCCATAATATTTCTCTCCCTGCACAAAGTACCAGCTTTAAACCATTCAAGCCAAGCCTGAACTACGTAAGACCTGATCTCCCTCCAGGAGTACATAGGCAACCATCTACGGTGCGGTCGAACCCTTAAAAGAAATTCAAACTCTTTGTCTCTTGGTGGTACCAAAACAAAAGCTTCCACCTATTTCTTCTTGATGGAGAGGAAAGATTTTTGACATTCTTCACTCCATTTTCTAGAAGAATTTTTTCTCAATAGCTTGAAGATGGGCTTATAAGTTGTAATGAGTTGGGAGATAAATATGCTTATGAAATTGATTCTCCCGAGGAATCCCCATATCTCTTTTTCTATTTAAGGTACCGACATTTCAGTGATGTCTTTAATCTTGGAAGGATCCAGCTCAATGCCCCTGTTGCTTACTAGGAATCCCAATAGTTTGTCGAATTTGACACCAAAGGCACACTTGGCTGGATTTAGCTTCAAGTTATATTTGCGAATTCGATTGAATATCTTTCTGAGATGGTCGGTGTGGTCATCTTCCTTTCTGGACTTAACGGTGATATCATCCACATAAACCTCTGAAATTTAATTAGGCACACTTAGAAGGGGGGTTGAATAAGTGTGGGAACAAACGATGTTAAACTTTTACAACTTAAAATTACTTTCTTATATTGAATGTAGGATGCCGGATTGAATATCCATGCTTACCAAATTATCAATACAGGATGCTGGATTAAATATCTAAGCTTGCAGAGTGATCAAAGTATAATGCAAGATGTTGGATAGAATATTTATACTTACCAGATTATTAGTATATGAACTCAGGCTTACTATAATATTAGATTATGAATTCAGGATGCTGAATTGAATATTTGTCCTTGTAGAATTATCAGTGTTTGTAAATTAACCACCTAACACTTTTTATGTGTAATATTTTAAAATTAATTCAAGTCTTGACTTGTTTAAACTTTATTTAGAAGCTTGTGAATAACCAAGAAAAAGAACAGAGAAATAATCACACAAACACCATGAATTTTTACGTGGTTTAGCCCCTAACCTCTATTTTAGTGGCTTAATCCACGTCCAATACCAACTAGTATTGGATACTCTTTTTATTAATCAACTTAGTTTAATTAAACCTCTTTACAAGACAAATTTCACCACCTTTGTGTACTTATACTCCCCGAGCACATTTGCTCCCCGTGCACCTATGCACCCTTAAACACATATGCTTCCTTGAACTTGCTTGTAAAACCCCTAATCCAACCAGGATTAGAAACATTAGACTAATAACTTAGTCTACCACATGTTTAAAAAATTGATCAAAGATATGATAACAAAATAAACTATGATCAAAGCAATAATTATATCAGCAATTCAATGCTAAACTAGAATGCAATGATCAAAGTATGAAAGATATCACCAAGATAAATAACCGTCTCTGAAATCTGGAATATAATCCGTGCAGCACAACAACCCTTTTAAAACTTCACAATTGAAAAACTTTAATAGTGTTTATGAGTTTGTATGTGAAGAAAAGGAGATCATAATGAAACTTTTTAGTATACTGGTCAGTGTATTCTATATTTTCCAAACCCACAGTTAAAGCATATATATAGTTAAGAAAACTTTTTTTCCCGTTGCTAATTTTAGCTGTTAATGATTGATTTGTATAACTAGTAATAGTCGAATATTCATATAACTTCAAATAAGATGATTTATATAACCCACTAATATCTCTCTTGATAGGCTAATATCAATCACTAAATGATTTGGTAAACCCACTGACTATTAGACAAAAATCCTTTTACCTCAACCGATTGGATAGTTAGTCACTCGATTTTACCAGCTTTAATAACCATGTTAATTTAGTCGATTTTATCCAAAGAATCAATTTAGAAGGCTTTATTTACAGAATGAAGGTATTTAAATATTCAGCATTAAAACACACTACCACTAAGGTAATATGAATAAATAAGAATCCTACTTTGATTAATATATTATCGTTACACCCATTTTAGTCACCCACTGTCATGCATAATTTAATTAACCATGCTTTGTTATTATTGTTAAGTAAACTTTATACTATTCAACTTATTTCCAAACAAATTTCTTCCGTTTAAAATGATAAGATCACGCTGCTTAATTTAAGGAAGGAATTTTTAGAATATTTTTAATTATGGAATCTAATTAAACAACCTTAATTATGGAATTATTTAATATCTTTTTGTTAAACGAAATGAGCATTTTATTTAAATTTGGAATACTAAGATTTCCATATTTAAAGCACTTCCATATTTATATGCCCAATTAATTTGTTCCATAATAGATTAACCATTTCAATGCAATTCAAAATTATTTCCATATTAATTTTGAAATCCCAATTTGCCCTCACTAATTAGCTTTCCAAAAATTACTTCAATTATTTAATCCATGCTAATTATTTCTAAAGATATGAAATTTGATTTGCTTAATCAATTTATACTCAATCAAGTAATAAATCATGGAAAATATAATAAATAACTCAATCCCAAGATATGTGGTATAGATTTATCAAAATCTATTTTAAATTAAATCCTTTAATTATGGGAAGGCTTCAAAATTAGCTTTTCAAAAATTACTCCAATTAATTAATATTTGATCCTTATTAATTTTGAAAGCTTAATTAAATATTTTTATAATTAATCTATAATTAATTAATCATTTAAATTTATTCCACAATTAATTAATGATGCAATGCAATGCAAATCCTAGAGACTTGATTGAGAAATAATTAAAGCTAAAATCTTACATTTATTTTCTAATAACTCAAGCAATTCTTCAAGCCTTCATGTCTTCAATCCTTTAACTAAATCAAAGCTTTAAGAATTCTTTTATTATCCATTAAATGCATGAGTAAATATTTTAGTACAATAGAAAAGTCATCATCAAAACCTAAGGTTGGAATATGACCAAGTCAACAACCTCTATCTCCTTGTGCATCATGTCATGGAAAAGGGCCACTATGGCTCATTGATAGGTAGCCCCGACATTGATAAGGCTGAAAGACAAATGCTTATAACAGAATGTTCCCCGGGGGTGATAAAGGATGTTTTCTCTCTATCTTTTTTAGCAACCATGATTTGGTGATACCCGACGAAACAGTCGACAAACGAGTAGATGTCATACTGCGTCGTGTTGTCTACCATTATGTGGATGAAAGGTACTGGGAAATTGTCCTTGAGACAGGCTTTGTTTAAATTCCGATAATCTATGCATACTCGTACCTTCCCTCCAAGCTTAGGCACGTGAACTATATTGCTCAGCCACTCAGGGTAGGTTGATACCATGATAATGCCGGCTTTGAATTGCTTGACAACTTCTTCTTTGACCTTTAAACTCCATTCAGGTTTTAGTCTCTTGAGTTTATGTTTGACAGGCTTGCATCCCTCTTTAATGGGTAATCGGTGGATGATAATGTCAGTGGACAGGCCGACCATGTCTTCATATGACAATGCAAATACATCCTGGAATTGAGTAGGGAGCTCAATTAGGTCATTTCTTTGGTTTGGGCTAAGGTCGTTGCCTATTTATATTTTTTTTAAGATTTTTTGAGGTTCCGATATTAATGGTGGTGGTTTGATCAAGATTGGGTTTGGGTTTGGGTTTGTCTTCGACTCATTCTTTGATCTCCTCGAGCACCTCATAGTCATTTGTCTCCTCTTGATCGATCCCCATCAAGTTAGAGTCCAGCTTTACATCAAAGTTGTAGTCACTATTGGGACTTGGTACCTCGAGGAAGACAGATTCCGCCACGTCAAGCCCAGAACCAACTTAGGAGGGCTAAATAGTAATTCTTCCAACTCAACATAAATCACTACAAATTAGGTCATGCAGAACCATAACGCCAATCCCGAGTGAAAACAGCACAAAATAGCTCAACAGATGGACTGTGAAGACTTAAAGATTTGGTCATAGACCCATCTTCCCAAATTTATAAAAGGTCAAATTCCATGTCATTGTGTGGCACTCGGAAAGGGCTTTCCGAAGAGGTATAGCATGCCTCCATTGGATTCCTGAATTGAAAGTTATGAAAGTTCGAGCAGACAGAGCGTTGGCCAGAGTGCATGTACTTCGAGATGACGGGACCCACGAGGCCCAAGCCCACCCAAACAGACGTAGGTAGACCCGCGGCTACTTTGGTCTATAAATAGACCCCCCATCAACCAAAATGAAAGAAGAAGAAGAATAAGAAGAAGAAAACAGAGGAAATTTCATCCATTTTAGATTTTAACCCCTCCTATAATGTTCCAAACTTCGATATTCTTCTTTGTAAACACTTTTATACGTATATACTACAACATATCAAATTTTAACCGGTGGAAACGGAGTTTTCAAGCTTCAAAAGCGGTTTAAAGCTCTCCTCGATACACACTGTAAGATCCTTTCAAAGCTAAAGCTTTTATTTCCTTATATATATATATATATATATATATATATATATATATATATATATATATATATATATATGGGGTTCCATCCACAGCAACCGGTTGCTGTGGATGGAACCCCTATATATATACATTAAAGCAGTAAAAAGCCACAGATTATCAATCCAGGCACACCTGTCCGATTATTAATTCAAGCCACATATATATACTGAAATCGAACAGGTGTGCCTGGATTGATAATCTGTAGCTTTTTACTTCTTTAATGTGTATATATATATATGTGTGTGTGTGTGTGTGTGCGCGTGTGTGTGTTGATAGTTGACTGTGATTAAAATATATGTTTTAAGTGTTTATTTAATGTAAAGATGTGATATTAATGTTTGTAGACTAGATTTATCTAAATCTAGTCATATCTAATTTTTAACGGGTTAAAAAGTTGTAAAAGTGGAACTTTAAGCTAGAATGGCTAAGATTTATTTAAATCTAGTTTTCTTTCTATTTTTTATAAATATTAAGCAAACACGCATCTCTTGATCCGTATCTAGAGGAAATGGGGAGATTGGCTACTCGCATGCAAGGATTTAATTAATGAATCCTTTGTTTTGCGACGTTTAGATTAAGTATCTGTTTTATTTAGTATATTTATATGCAGGCTATTCATGTGACATTATGTGAGCATAAGAACCACGGGATTTAGGATCCAGTTGACAGATCTATATCTAGTTCCCATAATGGACCTTTTTCGGTTGTAAAGCCAGCTTACAAATCCTAGATAAGGTATTCGGGTTACTTTGATGGCTTTCATACCCATAAGGAGCTTGAAACTTATATGTATATTATTTTGTGGAAGATGTTTCACATCTTGAGAATAAAATCAAAATAAGTCGAATATGGAATAAAATGAAAGTATCAAAGGCCTCAATTACTATGTGAGCATAGGGGTTTGAAAACTTATTTTCAAAATATCATTTTGCATGCCTTATATTAAAATTAAAATTTTATACAAGTCAAACTCTTTGTATATATGTAAGACCCCAAATTATATGAAATAAAAGTTTTTAGTTTTTGTTATAATTATTATTTTATTTAGTAAATGCTTAAATTGAAAAAAGGTTAAAGTTAAGGGTGATATGTGAAAAGTTTGCAACGTAAGAAAGTGGTCATAAAATATTCGTTTGGTCGGGGAATATTCTTTTTGTCAGAAAATATCCATACGAAGACACAATCATTGGTAGACCCCACAACGGAATTACTGTTAGAGTTAGAAAACGACATAAATAACTTTTTAAAAATAACGACAAAAGTTTTAACGTTAACTATTGAAATACCCGGTGATAAAAAGTACAGTAATACATGTGGTTGCATAGTAGCACACGATATTGTATAATATCTTTAATTATTGATGCTTACATGAGAAGTTACTCAGTTATATTCAATAATTGCTATAGTAGTTGCTGCATATTATCTCATATTATTGATTCAATTATTGTCAGTATTATATGCATAATATTTTATTTTATTAAATCAATAATTAAGATGACACAGTTATTCATATTATTATTTTCATTATTGACAATGTCTAGAAAGTTCTGTCGGGAAAAGGGGTTAAGTCATCTAATTGTGCGCCAATAAGGAGAAATCTTTATCAAAATGCCCCTTCTTTCCTTGGAACGATCTGGTTTTCAATATTATGAATTATAATATTAAATGATGAATAATTGTTGAAAGATTAAAAATGTGTTGATTAAAGATAAATGATTTGTGGCAAATATTTTTTCAATTTTTGATATAAATATAGGGGTTTGTTATGAGGCAATTGTTATAAGCTTGGCTTATTATTCCATGAGGAGATGTGCTAATTTTTCAGACCGTTGGTTGAAGTTATAATAGTAAATCAATATGGATCGTTGGTTGAAGTTATAATAGTAAATCAGTATGGATCGCTGGTTTAAAGTTATAATAGTAAATCAATATGGATCGTTGGTTTAATGTTTTAATAGTAAATTAATATTGACTGCTGATTTAAGTTTAAATAGTAAATCAATATGGACCATCCGTTTAAAAGTAAATCAATCTGGACCATTCATGAATTACTTACTATTCAATCCATTCTCCTATAAATAGAAGCTCATTCCTTCATTATTTCTTACGAATTCACTGAAACTCTAGAGAGAGAAACTATAGAGAGAAAGAAGAAGAGTATTCTGCTATTTCATTATCGCAGTATCCAATCTTCTACTCTGGTAAGGGGTATTATTCTTTCGTATTCATAAAATTTCTTTCAATACCCATTATGGTTGTCATTCTATTCTTTATTAATCTGCGAGAGTAACCTGTCTACGCGAATTACTGCATGCATGGTGAATGACCCTACGTATTCAATTCTTTATTAATCTGCGGGAGTAAAATGTGACAACCCGAGAATTTGGAGAATTTATGAAAATCATAATTGATTGATTTAAGGTTCAATATTAGGACCTAGACAGGAAATAAGTGTATGGAATTGGCAGTTATGTAATGAAATTTTAAGAATTTCAAAAGTTTTGAACAAAACTTGAATTATGTGATAGACTGTAAGTGATAGTCTAGTAATGAGGTATAAGATTATGGTAGATTTAAACTTCTTTTGAAGAATTATCAAGGATAAGTATCGAAGCGAATACTAGTCGGTATATTTGGTTACATATGTGAACCGTAATGATTTGAGATCAAGGATTGATCAGATAAGTTATAACTTTAGAAAACCCTAAAGTTATGTTGATCATACGTTTATTAAGTTAGAAAAATCTAACGATATGTTCAGAAAGTTTAATTTCAGTTTCGAGAATTTAAACCCTAATTTGGGAATCCTAATGCAAATTATTAAACCCTAAGGGTTAAAAAATTGTGTGTAAGGAATATGAACATTATGTGATGGTTTATATTTGTTTATTATATAAACAAACAAAAGAAACTAGTGTAACCCTAATTATATATATTAGGAATGAAGGATTTAATAACTTAAGGGTTATGAAAAAAGAGAATTGTGGTATTTAGAATACTTACTAATTCTAAGAGATTTATTTTATACATCTCGGTTGATTAATTTTATAACCTAATTATAGCAAGTCTAATTGGATTAAGGAAATAAATGTATATGAGCAAGGATTGGTGTTTTAATGGAGAAGTGAAAACCCTAAGTAAATGAATTGGGTTGGATAAGAATTGAATGTAGTGGATTATGTATATTTTATAGCCCAAGTGTTGGCGAATGATATTGGTTAGAGGCCAAGCAATACAGTAAAGGAATAACCCAACTTTTAGCCAAGTGGGAGAGGAATTTTTGGACGTTTGTTAAATCAAATAAGAGATAAAATAGAAAGCAACTGGGAGCATTATTAAGGAACATGGTCGGCCAAGAGGGAAGGAAAAAAGGGGGGATGAATGTTGTAATAAGGATTCACTTTAGTTGGTGACCAACTACTAACAACCCCCCTATGTGTCATTTTTTTATTGTCCAACACATTAGCATTTCTTGCAAGAAACCTCTTGGAAATTGCTAAGGGGAAAGAAAGAGAGGATTAGTGGATCTAGTAAGCCGTATGGCCGGATATTGAGAAGAGAAGAAGAGAGTGGGTTTGGAAGATGATAATCCAAACTTAATAAAAAATTTAGATATCATTTCTGTTTCATCTTTTCTATTTTCTTCAAGAACTAAGAAAGAAAGAAAGTGAGAGAGCTGCCATTCGGCAGACATGGTGGAGAGAAAGGAGAGTTTTTGGTGAGGCATCCAAGCTCCATGATCAAGCTATGGAGAAGAAGAAGAAGAAGGAGAGCATGGTAATAGAGGTATAAACCCTTTTTGTTTAGTTAATTTTTGATGGTTGTAACTCAAAACATGGAGTTATGTTCTTGATCTTCAAAACTCTAGATCTACATGATTTAGAGTGTTTTATGTGTGGATCTATCCATTTTAAGTTTCAAAAGATAGATCAAAAGCAAGAAAAGTGAAGCTAGGTTTTTAAAGTGTAGAAAATCTTATTTTTCTTACTCTTGATTGTGTTTAATCTTGTATTTGATTTTTGGTTATTTTGAACCATGAAGTTTATGATCTTGAACATGAGAACTAAATATCTACTTGTTAAATGGTGTGTTATGCTTAGATCTAACTATTTTGAGTATTAAAAGTTTAATCAAACAAGAAAAACCAAAACAGTTTTTTTGTTTTAAATGAATTAGTGGACTGCTGCCCTAAACAGAAATTTCCGGACTTGTTAGGGTGCTCTAAAAATTCTGGACTTGTGATATGTTTTAGTACACTCAATAAGCTTTCCATAGACTCCGAAACGGACTAAATCCGACATCGGAGGAGAGAGTTATGGGATTCCTCCCAAACTACTCAAAGATAAGAAAAACTGTTAGAAGGACAGTTTTTACCAGCCACTTCCGGGCTAATTTCCGGGAGATTAACATGTCCAAATATGGATTGTGATAAATGAAAATTGTATTTCGGAAAGATATGAACCCAAAAAAATTGACAGATCGTTAATCGGAGTTACAGATCTCGTTTTATTTAAGTTTTGGTAAAGGATCCCAAAACTGCCAAACGACAAAAAGTTTCTGCCCAAAATTTTCCGGGGGCTGTTTCGGATATTTATTTAATGAGAAAAATTCCAGGATTTTGGGAAATGAAAATATATGATATTATGTAGCTCGTGTCCAAAAATGAGCTAATTCCGAGTTAAAACGACCATGTTATGACCATTATAATTTTTGTGATTTTCCGACGGAAATCGTTATAAACGGAGTTCTACAACTCCGATTGCCACGAAATTTAAAATGGAGTATCACGTTAACATATATAAGGTTATGCCAAAAGATGGTCATTACTGGAGTTAAGCACGAGGTAGCTAATTTCTTAAGCTACGCACTAGAAATTAATTTTTGAAAAATACCAAAGGAAGTTGGAAAATTATGGAAAAATAATTTTTATGCATGAAATACATGTATATATGTTTGACCAAAGGATAGGAGGATAATTCACTGATTTGGTATTTTCGTGATACGGGTATAGAATACAGTTTGCTGGATTATATAAATTGTGATTCCAGTTTGCTGGAGTAAAATGCAGTTTGATGAATTGAAATTTTTTGAATCCAGTTTACTGGATTGCAGTTTAGATTGCTGGATTGAGGTTTAAATTGATGGATTTGGAATTCAAGTTGCTGAATTATAAAATTGGTTGTTAGATATAGAATCCAGGGTGCTGGATTAGTGTTTGCCTTATTACATGTTAATGAATAATTTATGAAATGAAAAGCGAGTGTTAAATCATAAGGGATATGATATAGTGATTGAATAATAATATTGATGTGTTAAGTTGTTATCTAATATTTGATTAAGTATTAGATAGTATTATGGAATAAAGTATGTTATACTGATTAAAAGATCAATCTTATAACTGATAGGTCTTTCGTGAGAGATTAAATTAAATCGCGTTGCGGTAATCAACGGTTCAGGCAAGTTTTTCAGTTCTATTATGTTTGTGGATGGAATGTGGTTATGTGTTAAATTACATATCATGCTTTATGAAATGTTAAAAGTCAAAATATGACTAAGTTAATTGGGTTATGGAACTCAATCTATATGTGATTACATGTTGTATGATATAACTCGATAAATTAGAAATGTATAATGCATGAATGAATGTTTTGTAAGGAATTATTGATGCATGTAGGATATTCATAGTAAAGAATATATGTTGCATGCAGATATACATATTAAAGGAAATGTAGTGCATATAGAATTGTGTACTATGTGAAACATGATAGATTGTTAAATTTGCTGGGCTGTCGAGCTCAATCTTGCAAACATAAACTTTTTGCAGGTTAATGATGTTAGACAATATTATTTTCTATACGGATGATGAAGATTGAGCGATGCATAAAATGAATACATTTTCTTGATTTAGAAATGGTATAGATCTATGATTGATAGTTTTATCAAATGTAATTTTCAGCTATGTACAGTTTGAAATGTTGAATAGATAAATAAGGTTTATTTTGAATTGAGAATAGATATGATTCTTAAATAAATGAATCATCGATAGAAAAGATAATGTCAAGTTCATCTTGGGATAACATGTGCAGTTATTTTAAAAAAAAATAGTTTGATAAATATGTTATAAAGATTATGAATTGTATTTAAGTTAAGGTTACTCGACCTTGGGGATAAGTGTGTAAAGTTTATTGTATAAACAATTTATGCTTATATCTTCCGCAAATAATGATAGAAATAGTATACCGGATCCGAGGTGATTTGGGGCCCGGATTCGGGGCTACTACAGTAACCTATCTACGTGGACTACCGCATGCATGGTGAATGACCCTTCGTATTCATTCTTTATTAATCTGTGGGAGTAACATGTCTACGCGGACTACCGCATGCATGGTGACTAACCATTTGTATTCTATTTTTTATTAATCTGCGAGAGTAACCTGTCTACGCAGATTACCGCATGCATGGTGAATAACCCTTTGTATTCATTCTTTATTAAATTATAGAAATGATCTGTTTACGCGAATTACCGCATGACAAGTGAAAATCAATTTACAGTTTCGTATATTTTTTTATACTCATATGAGATGTCATGTAGCAGCCCCGAATCCGGGCCCCAAATCACCGTGGACTCGGTACACTATTTCTATCATTATTTGCGGAAGATATAAACATAAATTGTTTATACATTAAACTTACACACTTTTCCCCAAAATCGAGTAACCTTAACAGATTACACAATTCATAAGTTATCTAACACATAACATTATTATCAATTATTCTATTACAAAATAGCTGCATATATTTCCCCAAGCTGAACTTGGCATTATCATTTTCCTGTATCCGAACGCATTCGCTTTATCTGCAATGTTTTATCATGATATAGCAATGGTGAGCATGAAAGTTGCCCAGCAAGTTTATATACAACAATATAACGATATATCATGATTGAAGAGTATGAATAATGAGCTTGCTATAATTCATCAATATAATTGAGAACTAGCACGAACAAATTTTTGACTGAACAAGTTTTAAACATAAACAAACATTTCTGAACCAACTGGTAATGAAGGTGATCAGCCTTTCATACCTGACTTATACATGCAAGATGTACAGAGTACAAATTTCATGGCAATCAGCAATGATTAACTATAAGCTTGAAGAAACTACTCTTATTAGAGTTAAGTAAAAGAAACTTGCCTGAACCGTTGATTACCGCAACGCAATTTTTAACGCTTTACCCGAAGACCTAATATTAATAATATAGATCTCCAATATTAGAATAATATCATCACAGTATAATACTATTATATTTATATCCACAGAATAACCAAAACACATTACCACATAACCATATCAGTCTATAATTCACATAAGACTTAGTATCAGGTCAAACTATTTCAGTTTGACTTAAAACTGACATAATTCTAACATCCCGACAATCTAGTCGGTCAACACTCGAGTTTAAGTTCAGTTAAACTCTGCTTAAGCACTTAATCATGTCATAGAATCACATTTATATGACTTAACACTCGCCTTTTTCATTTCATAAGTTATTCGCTAACACTTAGTAAGTTAAATACTAATACAGCAACCTGGATTCTATATCTAACAACCAAATTTCTAATTCAGCAATTTGGATTCACCAATTCATCAATTCAGTCAACTTCTTTTCAATCCAGTAATCTAAACTGAAATTCAGCAAACTGGATTCAACATATTTTCAATTTAGTAAACTATTTCTCAATCCAGCAAACTGGAATCACAATTTATATAATCCAGCAAGCTGTATTCTAAATTCGTATCACCAAAATACCAAATCAGTTTATTATTCTCCTATCCTTTGGTCAAACACATATACATGTATTTCATACACAAAAATTATTTTTCCATAATTTTTCAACTTCCTTTGATATTTTTCAAAAATTAATTCTAGTGCGTAGCTTAAGAAATTAGCTACCCCATGCTTAACTCCAAACATTCCCATCTCTTGGCATAACATTATATATGTTAACGTGATGCTCCATTTTAAATTTCGTGGCAATCGGAGTTGTAGAACTCCGTTTATAGCGATTTCCGTCGGAAACTCACAAAAATTGTAATGGTCATAACTTGGTCGTTTTAACTCAGAATCAGCTCATTTTTGGACACGAGCTACATAATACCATATATTTTCATTTCCCAAAAGCCTGGAATTTTTCTCATTAACTAAATGTCCAAAACAGCCCCCGGAAAATTTTGGGCAGAAACTTTTTGACGTTTGACAGTTTTGGAGTCCTTCACCAAAACTTAAATAGAATGAAATCTATAACTCCGATTAATGATCCGTCAATTTTTTTGGGTTCGTATCTTTCCGAACTACAGGTTTCATCTATCACAATCCATATTTGGACATGTTAAGCTCCAGGAATTTAGCCCGAAAATGGCTGTTACAAAACTGTCCTTTTAACAGTTTTCTTATCTTTGTGTAGTTTGGGAGAAATCCCATAACTTGGTCATTTTTCAACCTATTTGAGTAATTCCAAAGGGATTTTACCCTTAACACATATATCTAGAATCCCAAGAACATAAATCATATATATTCATCATAGATTTCAAAGATCCAAAAGCTTGATCACACTTTTTAAAAGTTTAACTTTTCCGGAAAATTCCATTTTTCTATTCCTTTTAATTTCCACCAAATTAACACACATTATGGGTAGATCCAAACAATAAATACTTATTAACATGTATATACATGGTTTTTGAGTTTAGAAACAAAGTTTCTTGATTCATCAAACAAGCATCAAATACAAGATTAAATACAATCAAGAGTAAGAAGAATAAGATTTTCTTCACTATGAAAACCTAGCTTCACTTTTCTTGCTTTTGATCTAACTTTTGAAACTTAAAATAGATAGATCCACACATAAAACACTCTAAATCATGTAGATCTAGAGTTTTGAAGATCAAGAACATAACTCCATGTTTTAATTTAAAACAACTAGAATAACTAACTAAATGTAGTTTAATACCTTAATATCTTGCTAGCCCTTCTTAATCTATCAAAGTAGATGATGATCTTGGTTAGTTTGAAGAGCAAACCCTCCTCTCCTTCTACCATTGAGGCTGCCGAACATGCCTCTCCCTCTCTCTCTCTCTCTCCCTCTCTCTCTTTCTTTAGTTCTTTGTAACTTGGAAGAATAAAAGAGATGAAAGAAAAATGAGATAGATATTAAGTGTGGTGTATATTAAATGTCCAACCCACTCTCCTTTTCCTCTAGCAATATCCGGCTAAGTAGCATTACTAAATCTACATTCTCCACATTCTCCACATTCTCTCTTTCTCCCTTAAACCACCAAACTTTTCTTGGAAGAAATGCCAAAGTGTTGGCTAAATTAAATGAGGACACATAGGGGAAGTTGGTAGGAGTAGGTGAACCACTAAAGTAGAAAATCATTACATCACATGCCCCTTCTTTTTGGCTTCCTTTAATGCTTTAATTGATTTAACAAACGTCCAAAAAGTCCTCTCCCACTTGGACCAAAAGTTGGGTCATTCCTTTAATGTATTGCTTGGTCTCTAACTAACTTCATTGGCCAACACTTGGGCTATAAAATATACATAGTCCAATACCTTAAATTCTTATCCAACCCAAATCATTTACTTAGGGTTTTTACTTCATCAATTATAACACCAATCCTTGCTCATGCACACTTATTTTCTTAACCCAATTAGACTTGCTATAATTAGGTTATAAAATTAATCATTTGAGATATATATAAAATAAATCTCTTAGAATTAGTAAGTGTTCTAAATACCACAATTCTCTTTTCCCACAACCCTTAAGTTATTAAATCATTCATTCCTAATATATATAATTAGGGTTACACTAGTTTCTTTTGTTTGTTTATATAATAAACAAATATAAACCATCACAGAATGTTCATATTCCTTACACACAACTTTTTAACCCTTAGGGTTTAATACTTCGCATTTAGGATTCCCAAATTAGGGTTTAAATTCTCGAAACTGAAATTAGAGTTTCTGAATATATCGTTAGGGTTTTCTAACTTAATCACCATATTCATATCATGAATTTAGGATTTCGGATTCCCAGAACAGAAACTAGGGTTTCAGAACCGATTTCTAGGGTTTCTCATCAGACGTTAAGGTTTCTAACAGTTCGTTAGAATTTTCTAACTTAATAAACATATGATTAACATAACTTTAGGGTTTGCTAAAGTTATAACTTATCTGATCAATCCTTGATCTTAAATCATTATGGTTCACATATGTAACCAAATATACCGACTAGTATTCACTTCGATACTTATCCCTGATAATTCTTCAAAAAAATTTTAAATCTACCATAATCTTATACCTCATTACTAGACTATCACTTACAGTCTATCACATAATTCAAGTCTTGTCCAAAACTTTTAAAATTCTTGGAATTTCATTACATAACTGCCAATTTCATACACTTATTTCCTGTCTAGGTCCTAATATTGAACCTTAAATCAATCAATTATGATTTTCATAAATTGTCTAATTTCTCGGGTTGTCACATGTCATTTGTTTTGTACTCATCAAGGGATATCGTCTTCTTTCGTATTTCTCCATTTATGGTACAAATTTGTTGTTTGTTTCCATAACCTTATTATTAAATGGTGAAAACCCTTGAAATTAGTGAAATATTCTTAATAGTTTGTGCTTCATCTAGTATTTCCACTATTGGTCTGAACTTTCTTATTAAATGGTGGGATACTATTTGTGTCGGGTTAATATTCATTCTCAGGTACTATTCATTCGGGGTACTATTTTGTAACACCCCCTTCCCGAAAAGGAAAGAGAGGTCACGTGCAAAACACAACAAACCTCAAAATAGAGTCAAATAGTGGTGATCCATTAATAGCGTACTAAATACAATTCTCCAAATAGAGTCAAAATAATCAAAACTTAAAAATCGAAACAACCTAGATTGATGGTCAAAGACAACTCTCTCATTACACTAGCCCTGAATCACCCCTGCAAACCTGCCGGAAGAAAAACACAGCATGAGCCAATTGCCCAGTACGAATATAAAGGTACAAAACAATGCCACACAGGCAAGTCAAAACAATGCCACACAGGCAAGTCAAAACAATGCCACATAGGCAAGTCAAAACCATGCCACACAGGCAAGTCAAAATAATGCCACACAGGCAAATCACACATTGGACCGCGAATCCAAATGTATGCAAATCGGATAGGTGTGTTTGGCACAACATCACCAATCCGCAGAACAGAAATCTAGGGTTAACCCATACGCCTCCCACAACAAAACACCAAATGGCCCATTTACTCCGGAGCCCAAAATGGAGACGCCGTGGACTAATCACACCGCCACGGAAAGTGTCATGTCTCTCGTGCCAAGACGACATGCCTGTGGTACCCCCACAGGTGGTTATAGCTCAGGTATACCCTACTGTATATTCTAACAAAAATATCATGTCACAACACATGCGACAAAATACCAACAAAAGGGTTCTATATGTACATGTTGAACCAAAACAAATTATAATCATAAGGTCTCAAAAAGAAGGTAACAACATGTACCGCTCTACAATTATCAAAAATAATTACTAAATATGATATCCTAATTCAAAGAGTACAAATACGAGTCCAGTGTGTCAACTCCAAAATGAAACAAATATATGAATTTCACAAGAAACAATTATGTGAAATAATAACATAATTTGAAACGAGAAACAAAAAGAATAAATCAAATCTAACAAAAGTATCGCTGAAAAAGTACGGAATCCGTACCTGATACTTCCAAACCATTTATTGCACACTCCACAAGATCTTACCCTCAAATGCCAACGATATCAAATACGAAACGTTATTCACCACCTAAACATATTCACCTCAAATTAAAAATAATTTAAACTAATAATTCTAAAATAATTCATAATCTATTTAATATGCCTTTAATCATCGCCTTTTATCAATTACTAATACTCCAAAATTTATATTCCAAATATAACTCTTTAAATTACCTCCGTCCGATTTAAAAAAATTAATAAGATTTTATTACAATCCAATAATTAATAACATAATACTATTAAATTTATTATCAAAATTTTTATAACTATGTCCACAAAATTAATTAATTCAAATTAATATACATAACTCCAATTAATTTACAACTCCGATTATAAATTTTATGACCAAATGATTATAAAAGAAATATAATATATATATATATATATATATATATATATATATATATAACGTAACAACACCTGCAGCAGTACTGCTGCAGGCTACCAACATGTAACATATATAAATAGGATATATATGTATATAAATATAATCATTATATAATAATAACATATATCACAAGCCTGCAGACAAAGTTTTTTTTTTTTTTTTACAAATCGTACTATATATATATATATATATATATATATATATATATATATATGTATATATGCCATCATTGAAGCTAGAAAGCACTTTTTAATCACTATGACACTACACTTTTTAATCATTATATCTACATAACACATGAACAAAGAATTACCTTGGTTAATTGCTCTTCCTTTTCTTTTTCTGTTCTCCGATCCACTGTCGACTTTTGTTATTGCTTCTCTTTTCCCCAATTCGTATAAAGAGTTTGCGGGTTAGATTAGGTTTTACTTATTTATTATTATTTTGTTTTACTAACTCTCCTAATTATAATAGGATTTTACTATTACCCAAATACAAAATAGACCCAATTAGTATAAAAGTCCAAGTTAATGTAATCACTTACTTATTATAAGTCACACAAATTAAATACAATTTGGGCCAAATAAAACAAAGTCCATTTAATATATTTTAAAACCAAATAAATAATTTTTTATTATTATTTAATATATATTTTTTTTTCGGGTATTACATCACCTACCCCTTAAAAATGATTCCGTCCCCGGAATCAAAAGAATGAACGTACCTAATTATCAAAAAAATACAGATACATCGCTCGAATATTCTACTCTATCTCCCAAGTAGCTTCTCACTCCGAATGATTTTACCACAAGACTTTAACAAAAGGAATTATCTTTCTCAATTATAATTTAATCAGTTATTTAATTATCTACTAAAAGAATTTAATTTCCAAACAAAATAAGGAAGAAAAGAGGGAAACAAAATCATTTACCTTTTCCAATTTAAACATAATTGTATAAAATAAAATCAATTAATATCTAATTATAAAAAAATAGGTTATTATATTTTTCACCCCTTAAAAATAATTCCGTCCTCGGAATTCAAATAAGCTACAAAAATAAATAAATAAATTTAGTTACGATGTAGCGTCTCCATTTGTAATGATCAACGCGGATAAGTCATCGGTCCACACAATTGTCCACGTACTCGTAAAAGATTCGTCAGCTACAACGTCCAGCCTTGGAAAGGTTCTTTGCGTTGCATCAAATTAAATCACATGATCCACCGTTGGTGCGAGTCGTCGCTAATATCTTTGAGTTTCGTTCTTGTAAACGTACTCTTCAGAAAATAATTCAAAATCACAAAAATTTCTCTTCATCTAAATACGATTCGAATACCCAAAATATTTAAAATTATTTTAAATTCGTAAAACGTTTATGCTCCACACATAACAAAGATCTAACAAATTATTTTTATTTTATTTTACATAAATTCATACAAAACTCTAAAGACATCAGATAAACAAAACAACTATGCAAACTATATTACCAACTCTCCCTAAGTCCTCAAGAGCTTCAAAATATCTCATCCTCAATTTGAACTATTCACCGAAAAATATTACGCCAAAGAATATACTACTAATATCTCTTTATCACCAACTCTCTTAAGTCCTTAAGAGTTTCAAAATATCATAACCTCAAATCTAATTAGTTCTCAAATATTATTACACCAAAAATATATTACTACTAAGATCTCTCCATCACTATACCAAACTCCAAATCATATATCCTACTATCTGAATAAGCAAACTATAACTTCCAAAATTTCTTAAAGATTCATCACTTAATATCTAATCATTTAATAAATCAATCATTCTCTTAGTGCAAACCTTAACCCAACAAATTCCAAAATCTCCTCATACTATCACTCAAAATTTCATATAAGATAACTCCAATATTCAACTAGGAAATAATCGCAAAATTCATTTTCTTCAAAAAAATTAATCTAATTACCTCGAATATCAACCACTTAAATTATAAGAAATCCTCTATACTTAATAATTTTCACTTTATCATAATATGTCATTAATACACAAATCTCAAAATATCCACAAGCTTAGCATAAATCAAAACCTAACTTAAATCAAATCCTCAATTCCACGATCATAATATTTGTCACAAAAAAAAACAACTCTAACCATTAATTTCTCAAAATCAAATACTCGTCGATTCAAATGCTCACATCATAATCACATCTCATATAAGATCATTTCTTATCTGTACAAAGTATAACTTTATTCACCTCAATCATTAAATGTACAATTCTTAACTAATAACATTACTCAATCACCTTAATAAATTATTCCACTTCCTCAAATCAACTACAAATTGAAAAGAAATCGACAATTGGTCAAAATAGAGACTAACCAAACAAAGAACGAAATCGAATCAAACTCCTACGTCTACCTAATGGTTTACCCACAACTGACAGGTCAAACCTAAATAGGTTTTCTACAAGAAAGAACCTAAGCTCTGATACCATATGAAACAACCCGGGTCAAATCCCGAGTCCGGAACAAATCTTGGGTCAAATCCCAAGTCCGAATCGAATCAAATCCATCCAAATAAGGCCTCAAACCACTTGCCCAATAATATCTTCTTGGGTCATCTAGCCCACCACAGGCTCCCAAAAGGTCATGACTTGAAGGTACTATTGGTAGTAACTTTATTTCCTTATATGCACAAATTTTTCCCCCTATCTTTCGATGTGGGACTGGGGTGTTACAAACTCCCCCACTTAAATTTCTGACGTCCCCGTCAGAACCGATAACACACACGGCCCAAAGATCTTTGCCTCTCTAGCCATTGTGGGATAATACCGGCTGGCTTCGTGTCCCCACCTCCGGACCTCCATCTCTCCATTGTGGGATAATACCACCAGCCTTCGTGTCCCCACCTCCGGCAACCCGATCGGATGACCCGACCCGAGCTTTCGAGAGTCGGCTCTGATACCATATCTGTAACACCCCCTTCCCGAAAAGGAAAGAGAGGTCACGTGCAAAACACAACAAACCTCAAAATAGAGTCAAATAGTGGTGATCCATTAATAGCGTACTAAATACAATTCTCCAAATAGAGTCAAAATAATCAAAACTTAAAAATCGAAACAACCTAGATTGATGGTCAAAGACAACTCTCTCATTACACTAGCCCTGAATCACCCCTGCAAACCTGCCGGAAGAAAAACACAGCATGAGCCAATTGCCCAGTACGAATATAAAGGTACAAAAGATATACAACTGAAATACGAAATCAACATAGACAAAATATTGCCTCTGACAAAAATAAAACTCCAAAGATATGAATAGAATATATCTAAACCAACGGGAATAACGAAACAAACAGAGGAGTAAAGAAAATAATGAACTGAAATAACTAACCCAATTAATTGAAAGGAGACGAAACAAACTGAAACGAAACGAACAAAATTAATACCATAAAATAATAGGCTGAAACAAATGGCTGGGGTTATTTCATACCGATTGAGCTCAGAAATATACCTTGCCACATAGGCAAGTCAAAACAATGCCACACAGGCAAGTCAAAACAATGCCACACAGGCAAGTCAAAACCATGCCACACAGGCAAGTCAAAATAATGCCACACAGGCAAATCACACATTGGACCGCGAATCCAAATGTATGCAAATCGGATAGGTGTGTTTGGCACAACATCACCAATCCGCAGAACAGAAATCTAGGGTTAACCCATACGCCTCCCACAACAAAACACCAAATGGCCCATTTACTCCGGAGCCCAAAATGGAGACGCCGTGGACTAATCACACCGCCACGGAAAGTGTCATGTCTCTCGTGCCAAGACGACATGCCTGTGGTACCCCCACAGGTGGTTATAGCTCAGGTATACCCTACGGTATATTCTAACAAAAATATCATGTCACAACACATGCGACAAAATACCAACAAAAGGGTTCTATATGTACATGTTGAACCAAAACAAATTATAATCATAAGGTCTCAAAAAGAAGGTAACAACATGTACCGCTCTACAATTATCAAAAATAATTACTAAATATGATATCCTAATTCAAAGAGTACAAATACGAGTCCAGTGTGTCAACTCCAAAATGAAACAAATATATGAATTTCACAAGAAACAATTATGTGAAATAATAACATAATTTGAAACGAGAAACAAAACGAATAAATCAAATCTAACAAAAGTATCGCTGAAAAAGTACGGAATCCGTACCTGATACTTCCAAACCATTTATTGCACACTCCACAAGATCTTACCCTCAAATGCCAACGATATCAAATACGAAACGTTATTCACCACCTAAACATATTCACCTCAAATTAAAAATAATTCAAACTAATAATTCTAAAATAATTCATAATCTATTTAATATGCCTTTAATCATCGCCTTTTATCAATTACTAATACTCCAAAATTTATATTCCAAATATAACTCTTTAAATTACCTCCGTCCGATTTAAAAAAATTAATAAGATTTTATTACAATCCAATAATTAATAACATAATACTATTAAATTTATTATCAAAATTTTTATAACTATGTCCACAAAATTAATTAATTCAAATTAATATACATAACTCCAATTAATTTACAACTCCGATTATAAATTTTATGACCAAATGATTATAAAAGAAATATAATATATATATATATATATATATATAACGTAACAACACCTGCAGCAGTACTGCTGCAGGCTACCAATATGTAACATATATAAATAGGATATATATGTATATAAATATAATCATTATATAATAATAACATATATCACAAGCCTGCAGACAAAGTTTTTTTTTTTTTTTTTTTTTTTTACAAATCGTACTAAATATATATATATATATATATATATATATATATATATATATATATATATATATATATATGTGTATATATGCCATCATTGAAGCTAGAAAGCACTTTTTAATCACTATGACACTACACTTTTTAATCATTATATCTACATAACACATGAACAAAGAATTACCTTGGTTAATTGCTCTTCCTTTTCTTTTTCTGTTCTCCGATCCACTGTCGACTTTTGTTATTGCTTCTCTTTTCCCCAATTCGTATAAAGAGTTTGCGGGTTAGATTAGGTTTTACTTATTTATTATTATTTTGTTTTACTAACTCTCCTAATTATAATAGGATTTTACTATTACCCAAATACAAAATAGACCCAATTAGTATAAAAGTCCAAGTTAATGTAATCACTTACTTATTATAAGTCACACAAATTAAATACAATTTGGGCCAAATAAAACAAAGTCCATTTAATATATTTTAAAACCAAATAAATAATTTTTTATTATTATTTAATATATATTATTTTTTCGGGTATTACATATTTACTCGGGTATTATTCACTCGTTAAACTATTCACGGGGTACTATTTATTTGGGTATTATTCATGGGGTACTATTCACCAAGAAAATTGATTTCTTTTCTGTCCAAATTATTTTTGATACATGAATATTATTCTTGAATTTTACTCCACAAAGCAGTTATTATGTTGACAATTTGGACATTTTTTTAAACTCTGGATAAATTAAAAATCTTTAATAATTATCCTTGATTTCGTTTGATTGAATCTTATATCATTGTTATCATCATCATGCTTATATTGTGATGAAAGTCCTCATTAGCCCGTAGTACATTGATGGATAGTTGTTGGTATTATTATGATCAGGAAATATGTATTAGTATAATTATGACCTGTAATGTGACAAATAATATCGTAAAAGTCTTCATTGGCCCGTAGTGTATTGATGGACAGTTGTTTGGTATGATCATGACCATGGGTTCTCTTCGGTCAATGGTGCAAAGATGAATTGTTGATTGGTGTTGGGCTTATTTCAGGTTAACAAAACAAACTCTAACTCATGCAAGTATACAAAATCCATAAAATGATAGAATTCATATGAGCATCAATATTACTTAACCCACTATATATCTATGTGAATTACAAGCAATAATGATTTAAGCACAACCCTTCTTAACAACTACACATGGTGAACTGATATATGTCTATCTGGGTCACGAATCATGCAACCTAACATATGTAAATCTCATGAACACATGCTAACATGGTCTAACCTGTACTTATACTTCCTTTTCCAATTACATGCAAGTAATTAGGGTGAATGGTGATCAAGCATTCAATATTAAGCGCAACCATGTTAGTCAATCCATAGATAATCATACAAACAATCACAAATAGGCATACAAGACTGAACTACGCAATAAAATTCATTAGAATCCTATAATGGAAGTTAGTTCATTGCTGAATCAACACCCATTATGGGATTTAAGCCAAGCATTGAAATGAACAAAGAAAGCAAAGAGATTTAAGGGAAATGAGAAATCAAATCTGATAAAACCTTGCTCCAAAGTATGTTTCCAAGCTAGTTCAAGCCCAAAATCATCACCAAAATAAAACCCAATATTCATAAGCTATTGAATCTAGAGAGAGATCTAGAAGCTCAAAATAGTAGAGAAATGCTATCAATTCTCTCTAGAATATAAACCCTAAAAATAGTAAAGACTAACTGATACTAATCGTCTTTTCAAACTAGCAAATACACCTTATAATGGAAATCACGCTTTAGCATTACAAAATAGAAAGTCAGCATTTTAAATCAAGTCTGACTGGCGCAGGCGCGCGGCAGTGTAATACAAATTGGGCGCGAGCGTGCTGGTACTGCGTTGCTGATTCTCCTGGCGCAGGTGCGTCATGTCCCTTTGCTAAGTGGCTGAAGCCGCGCGCTGGCCTTGTCTACGTCTGGCATTCTTCTGGCACGGGCGCGCCGTGTCTGGCTTATTGCTGGGTGTGGTCGTGCTAGTGCTGTATTCTGCATAATGTTGGTGTTTTGTTGTTGTGTTGCTGTTGCTTGCTACTTGCTTCTTCTTCTTTTCTTCACTTCTTTCTTCTTCACTTTATCACTTCAAAGACCCTTTAGATGTCCTCCTCACCTGCTTGAGCTCAGCTACTTCCTCCATCCTAGCCATTCTCACCACTATGCCATGCCATGCCATTTTTATGTTATCACCATGCCATATCATGCCTTAGGAGTTTCAACTATGCACACTGAAAATAAACACAACAAGCAATAAAAACATAATAAAAATACTTATGTTGAGCAAAATTCTAGTAAGTTGATAATCAATAAGTATGTATAAAACCTACTTATCAAATACCCCCAAACTTGAACTATTGCTTGCCTTCAAGCAATAGACATAAATATGAGATATGAAATGCAAACTACATGCTATGCAATTACACTATCATGCAAATGAATCCCAAGATTTCTAGCTATGCTAGAATTCCAACAAGATATGCCTCAGAGAACTATCCAGATCCAAGAACAAAGCATCAAACTAAGCTACATGCATAATGACATATAATCAAATAATCTAAACCTGCTATAAAGATGTTGTGAGTGTGATGTGTTCACAAATAAGCTTGACAAAGGATTTAGACTTTGATTTATCTGTTAAAACTGCGTTGGGAGAAACCTTCATTACATCCACAGTTTATAAGTCTTATTTGTTTCAAATCGGTAACCGCACGTTACCTGTCGATCTTATTTCTTTGAAAATACTTGCATTTGATGTGATTCTAGAGATTGATTGGTTAACTACTCATCATGCAAAAATTGAATATTTTCGTAAGGTTGTTAGCTTTCATATTCCTAACCAACCTATTATACGAATTCAAGCAACCAAACCAATAAAATCCATCACTGTCATTTCAAACCATAAAGCTATTCGTTTATTGAAAAACGGATGTCAAGAATTCTTAGCTCATGTCACGGATCTAAACAAAAATATGTCAGTTTTGAATGATATTTCTATTGTTAATGAATTTCTTGACGTATTCCCGGAAGAACTTCTTGGCTTACCCCCAGAGCGTGAAATTAAATTTTATATCGACCTTGAACCCGGTACAAAACCCATTTCCAAAACCCCATATCGAATGGCTCCTATTGAACTTCAGGAGTTAAAGACCCAACTGCAGGAAATTTTAGACATCTGTTTCATTCGTCCTAGTACGTCTCCTTGGGGTGCTCCTGTTCTATTCATGAAGAAGAAAGATGGGAGTATGCAACTTTGTATTGATTATCGGGAGTTGAACCATGTCACTATCAAAAATCGATATCCATTACCTCGCATTGATGACCTGTTTGACCAATTGATCTTCGTTCCGGATATCACCAGTTGAAGATTAGAACCGATGACATTCCAAAGACGGCTTTCAGAACTCGGTACGGGCATTATGAATTCCTAGTCATGTCTTTTGGATTGACTAATGCTCCTGCTGCCTTTATGGATATGATGAACCGAGTATTCAAAGAATATTTGGATCACTTTGTGGTCGTCTTTATTGATGACATTCTCATATATTCCAAAAGCCGTGAAGATCATGAGCAACACTTGAGGCTAATACTCCAAAAGCTTCGTGAAAACAAGCTTTATACCAAGTTAAAGAAATGTGAGTTCTGGCTTGAGGAATTAGCATTCCTTGGGCATTTAGTATCAAGTCATGGAATATCTGTTGACCCAGCAAAGATTGAAGCAATTCAAAGTTGGGAGCAACCTAAATCAGTGACCGAAGCACATAGCTTTCTTGGTTTAGCTGGTTAATATCGGAGATTCGTGGAAGGATTTTCTCGAATCGCTACTCCATTAACTCAACTGACTCAAAAAGATACAAAGTTTGGTTGGAGCGAAGAATGTGAGAAGTGTTTTCAAGAAGTCAAGAGAAGACTCATTTCAGTACATGTTCTGACAATACCATCTAGCTCGGAGGGATTTGTCATCTACAATGATGCTTCGGGGAAAGGGTTGGGATGTGTTCTCATGCAACATAAAAAAAAGTCATAGCCTATGCCTCTCGGCAACTCAAAGAATATGAGAGGAATTATCTTACTCATGATCTAGAGTTGGCAACTGTTGTCTTCGCACTTAAAATTTTGAGGCATTACTTGTATGGGGAGAAAGTGGAGATCTTTACAGATCATAAAAGCCTCAAATACTTCTTAACTCAAAAGGAACTCAACATGCGACAACGACGTTGGCTTGAACTGTTGAAAGATTATTATCATACCATCCAATACTATCTTGGAAAAGCGAACGTGGTAGGTGACGCATTGAGTAGAAGATCATATGTGGGTACGAGGGCAATATTGTCAACGCAAAGGCCCATTTTGTATGACTTACAAAGGATGGAGATAGAGTTCAAGACTCCAGGGACCCATGTGATGATGGCAAATATATGAGTAGAATCGACTTTAATTGATAAAGTTAAAGCTGCTCAAGCTACAGACTTGGAGCTGATGCGTATGAGGAAGAAAGTGCAAGAAGGTGCAATGCCGGAAGCAAGAATCGATGAAGAATGAATAATTTGAGTCAACTCCAGACTTTGTGTTCCTAACGACCCTGATTTAAAGTATAAAATCATGATGGAGGCGCACAACACACCGTTTGCAATCCATCTTGGGAGTACCAAAATGTATCATGATCTTCGTCATACATTTTGGTGGAGCAATATGAAGAGAGAGATAGCGCTGTTTATTTCAAGGTGTCTAACTTGTCAACGAGTCAAGGCGGAGCATCAAGTGCCAAAAGGTCCATTGCAACCACTTGAAATTCCAGAATGGAAGTGCCATGGATTTTGTTACTAGTCTTCCCAAGGTTTCTCAAGGCATATATGTAATTTAGGTCATTGTTGATAGATTGACCAAGTCTGCTCACTTCTTACCAATACGAGAAACTTATACACTTGAACGTCTTGCTCGTATGTATATAAATGAGATTGTAAGACTTCATGGTATGCCAATATCCATAGTTTCTGATCGAGACCCAAGATTCACTTCAAGATTTTTTGTTAGTTTGCAAAAAGCTATGGGCACGAATTTATGATTTAGTTCAGCATATCATCCTCAGACAGACGGACAATCAGAGAGGATTATTCAAACTCTTGAAGATTTATTAAGACTCTGTGTCCTTGACTTCAAGGGAAGTTGGGACAAGTTCTTACCGTTGGTGGAGTTTTCCTACAACAACAACAACTATCAAGCAAGTATTGGTATGGCTCCATTCGAAGCGTTGTATGGAAGAAAGTGTCGTTCTCCAGTATGCTGGGGTGAGGTGCGTGAAGCAACATTGTTGGGACCGGAGTTAGTACGTATGACTACAGAAAAGATTCAAACGATCCCACAACATATAAAAACCTCACAAGATCGACAAAAGAGTTATGTTGATCTTCATCGAAAGGACATGGAATTCGATATTGGAGATCATCTGTTGTTACGTATTGCTCCATGGAAAAGAGTTACGAGATTTGGAAAGAGAGGAAAGCTCAATCTTTGATTCATTGGCACATTTTTAATCCTCAACCGAGTAGGAACTGTGGCCTATAGACTCAATTTACCGCCAAGTATTTCTCGTGTTCATAACGTTTTTCATATATCCATGTTACGTAAATATGTGGAAGACCCGAACCACATTATTGAGTTAGAACCGGACGAAATAGCGGAAGATTTAACGTTTGAAGAGATTCTTACTCAAATCTTGGATAAGAATGAACATATTTCATGCTCCAAGGTTATACCTCAAGTCAAGGTTTTGTGGAGAAACCACGATGTTGAGGATATGATCTGGGAGTTAGAATCTGAAATAAAATCAATGTATCATTACCTTTTCGACATACCAGGTATGTACCCTAATTTCGAGGGTGAAATTTCATAAGAAGGGGAGGTTGTAAACCCCAACTTTTATGAATAAAGATGAATTTTACATAAATATTATTTTTGAATATTATGGAGTAAATTTGATATAATGTTATAGTTGTGGGTAATATTTAGAAATTTTGAAAAGTATGCAAGTTGTTATATAATATTCGATTGGTCGGAGAATATTCGTTTTAACAGGGAATATTCGTACGACGGGACAATCATTGCTGGACCCCACAACAGAATTATTATCGGATTGAGAAAACGACAAAAATATTTTTATGAAAATAACGGCGAAAGTTTCATCATTAACTGTTGAAACACCTGGTGTTAAAAGTACAGTAATACGCGTGGTTGCATAGTAGCACACGGTATTGATTATTGATGCTTACATGAGAAGTCACTTAGTTTTGTTCAATTATTGCTACAGTAATTGTTGCATAGTATCTCACGTTATTTGATTCAATTATTGTCGATATTTTATATATTATTAAATCAATAATTGAGATAACAAAGTTATTAATATTATTATTTGTAATATTAACGATGTCTAGAAGTTCTGCCAGGGAGAGGTTTGGTCACCTAATTACGCGCCAATAGGGAGAAATCCTTATTGGAAAGCCCGCTCTTTCCTGGGAACGACCTGGTCGATTAATATTGTGAATTATAATAATGATAATAAATGTTGTTAAATATATTGAGGTGTCTTTTTATGAAATCACAAAAGTTTATATATATATATATATATATATATATATATATATATATATATATATATATATATATATATAAATTTTGTTTTATTAGTATTATTAATGTAATAAAATAGAAAAGCTTTTTATATAAAACAGAATACTTTTATAAAGTTATTTGTTTTATTAGACAATAATTAGAATATAATATATTTTATTATGTACAGTATTTGCATAGTACTTGCATAGTGTTTGCATAGTAAAATATTTTTATATAAAATAGAATACTTTTATAAAGTTAATTGTTTTATTAGATTTTAAATAAAATATATAAATATATATATATATATATATATATAATTTTATTATATAATATCCTTTCTATTTTTCTATAAATAGGATGCTTAGTTAGAATTAAAATCACACCAGAAATTCAGAGATGCTTTAGTGTTTTAAGAAGTTTTGAGCGTAGTGCAAGTTTTCTTCAAGTATATCCCCGCCCTACCCGTTGGAGTACTCTTCTTTCTATGGTAAGGGGTATTATTTCTTTTGTATTCATGAAGAGAACTTCTATTATTCTATTCTTTATTATTCTGTTGGAATAACCTGTATATGCGAAGTACCGCATACATGGTGAAATTCTTCTGTTATTCCATTCCTTATTATTCTGTTGGAATAACTTGTATATGCGAAGTACCACATACATGGTGAAATTCTTCTATTATTCCATTCTTTATTATTATATTGGAATATCATGTCTGTGCGTATTACGCATGACCTAGTTCCATTATTTATTATTCTATTTGAATAACCTATATGTGTGGTCTATCGTATGCCTGGTGAAGTCTTTTGTTATTCCATTCTCTATTATTCTGTTGGAATATCTTGTCTGTGCGTTTACGCATGACCTGGTTCCATTATTTATTATTCTATTGGAATATCCTATTTGTGCATTTACGCATGACCTGGTTCCATTATTTATTATTCTGTTAGAATAACCTGTCTGTGATGTCTATCGCATGCATGGTGAATTCTTCTGTTATTGCATTCTTTGTTATTCTGTTGGAATAACCTGTCTATGTCGATTACCACATGCATGGTGAATGACCCTTCGTATTCATTTCTTATTAAATTGTGAAAATGATCTGTCTACGTGGATTACCGCATGGCGGGTGAAAATCCATTGCAGTTTCATATATTCTATGATACTCATTTGGTTAAAATTTTGGTTTCTATACTCCATGAAATTACTGGTATATCCTTGATATTTGCGCTTCATACAGTATCTTTTCATGGAAATATTCTTCTGAGCATTCTTGAATTTTACTCCACAAAGCAGTATCATGTTGACAATTTGAACATTATTGAATTAGGATAAATTAACTTATAAATCTTTAAAATTTATTCTTGAACTTGTTTTATTGAATTATTATGTCATTGTCATCATCCTCATGCTTATATTGTGATGAAAGTCATCTTTGGCTTACGTGCATAGATGGACTTGGTATGATTATGACCAGGGATTATTCGGTATAATCATGACCTGTAATGTTATAAATGATGTGGTAAAAGTCCTCAGTGGCCTGTAGTGTATTGATGGATAGTTTTTGGTATGATTATGACCATGGATTATTCAGTATAGTCATGACCATTGATAATTTAATGAATATCCTTGGCCCGTAAAGTAGAGATGACTCGATGATGTGGTTTATTTATTAAGCTGAGTCTCAGCGATAAAAAATTGATGAAAACATTTTAAATCATAGAAGATAGTAGATATCATGCTCTACTTGACTCTTCTAATGGATTGCTTATTTCGCTGCAGTTAAACTTGATGTCTATTGTATTTTATCAGTTTAACATTGTTGAAGACTAATGATAATTTATTCTGCATTATCTTAGTCATAATATTTCTTACTGGGCTAGTTGAGCTCACCCCTTTCTTTCACTATTCTTTTCAGGAAATGAGAACGTAGCCGGGACTAGTCAGGGAACGGAGTGACGGTCCAGATGATAGTATTAGTAGTCCTCACTATTCTGTTAAATAGTGTGACAATAAATGTATTTAGGACTCCTTTGAGTGTGGATATTGTCTAGATGACAATATTCTTATTAAAACTCTCAATTTATGTTTTATCGTATTTTACCCGACTGTTGTGTAATTAGTTTGTATTTGTATTCAGTACCTTGTATCTGACGACCCAAGATGGGTGATGTATACCTATTTTGGGGGCGCCACATCAGATATCAAAATATTCACTGACTAAGTATATTTTTAGATTTATTAAGTGAAGGTAATTTTGGAAAACTATTTTTTTTATCTTTCTTAGGTTATTGCAGTTGTCTCACATTGATTAGAATAGGGGTCCTACGTGAAGAAATATTAAAAAGGGACGTGGAAATATTAGTTCCTTACTTATATTTTAAGTATATTGAATAATATCATGCCATCTATTGACATTGTTATTCAATCCTTAGGTTTTGATGATGAAATGTTCAAGTACTAAATTATTTTATGGTGTTTCAGGTATTTGTTGATAAATGAACATTGGCGGAATTTTCAATTGGATGAAGAATTTTCTCTCTCTAGGGAGATAAATGTAAGGTCAATTGAATAATAATTGATTTTTCATTTAAAGGCTGTAGGATATATTATTTGCATTTTTATTATATGTCTTAAATGAAAAATGATTTAAAAATTCTAAAAGGTTATTTTTAAAGTGTTAAAATAATGACTTAAGATTAGATTTATTTTTATGCATGACTTTATAAATGTTACATGTTTTCGCATGCATATTATAAAATGGTATACATATGCTTGATACACGTGGGTATATATGGTATACTAGATAAACAAAAAGTTGGCAGATTTACCTTTGTGATTTGATGTATATACGTTTTTCAAGGAAGATGTAATTATGTTTTCTAAAAGAAACTGTGTGTCTTGGAAATGATAAATAATTGATGTAGTCCACTTTTACACGCCACTTACTTAATGCCTGGAGAGATAAAATCAGTTGATTGAGTGGTTATCTTTTTGTGGTCTTTTGATTTATTCCACTAACAAAAGTATGAATCTGGATTTATATACTAAAGATGTGGACTATTTCAAGCTTTACCGTTGCGGGATTTGTTTCTAGATATTATCCTGCCGTTTGATTAAAATCAGAACATATCTATATTAACGGTAATATAATGTGGACTATAAATTAGTATTCTCAAGCATGGAAATACACAACTCACGAAAATATTCTTTGCACTTATTACTGTAATTATCGAGCAAATTGATTTTGTCAAGTGCAACATGCGAGAAGCTAAGAAATTAATTTTTTGATATTATTTTAGCTGGTATTTGGTAAGAAATTAATTTTTTATTTATTTTGTGTTAATTGATCAATGCATATAGTTGAGCCTTTAATTGTTAAATTGATTATTCTTGCATTGATCATAGACCTCTATATTTGTATTGAATTTTTGTGTTAGACTAAGTGTAGTCTAAAGGTGTTAATCCTAGTGGATTAGAGAAAAGGTTTACAAACAGGTTCAAGGAAGCAAAGGTGCTTGAAAAGTGCATAGGTACACAAGGAGCAAGAGAGCTCAAGAGGAATTAATTGTTAATTAATTTTTGTTAGAATCTGTTTTGTAATCTGTATTTATTTATAAAGAAATAAATAAAGTGAGTCTCCAATACTAGTTGGTATTGGACGTGGACTAGGCTATTATTATAGAGGGTAATAGCTGAACCACGTAAAAAATTTCGGTGCTGATTTTATTATTTGCTTTACTTTAAAATCACATAAGTTACTTAATTATCTTAATTTAACTACTTGCATTATATTAAAATAATTATTTAACATCAAGTATTTTAGTTAATAGACTATATTAATTCAGTAAGCTGATTTCAATCATTATAGTAGCCTGAAATTAATAGTTTTTAAAAGTTGGTCATAGATTTCTCCCACACTTATTCAACCCCCCCCCCCTTCTAAGTGTGCCTAGATAAATTTCATTTGGTATCAGAGCTTGGCTCTACTTATCTTGTCTTAAAGGTGACTTGTAGGGAAAGATTCTGACATGGCACAGATCGGGAACAACAATCAAGAAGGACAATCAATCAATAGACTTGTTTTGCTGTTCGGAACGGAAAATTACAACTTCTGGAAGTTCTGAATGAGGATCTATCTGAAAAGAGATCCTTGGGAATGATGGGTTGTGGAGAACGGAGCAGTTATTCCACGAAGAGATGATGGGACACCAAAGATTCTACTAGAAATGGATTCAACTGAAATCTATATAGTCTCATATGATTCAAAGGCAATGAACACACTTCTTAGTGGCATGGTACAATCTGAGATAGACAAAGTTTCCTTATGCAACACAGCTAAGGAAATTTGGGATACTCTAGTGGTAAGTCATGAAGGTACTTCCAAAGTACGAGAAGTCAAGCTAAGCATGCTTATGCGCGATTATGAAATGTTCAAGCTCGAAAAGGATGAAACCATTAAGCTAGCTCAAGCAAGATTTCTAGTCCTTATAAACTCTTTGAAATTACTGGACAAGACTATTCCTCAAAGTGAGATCAACCGGAAGTTGCTTCGGGCAATGCCCAAAAGGTTTTCTTCTAAAATCACTACTCTTCAAGATTCTGCAACTATTTCTTCCATGGATACTTTAACTTTGTTTGGTGAATTAGAAGAATATGAACATTAAATTAAAGAGATATGATGAGGAGGAGGAGGAGACTCCTCGAAGAAAGGTCTTATCTCTTAATTCAGATAATGAAGAGGAGCTTGATGATGATTCGGATGAAGAAATAGCAATGATGTCAAGAAGACTCAAGGGGCTACTACAAAGGAAGAATAAGAAAAGAAATACTTTCAACTCAAATAAGTCTAAAGGAAAGAAAACTGAAGAGACATGCTTCGAATGTGGAAGTCCTGGTCACTTCAAGAAAGATTGTTTTCAATTGAAGAACAAAGGGAAGACAAACTACAAAGACAACAAGAAGAACAAAGCCCTTGTGACTTGGAGTGATGAGGAATCCGAAGTGGAGATTGATGCTAAAGATGAGATAGCAAAGTATGCTTCATTGGAATTGAAGGTGAATCTAATCAGGTATCTTTTAATGAAATGAACTTATTAGAACAAGAAAATAAGAAGTTAAAAGAAAAGAATGCATGCTTAAGAGATTTAGTTAATACTTTAATGAATGAAGTGGACTCACTAATAGATGAAAAGAAAGAAATTGAAAAGGAATCAACTTGTAAAGAAGAAAAGGTTTTGATTGCTAAGATTGATTATTTAGATAATTATAACAAAATACTTTTCAATAAGGTAAATTTCTTGAATAATGAAGTCCAAAAATTAACTAATGAGCTAAAAATGAGAGATGTATGTATTGATGCGTTTAGTGATAAATCTCCTGTTAAAAATTTTCCTAATAATGAACTTCAAAAAGAAATAGCTTCATTAAAATTATCTCTTGCTAAATTTGTCCAAGGTGAAGAAAATTTAAATGTCATATTAGGTAAACAATGACCTAGTTTTGAAATACAAGGAATTGGTTATGATCCTATGCATAAAAAGAGTAATGTGAAAATGCTAAAATCAAAATCACGATTTAGTTTAAATTATTTCTCTCCTTTCACAACCTGTAAACATTGTGGTATTAAAGGTCATTTAGATATAAATTGTTTTAAGAAACGAAACAAGGTTAAAAAGGCATGGATTAAAAAGAATGATTTACTTGCTACTAACATAAGTGGACCCAGAAAGATATGGGTACCAAAAGGATAAATTGTTCTTTCTTGACAGGTATGTTTAAAGGCAAGAGTTCCATCTCAAAAATGGATTCTTGATAGCGGATGTTCTCGGCACATGACAGGTAATAAATAAAAATTCGTAGAACTAAATATCAAGAAGAAGAATGGAACGGTCACGTTTGGAGACAACAAAACCTACAAGATAATTGGAAAAGGTAAAATCGGTAATGGCAAGGTAAGTATAAATAATTTGCATCTTGTTAATGGCCTTGAATTCAATTTAATTAGTATTAGCCAATTAATGGATAATGGTCATCAAGTTAACTTTGAAAAAGATAAATGCACAATATTTCATGGTACTAACAATACTACTCTAGTTGCACAAAGAGAATGAAATATATATACTCTTGATTTTGAGCAACAGGATGAAGAACTATGTCTTACTTCAGTACAAGATGAAGCTTATCTGTGGCATAAGAGGATGGGACATGTTCACATGAACTTAATCAAGAAACTATCCTCAAAGAATCTCGTCAAAGGATTGCCAAGAATCAGGTTTGAAAAGAAAGGAATATGTATTCCTTGTCAACTAGGAAAACAAGTAAGAACTTCTTTTATAGCAAATAATATGGTATCAACTTCTTCTCCGTTGCAACTACTTCATCTTGATTTATTTGGTCCGAAAAGGCATTCAAGCATTAATGGTAAATTCTATGCTTTTGTAATAGTTGATGATTTTTCAAGATACACATAGGTATTATTTTTGAGAACTAAGGATGAAGCATTTACAGAATTTTAAAAATTAATAAGAAATCTTGAAACAAAGTATAGCTATAAACTTATTAGAATTAGAAGTGATCATGGTACTGAGTTTCAAAAAGATTTTATAACTTTTTATGATCAAAGGGGTATTAGCCATGAATTTTCAGCCCCAAGGACTCCTCAACAAAACGGGGTGGTGGAAAGAAAGAATAAGGCTCTACAAGAGACGGCGAGAACTCTACTGCAAGAAAGTAAGCTTCCAAAGAAATTTTGGGCCGAAGCTGTAAGTACATCATGTTATATTTTAAATAGGGTACTCATTTGTCCTATTATTTTGAAAACACCTTATGAGCTTCTAAATAATAAAATTCCAAATATAAGTTATTTCAAAGTTTTTGGTTCAAAATGTTTCATCTTAAATACAAGTGATAATTTGGGAAAATTTGATGCTAAGTCATACGAAGGAATTTTCATTGGTTATTCTCAAAATAGTAAGGCTTATCGTATCTTTAATATTAGAAAGTCATGTGTAGAAGAATCTGTTCATATCACTTTCAATGAGACTAACAATGATTCTCCAAAAGAAAGTGAAGATGATGCAGGAAATTTAGAGACAGTCAAATTCCAGCAAACCGAAAAGAACAAAACGCGAGACTAAATGAGCAGTTTCAGGAAACTGAAATGAACAACTAGCAGGAACGTGAACCTGAAAATTTGCAGGATGCTGAAGATGATTTTCATGATCAAGAGGAAGTTTTACATGATATTCAAATGCCAAAAACAGCTAGATATGTCAAGAATCATCCTCCAAAAAATATCATTAGAGATATCAACAAAGGTGTAACCACACGAAGAGGTTTACAAAATCATTGTGCATTCTCTACATTTTTATCACAGGTTCAGCCAAAGAATGCAAAGGATGCAGTCCTTGGTGAAAATTGGTTATTGGCAATGCAAGAAGAACTTCAACAATTCAAAAGATGCCAAGTATAGGAACTTATGCCTCTTCCAAAAGATGCCTCCATCATTGGTATGAAATGGGTATTCAAAAACAAGCTTGATGAGCACGGAACAATCACTCGTAACAAAGCAAGGCTAGTAGCCCAAGTGTATAACCAACAAGAGGGAATCGACTATGAAGAAACCTATGCACCAGTGGCTAGGTTAGAATCAATCCGAATTTTGTTGGCATTTGCATGCTACAAAAAGTTTAAGCTGTATCAAATGGACGTAAAAAGTGCCTTCCTAAATGGATACATCAACGAAGAGGTCTATGTGAAACAACCTCCTGGATTCAAGCATGAAAAGTATCCTAATCATGTCTACAAATTAAAGAAAGCTCTTTATGGCTTGAAACAAGCTCCAAGGGCTTGGTACGACAGGTTAAGTAAGTATCTCTTATCAAATGGATTTAATAGAGTTAAAATAGATTCTACATTATTTATTAAGCATAAAAATATAGATATCATTATTGTTCAAATATATGTAGATGATATAATTTTTGGTGCTACTAATGATCATCTTTGTGAGTGGTTTTCCAAGTGCATGCATAAAGAATTTGATATGAGCTTAATGGGTGAACTCAACTACTTTTTGGGACTTCAAATCAAACAAACGAATGACAGAATTTACATCCATCAAACCAAATACACAAAGGAATTACTCAAGTGATTTGGCTTTGAAGGATCTAACTCAAAAGGTACACCTATGAAAACATCAATAAAGCTCACAACTGATGACAAAGGTATTGATGTTGATATAACAAAATATCAAGGTATGATTGGATGCTTGTTATACTTAATTGCCTCTAGACCTGATATAATGTATAGTGTTTGTTTGTGTTCAAGATTTCAAGCAAAACCCAAAGAATCACACTTAAATGCTATTAAAAGAATTTTGAAATATTTAAGTGGTACTATTAATTTAGGGTTATTTTATCCAATTTCCAATCACTATAAACTAATATGTTATTCAGATGCTGACTATGCAGGATGTCAAATTGATAGAAAAAGTACGAGTGGTGCTTGTACTTTCTTGGGATAGAGTCTCGTATCATGGCATATAAAAAGCAAACCTCAGTGACTCTTTCAACTACTAAGGGTGAATACCTAGCTGTAGGAAGTTGTTGCTCTCAGATATTATGGATGCGCCAAACTCTATGTGATTTTGATATATTATGTGATTATGTGCCTATTTATTGCGATAATTCTAGTGCTATAGATATATCTAAAAATCCTGTGTTACATTCATGTACAAATCATATAGAAGTAAGGCATCATTTTTTAAGAGACAATGTGTCAAAAGGTTTAATTAAATTGATTTTTATTCCAACTAAAAATCAAATTGTAGACATTTTTACTAAACCACTAAGTGAAGATAGATTTTGCATGCTGTGAAGAGAACTTGGGATGTGTACTGCATGATTTTAATATCTATATTAGTGTTATCCTAGTATTGCATGTATATCATATTAAACTATTATAAATTAGGATAATTATATTTTCAGATGCTAAATTAAACTCCTTAAATCATGGATACAATAAAGGAGTTTATCATAATTGGTTTTGAAAACCCGAAATGACTGGACAGACTAAGGTTTTCTTGGGAGACGTATGCGTACATGAATCTCATCATGGTTTTTGAAAATTAAAAAGACAAGTCGGCTGAGGTTCTTGAGAGACGTAAAGCCTTGGGAGATGGAAAGACTTGGGAGACGTCAAGATACATACATGCATTCATTTATTTATACTCTGTATCTTTTCATTCTCTTTATATCTTAGATTTCATCTGATTCTCTCTTACTCTCTCATATTACTCTTCTTCTGAAATCTTCAATCGCTATGAGAACTCGTACACACAAGAGATCGATGATGGAATCCGATGACGAACAGACAGCTGTTCCTCCCCACTCTACTACCGGACCATCTCGCCAGAAAAGGAAAATGAAGAAGGTTGTGTCGTCAGAGACAGAGTACTTGGACTCTTCGGCGTCTGATGAGTCCACTTTCAGTCCATCTTTACCGAAATCATCTGGACCCTCTCGACGACGTCAGCCAACAACTTCATCTTTTAAGCTGGAGGTTACACCCCCATCGATTTCGGTAAACCCTAACTTTTCCTCTGATCTGCCTGACAACTACTTTCGCAGTAATGCGTATGAGGTACGATTTAAAACGATCGTTTTTCCAAAATAATTTGTCTATGAAAAGTCTGTTGATCAGATCTGTTTTCAACAATCTCCTTTGAAACTATTATTTAAATCTTGTGGTATTTCTTCCATGCTTTTCCCTCCATCTATGGCATACCCTAGACTTGTTCAACAATTTTACACAAATCTAGAATGTCATGGTGATTTTTATACCACTTTTGTCAAAGGAAAATCGTTATAATTTTCGGTTGTGGATTTTGGTAGTATTTTGAAAATTCCATCTTCTGGTGTGTGTGTCCTTTTACAAAGAAAGGTGTTGTTCATTTCCTTTCACTCCTCTGAAATAGTTATAAATCGTCATGAACAACAATTTGTTGAGTGATATTTTTACTCCTAAAACAGTGGATGTCTCTCCTATTTCTTGTGTCCTCCATCATCTTGTTAGATACAATATGTTACCTCGTTTAGGTGGAGGAGCAGATTTTACCTATCAAGACTTGATAATTGTTGCTATGATTTTAAGAGGTGTTTCTTTTAATTTGTCTCAACTGATGCTTTATCACATGACTACATGTTTGCGTAAAACCAAGACAGTTTGCCTTACAGTGCTACTCTCACTACCTTGTTTAAACATTTTAAAATTTCTTTTAAAGATGAAAACTCTGTTTCAGTTACTGATTCTATCAGTTTCAGTTCCCTAAAAATGTCACGTATCAGTTTACTTGATGGTATGTTTATTCGTGTCACTTCTGAAAATCATACTCCTCCAATCTCAAATTCCATCTTCTCCTGTTCAGCCCCTCACTTCATCTTCTCCTGAAATTGTAGACATGTTGAAAGTTATTCTTAGTAATCAGGAAAAAATGCAACTTGAAATGACTACCCTTCATAATCGCATGACTTTGTTAGAAAAAGGTAAGTTTCCATTGGGTGCACCTGAAATCAATAAACTCTATCATAACATTGAAGATTAGTTTATCGATTTGCAAGCCGATTTTGAGGTGCAAACAACTGCCTTCGCTGAGTTGATGCAATGGCAACTTAATCGCAACTCTTGTCAGTTGAGTCAGGAAATTAAGTTCGTTAGTAATCAAGTTGGGGAGTTAGCTAAATTTGTGGCTCTGAGGTTTAATGATGTTGGTTCTAAACTCCATATGCAGCGTAAGCTTTCAACTGTTCCTGAGTGGGTGCATTGCAATTGGTTGGCCGAGTATCAAGGTCAATTTCTCGATGTCCCTCTACCACCTGCCACTGTCATTCCTCGGCCTCCCCAATTTGTTGCTGACCTGAGCATAGATGAAAAAGTCCATCGTACAAATTATCGCCCTTATTTCACTCAACGGGCCGCTCAGCGTGCAGCCGTAGTAGAGCTCGACGAATGAATTGCTTCCTTTTTGTTTGATGACAAAGGGGGAGAGTTTTTATGAATGTTTATGATTAATTTTGGTTGATTATGGACGGATTTTTAAAAAATATTGGTTTAAATGTTGGTTTTTGGTTTAGTGTACATCACCAAAAAGACTTATGTTTAATTTGGGATTTAAATTTTAATATTTGATATATTTGTTAGCATGCAGTAATTATTTTGATATTTGATGATAAACTAACAAATATTGCATGTAACAGGATAGTTTTGAATTGTTTACAAAATTCAGGATTTCGTAAAATTAAATTTCAGTAACCTGAAATTATATTGCATGTATTTAGGGGGAGTTAATTGTGTTATGCATATATTCAAGGGGAGTTAATAGGAGTTAAACAATTTTGAGTTGTCATCATCAAAAAGGGGGAGAATGTTGACTTTGTCATATTCAATCCTTAAGTTTTGATGATGAAATGTTCAAGTACTAAATTATTTTATGGTGTTTCAGGTATTTGTTGATAAAAGAACATTGGCATGATTTTCAATTGGATGAAGAATTTTCTCTCTAGGAAGATAAATGTAAGGTCAATAACATAATAATTGATTTTTTATTTAAAGACTCTAGGACATATTATTTGCATTTTTATTATGTCTTAAATGAAAAATGATTTAAAAATTCTAAAAGGTTATTTTCAAAGCGTTAAAATAATGACTTAAGATTAGATTTATTTTTATGCATGACTTTATAAATGTTACATGATTTCACATGCATATTATAAAATAGTATACATATGCTTGATACATGTGGGTATATATGGTATACTAGATAAACAAAAAGTTAGCAGATTTACCTTTGTGATTTGATGCATATACGTTTTTCAAAGAAGAGGTAATTATGTTTTCAAAAAGAAACCGTATGTCTTGGAAATGATAAATAATTGATGTAGTCCACTTTTACACGCCACTTACTTAATGCTTGGAGAGATAAAATTAGTTGATTGAGTCGTTATCTTTTTGTGGTCTTTTGATTTATTCCACTAACAAAAGTATGAATCTGGATTTATATATTAAAGATGTGGACTATTTCAAGCTTTACCGTTGTGGGATATGTTTCTAGATACTATCCTGCCGTTTGATTAAAATTAGAACATATCTATATTAAGGGTAATATAATGTGGACTATAAATCAGTATTCCCAAGCATGGAAATACACAACTCACGAAAATATTCTTTGCACTTATTACTGTAATTATCGAGCAAATTGATTTTGTCAAGTGCAACCTGTGAGAAGCTAAGCAATTCATTTTTTGATATTATTTGAGCTGGTATTTGGTAAGAAATTAATTATTTATTTATTGTGTTAATTGATCATTGCATATAGTTGAGCCTTTAATTGTTAAATTGATTATTCTTGCATTGATCATAGACCTCTATATTTGTATTGAATTTTTGTGTTAGACTAAGTGTAGTCTAAAGGTGTTAATCCTAGTGGATTAGAGAAAAGGTTTACAAACAGGTTCAAGGAAGCAAAGGTGCTTGAAGAGTGCATAGGTACACAAGGAGCAAGAGAGCTCAAGAGGATTTAATTGTTAATTAATTTTTGTTAGAATCTATTTTGTAATCTGAATTTATTTATAAAGAAATAAATAAAGTGAGTCTCCAATACTAGTTGGTTTTGGACGTGGACTAGACTATTATTATAGAGGGTAATAGCTGAACCACGTAAAAAATCTTGGTGTTGATTTTATTATTTGCTTTACTTTAAAATCACATAAGTTACTTAATTATCTTAATTTGACTACTTGCATTATATTAAGATAATTTTTAACATCAAGTATTTTAGTTAACAGACTATATTAATTCAGTAAGCTGATTTCAATCATTATAGTAGCCTGAAATTAATAGTTTTTAAAAGTTGGTCATAAATTGCTCCCACACTTATTCAACCCCCCTTCTAAGTGTGCCTAGATAAATTTCACCACCAATAAACATATCTAACAAATGTTAATTAGAATATGTTTAGGAGAAAAAAATATTAAAGTTATCGTTTTTAAAAATATATTCTAATTTTAAAATGAAGAGAATATATGTATATAACTATCTTACATGCAATATATTAACATGAAACTAAAAAAGAATTAAGGGTCGTCCGACACCAAGGGCGGATCAAGGAATTTTTTTCAACAGGAGCGGATTTTAATTAATTTTTTTGTTGTAGTTAAATAAAGAAATCTTGAACTAATCATACTATTAAATAATTATAATAATGTTTACATATTGCAATAAAATATTAATAATCTAAATTAAAAAACATAATTTTAAATAAAAAATAGATATAATTTAGACTCTTATTTCGGTTATTTGTTTCAATTTGAATGATTCTCCAAATGCTTAAAGTCTCAAATCAAATTTGCTTTCTATATTCAAGCAAAATCATGAATTAATTTCAAAGCATAAACTAGTTTTGGTATCTTTTTATAAGTTTCAAATAAGTTTTACTTGAAATCAGAGAAACAAACCATCCAAAATTTATACTCAAAATACCAAAAATTATATAGGGTCTATTAGTTAGATACAGAAAAATAAAGTAATTATAACAACTAAAAAAAAGGGGTTGTTAAAGGCTCATAGTCATTTTCTATTTTCTATTTTCCATTATAAAATAAGACAAAATCATTGTAAGTTATCACAATAAAAGACAGAACCTACTAAACCAAAATAATCCCATTTTCAATTGAAGATCAAACAACCCAAAAACAAAAACTCAATCAGACCAAACAAACATTAACCACAGTCAACCAAATCAATAACAACAAAAAAATCAAACTTGAATCAAACAATTCTTCACAGTTCATACGTTGATGAATATTCAAAATAAATACTATAAAAAAATACTTCTAAGATTTCACCAAATTTTAAAATTAAGAAAATTTTTGTATTTGTATTTTAAATTAGTTTACGAATTTTTTTTACCCCCTCTAAATTTAACTGTTTCATTAATTTGCCATATCCTTATATTTATATAAAAAAATTCTAACAGAAGCAACTACCTATACTGTCCTTGGTAGATCCGCCACTGTCCACCACCCTTGCCCCTTAAGAGATCATTCCTATTTTCTGGTCTTGTTATATATGATAATAAATTTATATTAATATTAAATATTGACGTATTTATAAAATTATATATATGATATAATAAAAAATAATTTTATTTTGATTTATTCTATTCTATTGTTAATGACAATTCAACTTAATTATAAATTTTTCGATGTATATATAATTTGTTTTTCATTTTTTAAGTCAACTATCTTATAATTCGAAATTGCTAAGTATTTTTGAGTCATGTTACTTATTGAATAAATTTGTGTTGACTTATAATTACGAAACATATCATAATAGATAGAATTTTAATAGGATTTTATTTATTATACATATTTAAAAAAATTACTGTTAAAATTTATTCACATAATTAATAATAAAAAAAATAATAAAAATATTGGTAATATATATTATTATTTTAAATATTTTTTAAAGTTTTTACAGCAGTCCACAATGGGACAGTGACTATATAGGTTGGATAGATATGAGGGATCTGCCCCAGTCACTTCATGCAGTAGCAGCAGTACAGCCTTTCTGTACTACCACTACAGTCCTTTTAATCTGCAACCTATTCATACAAAGAAAAGAAAATACGGTCGGATTTCAATTTAAATAAAAAATTATTAAATTCACAAAAAAAATATTATTTTCATAATAAAAATATCGTTATAAATCTTATAACCATAATTTTTATTGTTACTATACATTTATAATAATACTTTTATTATAAAAATAATAAAAAAATATTGTGGCTTTAATAATTCTTTTTAAATATTCTTCCTACTCTCCTCCAGCTTGATTCCAACTTTCTTTTCCTACTGGTTACAATTTACAAATAATAATTGTACTTCCCCTTTTTACATTATTGTGGGAAATAAATAAATCAAACAAAACACTTATGTTGTTTGTTTACCGGCATATAAAACGTTTAGAGTTTTTAAGAAATACAAAAACACTTTGAAAATTTATCCATATAAGTTTCAAACCTATTTTATGTAACTCATAAACGTATATTGTTTAACTTCAAAATATAATTATAATTTATTTTAATTACAACTTATTTAATTTATAAATATAAAGAATTGATATTTTCACAAATAAATTTGATAATTTCATAAGCTCTTCCTTTCATGAATAATAAGCCCGGTCAATTTATGTGAGAGAAGACCTTGTAAAACTATCAAATTTAATTATAAAAATATCAATTCTGTAAATATATCATACGGGCTTCAAATGTAATTATTAATATTAATGCGGCATATTTAAACATCAAAATACACTAAACACTACAGTTATAAAATGCTAGTAATCAAAATACCCTTAAACTCGAGTTCATTCAAATAATTGAAGAATTTGATTTATCATTTGAAATCAAAAATGATTTTTTTTATCTAAAATATTTAATTTAAAAATAGATTTAATATCTAATAATATTATATAAAAGGGAACCGATAGTTTCACATATATTTGTGATGTTTTCACATGGTTCTCTCTCACATTAGCATACAGTGGGTCCCACCTTCATGTGAGAATAAATCATATAAAAATATATATAAAAAATACATGTGAAAATAATGCTCTCTTATGTAAAATTATAATATGATAAATCGAAATTTTATATCGCAAGATAAATCCTTATATTCTATATTCTAGATAAATGTCTTTGGATTAAGGGGTTATTTGTTTTTTTGCTGAATTGACCGATTCAGCCATTCGGTGCATTTGTTTTTAAAAAAATTGCATGAATGGCTGAACCGGACAGCCATTACGATTTGGGCTGAATGGTCTAGTTCTCTTTTTTTGGCTGAATGGGCTGAACGAGCAGCTGAATGATTTTTTTTTATAATATTAATTATTATATTAAGTAATATTAAATAAATTTACAATAATTTTTTATTTTTTTTAAAAATAAAATAATAAAAATCTATTATTCAAATATTTTAAACATATCAATTATTAAATAATTTTTTTTATTTAAATTTAAATTCAAATTCAAATTCAAATTCATTTCGTTTTTATCATCTTACTATACTACTACTTAGTAAATGCTATTACTTTGACCTTGTCGCCATTATGTCATGCGCAATGTTGTGATCAATCCAAATCCGTGTATTCAGAAAATAATTGATTCAAATTGTCAAATTTGTAAGCTATACCCAACTGATTCTCCAGGGATCCTAGGGTTGAATTTGTATGAATTGTCAACATCTACCAAATCTAGCTCCTCCCCATTTAAATGGCACACTTTTTATAATTGATCGATGAGCATGAAGTTATTTTTTTGATAAATTAATCGATTAATCAATAAAATATTGAAACACATAAAATTTCGCTTATGTGTCAGTATTTTATTAATCAATTGACTAACTTACCATAAAATTAATTTCATATTAATCACTTCCTTTTATAATACATCACCTCTAACTTCTAAACGTCATATTTTTTACATTATTTAAATTTTTTCCTAAAGAAAATTATTAACAGAGGAGTATTACAGATTATGTAGTTCTTAAAATTATTTTTTGAACTTTTCAACCAAATTATATTAAATTAAAACTTATAATATTTATAATAATTTGTTTTAGCCAGGAATTGTGTTCATTGGATACGAAAGTATTCCTATAAAATATTAAAATAAAAAAAGAACAAATAAACAACACAATATTAATGATGGTTGATGCTTAAGATGCGATTGTATAAATAATAATAATAATATTTTTAACATAGTATGAAATAAACAATGACACATAAAACATTAAAATAATAATAATTAATAATTTCACAATATTTTTTAATATTTTCACATAAAAAATATCGTTATAGACGTATAACGACGGTGAAAACTGTCGCTATTATAACGCCCCCAACTGGCGATCGTTCTCCTCCCCTATAATTTGTTGTTGGTGCTGGTGCTGCTGCCGACGTCTTCCTATCATCGTTAAATCTTCTCTTCTTGAATTTTTCACTTGAATCATTTCTTTTATTATCTTGGTCATGACTACCACCGAAGTGGTTACAATTTCTTGCCTGATAATTTCCTTTACGATGGTTATCGTTGTTCCGATGGTCATTGTCACCAGTACGATTATTATCGTGTTGTTGGTCATTGTCTTTTGGTTGTGCTGACTCATTATCGCGCTCTAATAACTGAGCCTTATTCACAACATCTGAATATAAACAAAGTTTGTGAGAAATGAGGTATTGACGTATCTCAGGTTTCAAACATCTTAGAAACATCCGCGTTATTCTCTCCTCATTATCAACTAAGTAGGACGCAAACCGAGATAACTCTGCAAACTTAGCTTCGTACTGCGACACGGTCATATTGTTTTGCTCCAGCTTGATGAACTCTACCTCCTTAATGTGACGAATACTTTCAGAAAAATACTTGTCGTTGAACAGCTCTTGAAACTTCTCCCAAGACATCTTGAGTGCGTCAGGCTGGGTACGTTTTACAGATTCCCACCAGTAATCTGCCTTTTCACGCAACATAAAAGTGGAAAAGGGAACCTTTTGCTCCTCGGAGCATCCCAAGACATCAAATATCTTGGTGATCTGCTTTAACCACGTGTCCGCCTTAAGTGGTTATGGCTTTCCCAAAAACTCTGGCGGTCCCAGCTCCTTGAACTGATTAGCAGTGACCAGCCGTGGGTTGCCATTGTTTCCACCTGGATTTTGAACAGGAGTCTCTCTCGCCCGATGTTGCATGAATTGCATAAAGCCTCTATGAAACAACCCGGGTCAAATCCCGAGTCCGGAACAAATCTTGGGTCAAATCCCAAGTCCGAATCGAATCAAATCCATCCAGATAAGGCCTCAAACCACTGGCCCAATAGTATCTTCTTGGGTTATCTAGCCCACCACAGGCTCCCAAAAGGTCATGACTTGAAGATACTATTGGTAGTTACTTAATTCCTTATATGCAGACAAATTTTCCCCCTATCTTTCGATGTGGGACTGGGGTGTTACAAACTCCCCCACTTAAATTTCTGACGTCCCCGTCAGAACCGATCACAGACACGTCCCAAAGATCTTTGCCTCTCTAGCCATTGTGGGATAATACCGGCTGGCTTCGTGTCCCCACCTCCGGACCTTCATCTCTCCATTGTGGGATAATACCACCAGCCTTCGTGTCCCCACCTCCGGCAACCCGATCGGATGACCCGACCCGAGCTTTCGAGAGTCGGCTCTGATACCATATGAAACAACCCGGGTCAAATCCCGAGTCCAGAACAAATCTTGGGTCAAATCCCAAGTCCGAATCGAATCAAATCCATCCAGATAAGGCCTCAAACCACTGGCCCAATAGTATCTTCTTGGGTTATCTAGCCCACCACAGGCTCCCAAAAGGTCATGACTTGAAGGTACTATTGGTAGTTACTTAATTCCTTATATGCAGACAAATTTTCCCCCTATCTTTCGATGTGGGACTGGGGTGTTACACTCTAAACATTCCATCATTCATCATTTCATCGGTGTTATTGTTTACTTGAGGATTATTGTCTTCCTATTGCACATTATCCTGGATATTGATCGTTGGTGACTTAACGGTCTCATGTGTTTCATTGCTGATCTCAACATTTTCAGATGCCATTTTCAAATACTGTCACAAAACAAGGGTTAATTGACATGTCACATATTATTCCTATACTCTGACCGACCAATTAAATAACAAGTAAACTTAGGTAGTTCATACTAGTAAAGGAATTTCTCGTCTCTTCCGTCCCAATTCTTGTCTCACATCTCAGCCAAGGATCATATCCCTAAGATTTGATACCAACTGTGACGCCCCCAAAATAGATATACATCACCCATCTTGAGTCGCCAAATACATGGTACAAAATTCAAATACAACATAATTATACAACAGTCATGCAAAATACGACAAAACATAATCTAAGAGTTTTAATAAGAATATTATCATCTAGACAATATCCACACTCAATGGAGTCCTCATTAAATTTATTGTCACACTATTTAATAGAATAGTGAGAACTACTAATGCTATCATTTGGACCGTCACTCCGTTCCCCGACTAGTCCCATCTATATTCTCATTTCCTGAAGAGAACAATGAAAGCAAAGGGTGAGCTCAACTAGACCAGTAAGAAATATTATGACTAAGATAATGCAGAATAAATTATCCTTAGCCTTCAACAGTATAACAACTGATAGAATACAATATAAAACAAGTTTTAGATAAACAACTGCAGCAGAATAAGAAATCCATTAGAAGAGTCAAGTAGAGCAAAAAATCTTCTATCTTCTATGATTTAAAAAGTTTTTCATCAACTTTATCGCTGAGACTTAGCTTAATAAATAAAATCGAATCATCCCTACACCACGGCTAAGGATATTCATGTAATCATCAATGGTCATTATTATTGTGACGCCCCCAAAACAGGTATACATCACCCATCTTGAGTCGCCAAATACATGGTACAAAATTCAAATACAACTTAATTATACAACAGACGTGTAAAATACGACAAAACATAATCTAAGAGTTTTAATAAGAATATTGTCATCTAGACAATATCCACACTCAATGGAGTCCTCATTATATTTATTGTCACACTATTTAACAGAATAGTGAAGACTACTAATGCTATCATCTGGACCATCACTCCGTTCCTCGACTAGTCCCAGCTACGTTCTCATTTCCTGAAGAGAACAATGAAAGAAAGAGTGAGCTCAACTAGCCCAGTAAGAAATATTATGACTAAGATAATGCAGAATAAATTATCATTAGTCTTCAATAATGTTAAACTAATAGAATATAACAGACAACAAGTTTAACTGCAATAGAACAAGCAATCCATTAGAAGAGCCAAGTAGAGCATAAAATCTACTATCTTCTATGATTTAAAAAGTTTTTCATCAACTTTATTGCTGAGACTCAGCTTAATAAATAAAATCGAATCATCCTTGCATCACGACCAAGGATATTTATGTAATCATCAATGGTCATGACTATACCGAATACTCCCTAGTCATAATCACACCAACAACTGTCCATCAATGAACTATAGGTCAATAAAGACTTTTAACACATCATTAGTCACATCACGGTCATGATTATACCGAATAATCCCGGGTCATAATCATACCAGGTCCATCTATGCACGTAAGCCAAAGATGACTTTCATCACAATATAAGCATGAAGATGATGACAATGACATAATAATTCAATAAAACAAGTTCAAGGATAAATTTTAAAGATTTATAATTTTAATTTATCCAAAAATCAATAACGTCCAAATTGTCAACATGATACTTCTTTGTGGAGTAAAATTCAAGAATGCTGAGAAGAATATTTCCATGAAAAGATACTAGATGAAGCACAAATATCAATGATATTCCACTAATTTCATGGAGTATATAAGCCAAAACTTTAACCAACTGAGTATAATAGAATATATGAAACCACAAATAGATTTTTGCCCGCCATGCGGTAATCCACGTAGAGAAATCATTTCCACAATTTAATAAGGAATGAATACGAAGGATCACTCATCATGCATGCGGTAATCCACATAGACAGGTTATTCCAACAGAATAATAAAGAATGGAATAACAGAAGAATTCACCAAGCGTGCGTAATCCGCACAGACATGTTATTCCAAGATAATAATAAAGAATAGAACCAGGTCATGCGTAACCCGCATAGACATGATATTCCAAAAAAATAATAAAGAATGGAACCAAGTCATTTGTAATCCACACAGACAGGATATTCCAACAGAATAATAAAGAATGGAATAACAACAAAATTCATCAGGCATGTGATAGACCGCACAGACAGGTTATTCCAGCAGAATAATAAAGAATTGAACTAGGTCTGCGTAATCCGCATAGACAGGATATTCCAACAGAATAATAAAGAATGGAATAATAATATAATTCACCAGGCATATGATAGACCGCATAGACATGTTATTCTAACAGAATAATAAAGAATGGAATAACAAAAGAATTTGACCATGTATGCGGTACTTCACATAGACATGTTATTCCAACATAATAATAAAGAATGGAATAAAAACCGTTACGAGTATTGAAAGAAAATAACTCTCTTCATAAATACGAAAGAATAATACCCCTTACCTTAGAAAATATTGGATACTGGAATAGTGAGGTAGTAGACTTCTCTTCTTCTTTCTCTCTATAATTTCTCTCTATAATAATTTCTCTATAGCTTTAGTGAATTGGTGAGAAATGAAGGAAGAATGAGCTTCTATTTATAGGAAAATATAGTTTCGATAATTGCACGTTTTGGGGCTCGAAATATTACAGTATAATACCTTCCTCTTTTCTTCATTTTTAATTTAGTCCTGCAAGTATTATCAAAGTTGCACCACCTCCCCTAATAGTAAATAATGTGAATCAATAGTTCAATCATGTGAATCAATAGTTATAATTATGTAAAAATACGAATTATATTATAGTACCTCCATCTATACCTCCATTTTTAACTTAGTCATGCAAGTATTATCAATCTTGCACCAACTCCCCTAATAGTACAAGAATATGAATCAATAGTACACATATGTGAACAAATAGTTATAATCATGTTAATTAATAGCAATTAATTGTTCATTTATCTGATTAGTTACCCGACTGGTCAGTATAACTTCCAGACATCAATTAATATCGAAATAAATGTCAATTTCCACTAACACTAATAATTCCAACACAATGAAACTATCAATTTCATCTTTAATCAAAACGAACTTATTCATCATTAATATTATAACTCACAATATTTAACAACCTAGTAGTTCCCAGGAAAGAGGGGGCTTTTCGCTAAGGATTTCTCCTTATTGGCGCGCAATTAGATGACCAAACCTCTCCTTGACAGAACTTCTAGACATTGTAAATATTGCAATTTAATAATATGAATAAATTTGTTGTCTCAATTATTGATTTAATAATATAACATATTATGCAGATGATACTGCAAAAATAATTGAATCAATAATATGAGAGATATGATGCAATAATTACTGTAGCAATAATTGAGTATAACTGAGTGACTTCTCACGTAAGCATCAATAATCAATACCGTGTGCTACTATGAAACCACGCGTATTACTGTACTTTTACTACCGGGTAGTTCAACAGTTTTAACGGTAACACTTTCGCCGTTATTTTTATAAAATGATAATTCTGTCATTTTCTAACTACGAAAATACTTCTGTTGTGGGGTCCACCAATGATTATGTCGTCGTACGAATATTCCATGTTAAAATGAATATTCTCTAACCAATCGAATATTATATAACCACTTTCTTACTTTACAAAATTTGTAAATATTACTCATAATTATAACATTATATCAAATCCACACCATAATATTTAAAAATATATTTTGAGAAAATTATTCTTCATTCATAAAAGTTGGGGTCTTACAACCTCCCCTTCTTATAAAATTTCGTCCTCAAAATTAGGGTACGTACCTGGTATATCGAAGAGGTGAGGATATCTTGACTTCATCTCAGATTCTAACTTCCAGGTCATTTCTTCTACATCGTGGTTTCTCCACAAAACTTTGACTTGAGGTATAATCTTGGAGCGTAGAATATGATCCTTCTTATCCAAGATTTTAACAGGTAACTCTTCATACGTTAAATATTCCTCCATCTCGTCTGGTTCTAGTTCAATAATATGGTTCGGGTCTTTCACATATTTACGTAACATAGATATGTGAAAAATGTTATGAACACGAGACATACTTGGTGGTAAGGCAAGTCTATAGGCCACAGTTCCTACTCGATCGAGGATTAAAAATGGGCCAATGAATCGAGGATTGAGCTTTCCTCTCTTTCCAAATCTCGTAACTCTTTTTCATGGAGCAACACGTAACAACACATGGTCTCCAATATTTAATTCCACGTCCTTTCGATGAAGATCAGCATAACTCTTTTGTCGATCTTGTGAGGTTTTTATACATTGTCAGATTGTTTGAATCTTTTCCGTAGTCATACATACCAAATTCGGTCCCAACAACGTTGCTTCACCCACCTCATCCCAGCATATTGGAGAACGACACTTTTTTCCATACAACCTCTCAAATGGAGCCATGCCAATACTTGCTTGATAACTATTGTTGTAGGAAAACTCCACCAATGGTATGAACTTGTCCCAACTTCCCTTGAAGTCAAAGACACACAGTCTTAATAAATCTTCAAGAGTTTGAATAGTCCTTTCAGACTGCTCATCCGTTTGAGGATGATATGCCGAACTAAATCTTAAATCCATGACCATAGCTTTTTGCAAACTAACCCAAAATCTTGAAGTGAATCTTGGGTCTCGATCAGAAACTATGGATACTGGCATACCATGAAATCTTACAATCTCATTTATGTATATACTAGTAAGACGTTCAAGTGTATAAGTTTCTCGTATCGATAAGAAATGAGCAGACTTGGTCAATCTATCAACAATGACCCAAATCGCATCTATACCTTGAGAAACCTTGGGAAGACCAGTAACGAAATCCATGGTAATATGCTCCCACTTCCATTCTGGAATTTCAAGTGGTTGCAATGGACCTTTTGGCACTTGATGCTCCGCTTTGACTCGTTGACAAGTTAGACACCTTGAGATAAACCCCGTTATTTCTCTCTTTATATTGCTCCACTAAAATGTATGTCGAAGATCATGATACATTTTGGTACTCCCAGGATGGATTGCAAATGGTGTGTTGTGCACCTCCATCATGATTTTATACTTCAAGTCAGAATCGTTAGGAACAAAAAGTCTGGAGTTGACTCGAAGTATTCCTTCTTCATCGATTCTTGCTTCCAGAATAGCACCTTCTTGCACTTTCTTCTTCATACGCATCAGCTCCAGGTCCATAAGTTGAGCAGTTTTAACTTTATCAATTAATGTTAGTTCTACTCGTATATTTGCTATCATCACATGGGTCCCTGGAGTCTTTAACTCTATTTCCATCCTTTCCAAGTCATACAAAATGGGCCTTTGCGTTGACAATATTACACTTGTACCCGCATATGATCTTCTACTCAATGCGTCAACTACTACATTCACTTTTCCAGGATGGTATATGATGGTATGATCATAATCTTTCAACAACTCAAGCCATCGTCGTTGTCACATGTTGAGTTCCTTTTGAGTGAAGAAATATTTGAGGCTTTTATTATCCGTATAGATCTCCACCTTCTCTCTATACACGTAATGCCTCCAAATCTTAAGCGCAAAAACGACTGCTGCCAACTCTAGATCATGAGTAGGATAATTCCTCTCATATTCTTTGAGTTGTCGTGAGGCATAGGCTATGATTTTCCCATGTTGCATGAGAACACATCCTAACCCTTTGCTTGAAGCATCACTGTAGATGACAAATCCCTCCGAGCCAGATGGTATTGTCAGAACAGGTGCTGAAATGAGTCTCCTCTTGAATTCTTGAAAACTCTTTTCACATTCCTCACTCCAACTAAATTTTGTATCTTTTCGATTCAGCTGAGTTAATGGAGTAGCGATTCGAGAAAACCCTTCTACGAATCTCCGATAATAACCATCTAAGCCAAGAAAACTACGTACTCCAGTCACTGACTTAGGTTGCTCCCAGCTTTGAATTGCTTCAATCTTTGTCGGGTCAACAGATATTCCATGATTTGATATTACGTGCCCAAGGAATGCAACTTTCTCAAGCCAGAACTCTTATTTCTTTAACCTGGCATATAGCTTGTTTTCACGAAGCTTTTGGAGTATCAGCCTCAAGTGTTGCTCATGGTCTTCACGGGTTTTGGAGTATATGAGGATGTCATCAATAAAGACGACCACAAAGTGATCTAAATATTCCTTGAATACTTGGTTCATCATGTCAATGAAGGCAACAGGAGCATTAGTCAATCCAAAAGACATGACTAGGAATTCATAGGGCCCGTACCGAGTTCTGAAAGCAGTCTTTTGAATGTCATCAATTTTAATCTTCAACTGATGATATCCGGAATGAAGATCAATCTTTGAAAAGAATTTGGCTCCTTGCAACTGGTCAAACAGGTCATCAATGCGAGGCAACGGGTACCTATTTTTGATGGTGACATGATTCAACTCCCGATAATCAATACAAAGTCGCATACTTTCATCTTTCTTCTTCACGAATAGAACAGGAGCACCCCAAGGAGACGTACTAGGACGAATGAAACCGATGTCTAACAATTCTTGTAGTTGGATTTTTAACTCCTGAAGTTCAATAGGAGCCATTCGATATGGGGCTTTGGAAATGAGTTTTGTACCAGATTAAAGGTCGATACAAAATTCAATTTCACGCTCTGGGGGTAGGCCAAGAAGTTCTTCAGGGAATACATTAGAAAATTTATTAACAATAGAAATATCATTTAAATTTGACGTATTTTTATTTAAATCTGTGACATGGGCTAAGAAAGCTTGACATCCGTTTTTTAATAAACGAATAGCTTTATGACTTGATATGACAGTGATTGATTTTAGTGGCTTGGTTGCTTGAATTCACATAATAGGTTGGTTAGGAATATGAAAGTTAACAACCTTACGAAAATAATCGATTTTAGCATGATGAGTAGTCAACCAATCAATCCCTAAAATCAAATCTAATGCAAGTATTTTCAAGGAAATAAGATCGACAGGTAACGTGCGGTTACCGATTTGAATCAAACAAGACTTATAAATAGTGGATGTAATGAATGTTTCTCCCAACAGAGTTTCAACAGATAAGTCAAAGTCTAATTTCTCCGGACTCAAATTTAAATGTTGAGCGCAAGTAGGAGAAATGAAAGAATGGGTAGAACTGGTATCAAATAAAGTATAAACTTCACTAGAGTTTATGATTAGCTTACCCGTGAGCACATCATTCAGATTCCTCGCTTTTTGGGAGGTTACGACAAACGCTCTCCCTTGAACTACCGATTTTGTCTTTTCTGGGACACCCTTTGATGCCTCCATCCCAGCTGGACTTGACTTTAGTGCACGATAAAATCGGGCTAGGTGACCTTCTTTTCCACAATTGTAACACGCTTTGGACTGCATCACGCAGTTTGGACTGATGTGTCCTTCCCCTCCACATTTGTATCCTACGACCGGCGGTTATTCTCCTTCCTTAACAACAGGTGCTGGTGCTGACGTCTTTCCATCATTATTAAATCTCCTCTTCTTGAAATGTCCACTCTTATTGTTATGGCCATGATTACCACCGAAGAGATTACCATTTCTGGCATGTTGATTCCCTCCACGTTTGTTGTCACCACTTCGATGACTGCTACCACAGGTGTTATCGACTCGTCGACTGCTCTCTCTTGGTTGGGTTGACTCATTATCGCGCTCCAATAACTGAGCCCTATTCACAACATCTGAATACAAACACAGTTTGTGAGAAATTAGGTATTGATGTATCTCGGGTTTTAAACCTCTTAGAAACATCCGCGTTATTCTCTCCTCATTATCAACTAAATGGGACACAAACCGAGACAACTCGACAAACTTAGTTTTGTACTGCGCCACGGTCATATTGTTTTGGTCAAGCTTGATGGACTCTACGTCCTTCATGTGACGAATACTTTCAGGAAAGTACTTGTCGTTGAACAGCTCTTGGAACTTCTCCCAAGACATTTTGAGTGCGGCAGATTAAGTATGATTTACAGATTCCCACCAGTAATCTGCCTCTGCTTGCAACATGAAGGTGGCAAAGGGAAATTTTTGCTCCTCGGAGCATCCCAAGACATCAAATATCTTGCTGATCTGCTTTATCCATGTCTCTGTCTTAAACTGGCTTTGGTTCTCCAAAAACTCCGATGGTCCCAGCTCCTTGAACGACTTAACGGTGACCGTTCGAGAGTTGTTAGTGTTTCCACCTGAATTTTGGACAGGAGCCGCACTCACCTGATGTTGCATGAATTGCATAAAATCTCTAAGCATCCTATCATTCATCATTTGATCGTTGTTGTTTACCTGAGGATTATTGTCTTCCTGTTGCACATTATCCTAGGTATTAATCTGTGGTGACTCAACGGTCTCATGTACTTCATTGCTTATCTCAACATTTTCGGATGCCATTTTCAATTACTGCTACAAAACAAGGGTTAATTAACATATCACATATTGTCCCTATACTTTGACCGACCAATTAAATACCAAATAAACTTAGGTAGGTCATACTAGCGAAGAAATTTCGCGTCTCTCCCCTCCTAGTTCTTGTCTCACATCTCAGCCAGAGATCATATCCCTAAGCTTTGATACCAACTGTGACGCCCCCAAAACAGGTATACATCACCCATCTTGAGTCGCCAAATACATGGTACACAATTCAAATACAACTTAATTATACAACAGACGTGTAAAATATGACAAAATATAATCTAAGAGTTTTAATAAGAATATTGTCATCTAGACAATATCCACACTCAATGGAGTCCTCATTACATTTATTGTCACACTATTTAACAGAATAGTGAGGACTACTAATGCTATCATCTGGACTGTCATTCCGTTCCCCGACTAGTCTCGGCTACGTTCTCATTTACTGAAGAGAACATTGAAAAAAAGGATGAGCTCAACTAGCCCAGTAAGAAATATTATGGCTAAGATAATGCAGAATAAATTATCATTAGTCTTCAATAATGTTAAACTGATAGAATATAACAGACAACAAGTTTAACTGCAGCGGAACAAGCAATCCATTAGAAGTGTAAAGTAGAGCATATAATCTACTATCTTCTATGATTTACAAGGTTTTTCATCAACTTTATCACTGAGACTCAGCTTAATAAATAAAATCGAATCATCCATGCATCACGGCCAAGGATATTTATGTAATCATCAATGGTCATGACTATACCGAATAATCCCTGGTCATAATCACACCAACAATTGTACAGCAATGAACTGCAGGTCAAAGAGGACTTTTAACACATCATTCGTCACATTACGGTCATGATTATACCGAATAATCCCTGGTCATAATCATACCAAGTCCATCTATGCACGTAAGCCAAAGATGACTTTCATCACAATATAAGCATGAGGATGATGACAATGACATAATAATTCAATAAAACAAGTTCAAGGATAAATTTTAAAAATTTATAATTTTAATTTATTCAGAAATCAATAACGTCCAAATTGTCAACATGATACTTCTTTGTGGAGTAAACTTCTAGTATACTCAAAAGAATATTTCCATGAAAAGATACTGGATGAAGCGCAAATATCAAGAATAATTTCATGGAGTATAGAAGCCAAAACTTTAACCAACTAAGTATAATAGAATATATGAAACCGCAAATGGATTTTTGCCCGCCATGCAGTAATCCACGTAGACAAATCATTTCTACAATTTAATAAGGAATGAATACGAAGGATCATTCACCATGCATGCGGTAATCCATATAGACAGGTTATTCCAACAAAATAATAAAGAATGGAATGGCAAAAGAATTCACCAGGCGTGCGTAATATGCACAGACAGGTTATTCCAATAGAATAATAAAGAATAGAACCAGGTCATGTGTATCCCGCACAGACAGGATATTCCAACAGAATAATAAAGAATGGAACTAGGTCATGCGTAATCCGCATAGACAGGATATTCCAACAGAATAATAAAGAATGGAACCAGGTCATGCGTAATCTGCACAGACAGGATATTCCAAGAGAATAATAAAGAATGAAATAACAATAGAATTCACCAGGCATGCGATAGACCGCACAGATAGGTTATCCCAATAGAATAATAAAGAATGGAACCAGGTTATGCGTAATCCACACAGACAAGATATTCTAACAGAATAATAAAGAATGGAATAACAACAGAATTCACTAGGCATGTGATAGACCACACAGACAAGTTATTCCAACAGAATAATAAAGAATGGAATAACAAAAGAATTTCACCATGTATGCAGTACTTCACATAGACATGTTATTCCAACATAATAATAAAGAATGGAATAACAACCCTTACGAGTAGTGAAAAAAATAACTCTTTTCATGAATACGAAAGAATAATATCCCTTACCTTAGAAAAAACTGGATACTGGAATAGTGAGGTAGTAGACTTCTCTTCTTCTTTCTCTCTATAATAATTACTGTATAGCTTTAGTGAATTGGTGAGAAATAAAAGAAGAATGAGCTTCTATTTATAGAAAAATATAATTTCGATAATTGCACATTTTGGGGCTCGAAATATTACAGTATAATACCTTCCTCTTTTTTTCACTTTTAATTTAGTCCTGCAAGTATTATCAAACTTTCACCACCTCCCCTAATAGTAAATAATGTGAATCAATAGTTATAATCATGTGAAAATACGAATTATAGTATAGTACCTCCATCTATACCTCCCTTTTTAACTTAGTCATGCAAGTATTATCAATCTTGCACCAACTCTCCTAATAGTACAAGAATGTGAATCAATAGTACACACATTTTAACAAATAGTTATAATCATATGAATTAATAGCAATTAATTGCTTTTTTATTCGATTAATTACCCGATTGGTCAGTATAACTTCCAGACATCAATTAATATCGAAATAAATGTCAATTTTCACTAACACTAATAATTCCAACACAATAGAACTATCAATTTCATCTTTAATCAACACGAACTTATTGATCATTAATATTATAACTCACAATATTTAACAACTAGGTCGTTCCCATGAAAGATGGGGCTTTCCGATAAGGATTTCTCCTTATTGGCGCGCAATTAGATGACCAAACCTCTCATTGACAGAACTTCTAGACATTGTAAATATTTTAATTTAATAATATGAATAACTTTGTCATCTCAATTATTGATTTAATAATATAACATATTATGCAGATGATACCGTGACAATAATTGAATCAATAATATGAGAGATATGATGCAGTAATTACTATAGCAATAATTGAGTATAACTGAGTGACTTCTCACATAAACATCAATAATCAATATCGTGTGCTACTATGCAATCACGCGTATTACTATACTTTTACTACCGGGTAGTTTAACAGTTTTAACGGTACCACTTTCGCCGTTATTTTTATAAAATGATAATTCTGTTCTTTTCTAACTACACCAATACTTCCGTTGTGTGGTCCACCAATGATTGTACCGTCGTACGAATATTTCCTATTAAAATGAATATTCCCCGACCAATCGAATATTATATAACCACTTGCTTACTTTGCAAAATTTATAAATATTACCCACAACTATAACATTATATCAAATCCACACCATAATATTCAAAAGTATATTTCGACAAAATTATTCTTTATTCATAAAAGTTGGGGTCTTATAATTATACCGAATAATCCCTGGTCATAATCATACCAACAACTGTCCATCAATGAACTACATGTCAATGAGGATTTTTACCACATCATTCTTCCATTACGGTCATGATTAAACCGAATAATTTCTAGTCATAATCATACCAAGTCCATCTATGAACGTAAGCCAAAGATAACTCTCAACACAATATAAACATGAGGATGTTGACCATGACATAATAATTCAATAAAACAAGTTCATGGATAAATTTTAAAGATTTATAATTTAATTTATCCAGAATTCAATAACGTTCAAATGGTCAACATGATACTACTTTGTGGAGTAAAATTCAAGAATGCTCAAATGAATATTTCCATGAAAAGATATTGGATGAAGCGCAAATATGAAGGATATTCTACTAATTTCATGGAGTATAGAAGCCAAAACTTTAACCAAATGAGTATAATAGAATATATAAAACTGCAAATGAATTTTCACCCGCCATGAGGTAATCCACGTAGACAGATCATTTCTACAATTTAATAAGGAATGAATACGAAGGGTTATTCACCATGCATGCGGTAGTCCGCGTAGACAGGTTATTCTAACAGAATAATAAAGAATGGAATAACAGAAGAATTCACCATGCATGCAGTAGTCCGCATAGACAAGTTATTCCAACAGAATAATAAAGAATGGAATAACAGAAGAATTCACCATGCATGCGGTAATCATATATCCTTTCTTTGGTTTCACACCATCGGTTACTATTTTCCTTAATAATTTAAGAATCACACTTCGAGTTTTAAAACTCTATCTCCCTTATTAGTTTGACCAACTATACATCTCCTGTACGGTTTTTCACCACCGATGACATAATACTCGAATATAACACATACATGCATACCTTTAATCCTCACCTCTCGCCGTGCATCAATTCACTCAATAATTATCTAACCACTTTAAAGGTATATCGATTCTCTTCTCTCGTCAAAAAAGTACATATATACAAGTCCAAACCTAACACACCTTAAGTCTTTAATAGTATTCAATATAATACACTGAGTGGTTTCCCACAAACAACCAACAAATTAGTTTACATCTCGTCTACACTGTTTTCACAGTGAGTTAGATCGGTTACCAATTCGTACATACTTTCACTCTCTGAAAGAATCGTTTAGCCCAGCTCTTATACGTCAACCATTAAAGAGTAAGATTGCATTACCTTAGACTTGATATTCACTCGTACATATACTCAAGAAATTGGTGATTATCAAAGATATTTTAATGTCACCAACTTCTACTATAAAATAATTCTATAAATTATTTAATATCGATAGATAAATCTTATCCATCTTCATATAATTTCATCTCCACAATTTCTAACAAATATATAATAATGATATATATTTATTAAACACAATATTACTTATTACATAGCGCATATTACCCTATGTAACACAATACCACATACCTCGTAACACATTATATATTTTTATTTGAACCCTTCACATGCCTTAAGAATTTTATTCACTAAATTCTTATTTTAATATTTTCTAAAAATTTGGGTTCTTACATCCTCTCCCCTTATAAGGATTCCGTCCTCGGAATCACCAAAACCTCCTCTACTCGATGGTATTTCGAATATTACATATTCTTTTGAATAATTTTATCCATTCTCTTTTCAGAAATTTCATTATAACTTGCTCACTTGCATTCTACAACATTCTCCTTTCTAAGGAACACTCTACTCACTACATTCATCATACAGAATAATAAGAGTCTTCCACGATTTTTAAATAATCGGGAAGTAGTATGAATAACTCAGATCCCAAATTATACTCAGGGGTCATACTAGACTGTGAACCAGTGCTTCATCACAATCCTTCGCACTACAAACCAAAATGTTTATCAATCACAAAGACTAAAAATACCCTCCACACGTACACTATGTGGCCAGCTTATTGTACCTCTACGTTGGGCCGCAACGTAGTGTTTTGTAACGACTACATGCGTTACGCTCGGAACCATTATCCCCGAAAACATGTCCCCTTATAGGGTTGTTCACCTCATCTTTTTTTTCCACATCCGAATCCGCACCAGAGCGATCTGGTTTGGCATAATTACTTAAGAACGCTTGACTTCTACAAATATTTTTCAACAGACGTCTAGCCAAATCAAATAACTTAGACTTCTATCAACAACTAGGACATCAATCAAATAATTTGGCCAACTTAATTGACCTCCTTCATAATTTATAAGAAAACCAAAAATTCTTTTATAACGTCATGATACCGTACTAGATTAATAGTACGTTTAGGATTCCGCCATTATGTGACTTTGTCATACTACACCGTACCAAAATTGGCTAACGATCTTTCGATCATAACCAACACTAGGTTCAACTGCATTGAAGACTCCATCGTTTACCATTTGTACACCATACCAAATGATGTAAATAGTCAGAAATACATTTTGAAAATTTTCAAATGATTTTGTCTTAGCCAAAATAATTAGCATAGACATATGGATAACGGTATTGTTTTTAAAACATCATTGGTTCAATCACATGATCCAAAGTTTTTCGAGAAAACAGAAATACAAACATCAACACGAATTTAATAAATTTTGAAAATCTAGCAGAGCTAGAAGATTTAGAAAATCCATGATTCTCCATCAACTTTACTCCATTGCTTCATTCTATCAATCTCTAACATCATCAATGTTTACTATACCAAAATTTCTAAATTCATAACATATATATATCTTATATAGTTCATCAAAATTACCACACTTTGGAAATTCAGGACTTGCCATAATCATATGAGTTTAAGAACTTACCCCAATCAGACCATAGGCGTCCATTCGCAGAGGGGTTCAAAAACATTTCATATAATTATGAGTCACGAACGTACCATAAGTATGAATTTTAAGAACTCGCAACTTAACCTTATATTCTCTAACTATAACCTATCTATCTGTTATACACATGAGAAAATAATCATATTCTCAACAAGTATATATCATATAGCGCGACACAAACATTTCAATGATTATCAGTGTCAGAACTAAGTGGTTTTTACACCACGCACAATTCCCCGCCCACACAAGGAATCATATAACTCAGTTGTTGATATGTGTCCTCAATTGAAATCCCACTTAACTCTATCTTACATTTTTCTCGATACGAATTCTTTGTATCTCATCACATACAACTCCTCATGAGTTAATATCGTACCATTTCATAGTACCTTCACTTATAGCATCAAGCTATACACACTTAGTCATTACAGACTATTTATCACCTCATAGCTCAATCCGATCACGTCGTGATCATCAATTTACCTTAGGGTTCTTTCCCTATTACCAACAAAACTCCACTCGAGTTCATTATTATTCTCTTTGTCATATAGACACCATCTTAACATTTTTATTACCGGAGTTAGGAAACTCCTGAATTCTCATTCTTTTGGATATTTCAATATTCTTCTTTGAATCTTCACTTATATATTGTAATCTTTATCTTTCTCTCTCTCAGGTTATAGCCTAAGTTACACTTACCTAAGTTTATAACCTACAACTTTAATACCAACCTGTGACGCCCCCAAATCTAGGTCCCTTCGAACATCGAATCTGGTCCGCCACGATACCACTATCGTCAAACTATTATATCTTTTATTCATAACTTAAATGAATAAAACCTTGCTTATTACAATTTATAATATAAATTATTTCCATTACCAGGATCTGCACAATGACCCCAAACTTTTATAAGTTTCTAATCTTGGTAATTTACTATTTCTGTATTACATCACATTCGATGTTATATAAATATACGGAATAATTTAAACTTTTTCAATCTCCTTTGAAATAAATCTTTTATTGATGTCTTAACTTGAATCACTTAAAATTTCCTAAATCAAATTACTCTATGATTCACTTCATTCTATTTCCATATAAACCTTTACATCTCGATTCAAATTTCTCTATGTATCAGATATTACAACATTACAAGCTAACATGTATTACACATCGTAACTACTATCAAGTATATCTAATAGAACCTAAACATGGTTCAAGAGCATATATTTATTTAAACAAATCAATCCCCTTTGATATGATTGAACTTTATCAATCAAGTAACATGTAATATTTATCGTGTTTCCTTAACCCGCAAAATTGGTTATTTGCAAGGGTGAGCTCGATAGCCCAACAACTCTGACAATTTTCATGCAGCACATAGCATATAATATCATATTCAGTTCATGCATTCATAATCGATTAATATTTACCACGCATGTTACTTCACATATAACAGGCATTTAGATTTACTTCACAATCATATTATCAAATCAACTTTCACATTTCATATATATCTCATATGCATTTCATACATATACATCAACATTCTCATGGAATAATATAGCTCAATTAACAGTTATCGAATTCATATAACAAATAGGAACTGAAAGACTTGCCTGATTCGTAGTTTATGAACTACGACTTAACTGCTTAAAGCTTATCTGCACTTCGTGTATTCCTATACAGTTATATAATCATGGATTCACATCCATTAGTAATATATTTCATGCATTCTCAATGTAATAACAATGTTACATTGTTTCCTAACTAGGTTCTTAAAACCTACACTTCACTTTCTCATCATACCCTAGGTATGTATAGGTATACCTTAACCACTCGCACTTGACATCAACATTCATATATATCTACTAGAAACTTGACTCGCTATGTGTTTGAGACATTTAAAACTCATATAGGTAAGTTCAAACATACACATAAACGTCTAACTTAGTGGTAACTTCATACAACATCACCTATCCTATATCCTCATAGCACAAATCAGATTACGAATTCAACAATGTATCGTTGCTTTTTATTTTGAAAACATTCCTTTGGACTTAACATTCAAAAGTTATGATTAACATTTATCCTTATCAAATAGCATACTTCTTACACATTACCTACCATACTGATCATATATCGTAATTATACAAGCATGATTCATACATCAGATCTAAAACATAACCTATTTCAAACTGCAGGATGACGCAGCTGCGCCCTGTCTAGGCTTAGGGACGGCTCAGCTGTGTTGTCCCCTGGCTAGACCAAGATTGAGCTTTGCACTTCCTATTTTCAGTCCATACTTTAGTACACTTAGACAATTACACTTAACATGCGCTAGAGGTCTTTACATACTTGTATGACCACTTCAAGTTCAACCTTATATGTTAGAGACTTTAGTTTAGGATTTCCACGAATCGAAACCAAATAGTGTTAGGAAATCACTAGGTGTACTAATTAGCCTTATGTTCTCATAAAGAGGTCACATAATCTTTACTACACATGCTCGTACATATTCACATCTTTTACTCATAGCTATCATCGTTTATCACTTTAAAACATACTTTAACCTCATGCTTGGTTTACTTCCATTATGTTTAACATATAAGACCTATGTTTAGAGACATAAGGAAACATAGCATGGCATCTCAAGCCCTTAAAATCTAAATACTCATATGTAATACAAATTAAGTTCGAAAACATGCTCGAGGTTGCCTTTGAAATCATTTTATCATAAATGATGCAATATAACACATATAAATCACATCTAGGGATATTATAGACGTAACATGTCATATTAATCCTTTAGAATCTAGATATCCATGTTATGTAACTAGATTTTAAAAATATGTTTAAGTTTTTTTTGAAACCATTTTATACTTGAACTATACAATCTAACACATACATGACAACTTCAAAGCTCTAAACATATGTAGTCAAGTCACGTTAACATGTTCACAAGATCAGAATGTATAACATGTAACATTCATGCATATTTACCTTAACCATATCAAGCTTTTTCCTTTAAAATATTTTTTAACATAAAGCTAACAAGTTTGATCATGAATGAAGACACTATAACCCTTATATCATGCTCCTTTACATCTGAAATCCATCATGTATATAGACTACTATGATCAGAACTCGTAGAACATAAGTCTCATCAAAGTTCGTATTTTCATTAGTAAAGTTTACTTATAATTTCAACATGTTCATGCTTTCTTACAAATCATATAAACACAAGTTAACGGGTTATTCATGCATTTCTAAACCATACCAACGTACTTACCAAGTCAGTAAATAGATATGGTATACATACCTATCAAGTTCATTTCTAAAGTTCTAAATCCATTTTAAACTTTACACTTTCATTAATCACGTATGTTAATCTAGCAAAACACGCTCAAATTAGGGTAACATGCTTGTGTATACACATTACACATGCTTACATGTTAGTTTATCTTGTAGTAATTGACTAACACTTGGCAGAATGTAAAACAGAACTCAAAACTAAATTCAGGGGCCGGCGCCTCAGTGTTATTCCGGCGCAGCTGCTCCGTGTCTGGTTCGAGCCAAGAAGAGTCTGCTTCAGCAGAAATCCAGCCCAACCACAACAATTATTCACCAATTCGATTCTAAACATTCATTTAACAGTTTAGACATACTTATATGGTCATATAACAATTATATAACCAATACCCAACCTCATTAACATCCAAATTCACATAATCAAGAAATTGAAATTCAAGACTCAAGAACTCTATTTTGACAGAGAATGAAATTGGAAAGCAATGAATGGGATTATACCTCTGTAATTAAGAATTAGCTTGCTCCTAATGAACTCCCAAGCTCTTAGATTACTTGTATGCTTTCAACTCTTATTTGAACAACCAACACTCATACTCAAATTCTCAAAGTTTTAACAAACCAAACACAACAACATGAATTCAATAACATAGCTTCCATTTTATAGAGGACTGATGGACTGGGCATTCATTCTACACTGAGGTTGGAACCTATGGTGTAATGGAAGGAACATTAGTTAATTGGAAGTGGTTCAACAACCCAGCACTATCCACCTTTATAGCCAATAATCACTGCTTGAAGGTTACGTAAGATAGGAGATAGGTTACTGTTCATGTACTATGAGGTCACTTAATTTGGGATAAGATATAAATCTCAGCAACTTGTTATTCTAAGGCTTGGTTTAGTCCTTTTAATTCCCATAATGTAATATTAAGGTATAATTGTTGCCATATTAAGAATTTATAGATAAATTTTATACTCCCATCATATAATCCACGTTCCTTACATATATGTAATAAAATATCGCAGTCAGATATTATTATCTAGGTAGTCCCATAATTATCTTTACCCTTCACATAACCATATTATAACATCATTTAATATTAATGCTTATTCAAACATTTAATCTCCTACCCAGTTTCTAGAATGCACAAATATTTAATTATTTCTGTATTACCACTACATATGATTTCACTGTACCACTTGGTACCTTATATCATTAGTCTCAATTAAATGTCACATTTCACGTATTCTTAAGCCATGGATATTTTATATCACTACTACCCACATTTTTCATATTACCCATAGTAATACTATTTAATGATAATGTCCACATTAATATTCTAACTGAGCTAAATATCATTTAGTTGGATAATTTCAACCCACACAATAATTAATTAATATTAATCATTTCTTTTCAATAATTATTATGCATTCCTCTAATTAATAGAATAATATTCCATAATATCACTTAATTAGCCACTAATTAATCTGGGTTAATTAATTAAACCTTATTCAAATCTATTCATGGACAACTTAACCATCATTTAAGATTTTATTATCCTTATGAGTCCTTAATAACCATTTCATAGATTTTAAATTCCAAAAACTGATTTTACAGACCGGTGCAGCTGCGCTGGTCATAGGCTTGGTAATGGCGCAGCTGCGCCATACCAAATTCTCAGGCAGACAAGTTCTGCATTAGCGGAACTGAAACCTTACATTTCTAAATACTTTACACATCTTCCTTAAGCGTTAACTCGTCTAATCATAAATCCCTTCTTTGGTTTTATTCCATCGGTTACTATTTTCCTTAATAATTTAAGAATCACACTTCGAGTTTTAAAACTCTATCTCCCTTATTAGTTTAACTAACTATACATCTCCTGTACGGTTTCTCACCACCGACAACACAATACTCGAATATAACACATACATGCGTACCTTTAATCCTCACTTCTTGTCGTGTATCAATTCACTCAATAATTCTCTAACCACTTTAAAGGTATATCGATTCTCTTCTCTCGTCAACAACGTACATATATACAAGTCCAAACCTAACACACCTTAAGTCTTTAATAGTATTCAATATAGTACACTGAGTGGTTTCCCACAAACAACCAACAAATTAGTTTCCGTCTCGTCTACACTATTTTCACTATGAGTTAGATCGGTTACCAATTCGTATATATATCCGCTCTCTGAAGGAATCGTTTAGCCCAACTCTTATACGTCAACCATTAAAGAGTAAGATTGCACTAACTTAGACTTGATATTCACATGTACATATACCCAAGAAATTGGTGATTATCAAATATATTTTAATGTCACCAACTTACTACTATAAAATAATTCTATAAATTATTTAATGTCGATAGATAAATCTTATCCATCTTCATATAACTTCATCTCCACAATTTCTAATAAATATATAATAACGATATATATTTATTAAACACACCATTACTTATATCATATCGCATATTATGTGAAGCCCCCAAAATAGGTATACAACACCCATTCTGAGTCGCCAAATACATGGTACAGAAAACAAACTACAACTTCAATAATACAATTGTAGTGCAAAATATAACAACACATACTGTGAGTTTAAATATAAATATTGTCTTCTAGACAATATCAACACTCAAATAAGTCCTCATTACAATTATTCATACACTATTTTATAGAAATAGTGAGGACTGCTAAAATATCTTTCTAGAACCATCACTCCATACCCCGACTCGATCCTGCTATGTTCTCACATCCTGAGAAGAAAAATGGAACAAAAAGGAAAACGGGTGAGCTCAACTAGCCTAGTAAAGAATATTATGACTAAGATAATATACAACAAATTATCATTAGTCTTCAACAGGGAAAAATCTGATAGAATATAATAAACAACAAGTTTTAGATCAACAAATGCAGCGGAAACAACAATCCATTAGAAGAGTCACGTAGAGAATGAATTCTACTATGTTCTAAGATTTAAAAATCCATCCTCAATATTTTATCCCTGTAACATCAATCAATATGCATATTTAATCAAATATTCATCTTTGCACTACAGGCCAAAGATATTCATTTATATCACCAGTCGGTCATGTTCATCTCAACACCTGCTCATCTTTGCACTACGAGCCAAAGATATTCATTAATATCATCATTTAAGACTGAGGATGATGAAAAATATTTTAAAGAAAACGAATCCAGTGAGACAGAAGGACAAATATTAGGGATACGTATAACAGTTTATCAAAGATCAATAATACTTCATAATAACCAATTGTGAAGCAGAAATAAAAAATAAAGATCAAAACATGGATACAATCAAAGATAGTAACCATAATAGACATCTTGGACAAAAAGGAAAATTTTCATTTTTTGGTGAATAGTGCCGTATACGTGAATAGTAACCCTGACACAAAAAGTTCTAAATTTGATTAAGAAATTCAAACCAATATTTCGGCATAATAATATTGAAGAAAATAATATCATTTAAGAAGAAAATAACATCCCTTACCTCAAAGAAACAATACTTCGGAATGAAAGGTCGGAAGTGATGCTGAATGAAACTTGTACTGAACAGCAACTCTCAAAGTATCTAAATACTCACAAAATACGCTCGATAATATAGAGAGAGAAAGAGAGAAAGCTTATGTTTCTGGTGTGATTTTCAATTCTAACTTAGCCCTCTATTTATAGGAAAATGTTATCACACCGAAGCAGATTTGACCTGCTACCTGATGTCTTTACCTGCTACTATTGCCAACCACCACATTTGAAATAAAATTCAGCATATTTCTTCACCAACCACAAGTGGGGCCCACTCAATTCTAGAATTTTCCACCAAAATCATTTATAAACCTAATTTATGAATCAGACACCTCTTACAATTCATAACAAATCATACGTTTATTTTTAACCGTTCAAAATTTGTGAACATATACTCAATTTATATATGTATAACATATCCAAAAATCACAACGATTCAACAGTCGGATTAAAAATTTTAACTCACGTAATATATCGTAAAAATACTGATTTGATTTTTAAAACCTCCATTCAGACAAAAATACTGATAAAACACCTTAACATTAATTCCTTCAATTATAACCACATAAAATAAATAAATCCATCATTTATATCCGTATCAAATAAATATTTCCTTATCAATAATTAATTATTCATAAATAATATTACATAATCACAATAATGACAACCAGACAGTTCCCAGGAAAGAAGGGATTTTCCAATAAGGATTTCTCCTTACTAGCGCGTAATTAGGTGACCAAACCTCTCATTGACAGAACTTTCTAGACATTGCCAATAATGCTATCTAATAATATTATTAAAATAATATGAATTATTGATCTGATAATGGGAAATACTGTACAGTGACAATTATTGAAACAACAATAATATAAAATATCAACGCATCAATTATTGAATCAATAAAATAAAATATTGAACAGTAATTACTTTAATAATTATTGAGTAGTGCCTTCTTACGTACGAATCAATAATTCAACAATAATGTGCAATACCGTGTGCTATTGTGCAATCACACGTATTACTGTATTTTAACCACCAGGTAACCCAACAGTGTTAACGGTAACAACTACGCCGTTATTTATAAAAACTCAAACTTTGTCGTTTTCTTCATCCGACAATTATTCCGTTATGGGGCCCATAATTAATTGCGTCGTCGTACGAATATTCCCGACAAAAAGAATAATCCACGACCAAACGAATATTCCCCCACAAAAGGAATATTTTATAACCACTTGCTTATTTTGTAAAATTCGCACATTTCACCCATAACCAAAGCATTATATCAAATTAACACCTTATTAATTTAGAATAATGAATAGAAGAAAATTAAATTTTATTTATAATAAGTTGGGGTTTTACATATTACCCTATGTAATACAATACCACATACCTCGTAACACATTATATATTTTTATTTGAACCCTTCACATGCCTTAAGAATTTTATTCACTATATTCTTATTTTAATATTTTCTAAAAATTTGGGTTCTTACAATAACTCTCTTCATGAATATAAAAAAATAAAACCCCTTACCTTAAAAGAAAATTGGATACTAGAATAGTGAGATAGCAGACTTCTCTTCTTCTTTCTCTCTATAATTTCTCTATAATAATTGCTCTTGTGAGACTTAGTAAATTGGTGAGAAATGAAGGAAGAATGAGCTTCTATTTATAGGAAAATATAGTTTCAATAATTGCACATTTTGGGGCTCAAAATATTACAATATAATACCTTCCTTTTTTTTCATTTTTAATTTAGTCCTGTAAGAATTATCAAACTTGCACCACCTCCCCTAATAGTAAATCATGTGAATTAATAGTTCATTCATGTGACTCAATAGTATAATCATGTGAAAAAACTAATTATAGTATAGTACCTTCATCTATACCTCCATTTTTAATTTAGTCATGCAAGTATTATCAATCTTGCATCAACTCCCCTGGTAGTAAATCATGTGAATCAATAGTACACATATGTGAACACATAGTTATAAGCATGTGAATTAATAGCAATTAATTGCTCATTTATCCGGTTAATTACCCGATTGGTCAATATAACCTTCAGACATCAATTATTATCGAAATAAATGTCGATTTCCACTAACACTAATAATTCCCACACAATGGAACTATCAATTTCATCTTTAATCAACACAAACTTATTCATCATTAATATTATAACGCATAATATTTAACAACCATGTCATTCTCAGGAAATAGGGGGCTTCCCGATAAGGATTTCTCCCTATTGGCGCGCAATTAGATTATCTAACATTTCATTGACAGAACTTCTAGACATTGTCAATATTACAAAACCACCAGCATTTGGCGCAGCGGTTAAGGATTGATTGGGGGCGAGCCGTAAACCCGGACGTCTTCAGTTCGATCCCCGCTAGCAACAAATGTTAATCCAGAAATGGTCATGGTGGCCACGGTACCCCTGGCGTAAGTCGGGTAGCAAACCGCTCTGGTACTGGGCTCGGGGGATTAGTCGGCCTGCGGGTCGGAAACCCACGGATAACAAAAAAAAAAAAAAATATTACAAATAATAATATGAATAACTTTGTCATCTCAATTATTGATTTAATAATATAACAAATTATACAGATGATACTGTGACAATAATTGAATCAATAATATGAGAGATATGATGCAACAATTATCATAGCAATAATTGAGTATAATTGAGTGACTTCTTACGTAAGCATCAATATTCAATACCGTGTGCTACTATGCAACCACGCGTATTACTGTACTTTTACTACCGGGTAGTTCAACAGTTTTAACGGTAACACTTTCGCCGTTATTTTTATAAAATGATAATTCTGTCGTTTTCTAACTACGACAATAGTTTCGTTGTGAGGTCCACCAATGATTGTGCCGTCGTACAAATATTCTCTGTTAAGACGAATATTCCCTGACCAATCGAATATTTTATAACAACTTACATACTTTGCAAAATTTTCATATATCACCCTTAACTTTAACCTTTTATCAATTTAACTATTTACGAAATAACATAATAATTATAGAAAAATTGAATACTTTTATTTAAAAAAATTCGGGGTCTTACAGCTATAGTGTCTATAGCGACGGTTTTTATGTGGAAATATCATTTTCTGTTGTGTATTTATCAATTTTCTAAATATATATATATATATATATATATATATATATATATATATATATATATTTGTTTACAGTATACTTCTTTTGTTTTTAAATATGGTATTAATTTTGATTTTTTAAAGTAAACTTACATATTAAAATTCAATGTTGATAAGAATGCGTTTAGTTTTAAACAATATAAAATTGAAAATTGCAAAACATTTAAAATTATTATTAATTATAAGATATATTGCTTTTATAAGCTAAACAAATAGCATCACACATTGAATTCAAAAATATCTTAAATTAATTTTATAAAGCAAAAAATAATCTCATCACTCACATTGGATTCGACATGAATTGAAAATGAGACCAGTCATTGAAGATAAAAGTACATTAAAATCATATATAATTTCATCACTCGTACAGTTTTACCATGAATAGATTGTTTTAGCTGAGTAAATATAAGTTGGATCAAGATTAGTTTTTCGGAGCAAGCAAGCCATCATTATTAATATAACATTAATTTATCTTTTGTGAAAAAAAATTTATATAAGAATATAAAATCTCAGGGTATAAAAACTTAGAAATAAATAAATAATCATAAAAAAATAATCTTATATTTCAAAACGGTGATGTATTTTATTTCATTATTCTGATCAGATTATTGTTGTTGTTATTGTTTTTTTTTTCTTTGTAATACAAGTGAGAGACATTGAAAGAGTATGGGAAGCATAAGTCCTTATCTTTCTATTATTATTATTATTATTATTATTATTATTATTATTATTATTATTATTATTATTATTATTATTATTATTATTTATATATTATTCTTTGTAATACAAGTGAGAGAGACATTGAAAGAGTATGGGAAGCATAAGTCGTTATCTTTCTATTTGTCCTTCTTATACAGCTTGTTCCCCGGTGTCCCAACATTTTCCCTTCATCATACAATAATACACCCAATTGCCTTGCATGCAAATTATACTACAATACATATACATACGTCCTAACAGTAAGTCAGCAAAATAAAATAAAATATCGCAATATATAGAAGAACTCCTTCATGTATATATAGTTGTACAAAATATTAAAATGTAAAATAGTGTACGTAAGAAATATAACCCATAAAAAAAATAGAACTACAATTTACAAATCATTTTTGATCAAGACTAGGGTTCATCAGTCTTATTTGACGTTCCTGTTTTGTTCTATGATATTTACAGCAATAATTTGAATGACTTTCTTGACCGATACTTGCACATATAATGGTAAGCTGGTGTAATAGATGTCAAATATGTTTGTTTATCTTAATTTCCAGTGGGACAACCAACGAGCCCAAAATCTGGTGATTTAGTTTCAGGCTAACAAAATTTCTTTTTCTTTTTTGCTAAAAAAATAAATAAATAACAATATTCCTATCAAAGAAAAGTATGCTTTGACTAATTTATTAAACACAAATTTGATACATCATTCTATAAATTTACATTATAGGTCCTATAAAAAAGAATACTATGTCTAGCATTTTCGGATAATTTTTATACAAGGTGGCACAGAAATGAACTCTGATGATATTGTGTTTCAGCAGGTTTAAGCACGTGATCAGGGTGCTTTGAAATACTTAAAAATTAATGAATACGCAAAAGGTTAGCCTCTAGATTTGTCTCTAATGGTTAAGTCAGTAACAATTATGGAGGTTGTAAGTCTAAAAATAAATGTGTATGTAAAAATGTACTAGAGATCCATCATTTGTATTTATAGATAATATTTATATAACTGTTTGTTAAGATTTTCCTCCTTATAAGACGAGAGCCGTAATTGATAAGTCCAAATATAAACGGGCTAATATGAATAAGAGCCCTAGCATTTGGTGCATTGTGGGATCTGGAAACTTGAGTATTGCCAATATGCAGTCAGGCTCCTCATGTGAGGTTGGGATCCCCTAACACAAATTTGATGCATTATTCTATCAATTTACATTATTAGGTCCTATAAAAAAGAATACTATGCCTTAACATTTTGGGATAAATGAAAATTATATAGGGTGGGCAAAAAAATGAACCCATAACACTACTAAAGGGTGTCCAAAATTGAATTGATTTTAACTATAAAGGGGCAGAACAGAGGGATCTGAGAAGGGTGATGGCTCAAAATTTGCTTTTATTAAAGGGGAATGTGTGTAGGTTTAGTCAACACCTGCTTCTGGACAAAAAAGTGGAAGTAAGTCTCTTTGCTTCAAATATTCCAACTATGATTAGCTAAGGGTTCCAAAAATACTGTCCCCTTTTCTATTTTTTTTTAAAGAATTAGTCCATATGCTTATCTTAATTGTTTATATTTCCCATCATATACCAATTTCTCTAACTAATTCCATCTACAAACAGGAACACTTGCTTTCCACATATTTTAGTTAGAGAATGTCTTTTGTAGTTTTTATTTATACTTACAAACTCTCATGAGTTGTTAATAGAGAATGTTTTAGTTAACCATAGTAGTGTTATTAAGTATACATTTACAGGGAATAATACAAATACACAATGCATTATAAAAACCCTAATTCACCGACCCTACCGGTCTTCCGCTCCAAGAATAATTCAAAATACCTTTTGAGTAGCTTTATAATCACTTATTATGAATAAACCAATAATAACACAATAATTCTAAGAGGACAGGGATCGGGACTGGGTGCGGCGACCGGGTGATATGGCACAGCCACATCAGCATAAGCAATAAATTTTTTTTAGCAAACAATATAAAACTCAGATTTTATGAAATGAAAATATTCAATTTCTTATAATTATTATTCTATTTAGTAAATGATTAAATTGATAAAAGGTTAAAGTTAAGGGTGATATGTAAAAATTTTACAAAGTAAGCAAGTTGTCATAAAATATTCGTTGTGTCGGAGAATATTCTTTTTGTCGGGGAATATTCGTACGACGATGCAATCATTGGTGGACAACATAACGGAATAACTGTCAGATATAGAAAGCGACAGAAATAACCTTTTTATAAATATAAAAATAACGGCAAATATTTTACCGTTAACTGTTGAAATACATGATGAAAGAACAGTAATACGCGTTGTTGTACAGTAGGACACGATATTGCACGGTATCTCTGATTATTGATGCTTACGTAAGAAATCACTCAGTTTCATTCAATAATTGCTACAGTAGTTGCTACATAGTATCTCATATTATTGATTCAATTATTGTCACAGTATCATCTGCACAATATTTTATATAATCAATAATTGAGATGACACATTTATTCATATTATTATTTGTATTATTGACCATGTCTAAAAAGTTTTGTCGAGGAAAGGGGTTAGGATTATTTAATTGCGTGCCATTAAGGAGAAATCCTTATCGAAAATTAAGCTACCTCTTTTCTAGGAATGATCTGGTTGTCAATATTGTGAGTTATAATATTAATGATGAATAATTATTGAAATATTAAAATATATTTATTGAAGATAAGTGATTTGTGGTAATTATTTATTTAATTTTTTTTATATAAACAGAGGGATTTGTCATGAAGCGTTTATTGTAAGTTTGGTTTATTATTCCATGGAGAGATGTGCTAATTTTTATGATCGCTGGTTGAAGTTATAATAGTAAATCAATATGGACCGCTGATTGAAGTTATAATAGTAAATCAATATGGACCATTTGGTTGAAAGTTTTAATAGTAAATCAATATGGACCGTCCATTTTAATAGTAAATTAATCTGGACTGTTCGTGAATTATTTACTATTTAGTCCATTCTCCTATAAATAGAAGCTCATTCCTTCATTATTTCTTACGAATTCACAAAAACTATAGAGATAAACTATAGAGAGAGAATAACAGAGAAAGAAAAAGAGTATTCTGCTACTATACTATTGCGGTATCCAATCCCCAACTAAAGTAAGGGATGTTATTTTTCGTATGGTAAGGGCTATTATTTTTCGTATTTGTAAAGGATGATTTCCTTCATATTCATAAGTATTTTCATTCTATTCCTTATTCATCTGCGGGATTAACATGTGTACGCGGATTACCGCATATATGGTGAATAACCCTTTGTATTCATTCTTTATTAATCTGCGGGAGTAACCTGTCTATGCGGATTACCACATGCATAGTGAATGACCCTTCGTATTTATTCTTTATTAATCCACAGAAGTAACCTGTCTACGTGGATTACTGCATGCATAGTGAATAACCCTTCGTATTCATATATTCTTTATTAAATTATTGAAATGATATATCTATGCGGATTACCGCATGACGAGTGAAAATCCAGTTGCAGTTTCGTATATTCTTTTATACTCGTTTGAGATATCATTTCTTTTGTACTCATCAAGGGATATCGTCTTCTTTCATATTTCTCCATTTATGGTACAAATTTATTATTTGTTTCCATAGCCTTATTATTAAATGGTGAAAACCCTTAAAATTAGTGGAATATTCTCAATAATTTGTGTTTCATCTAGTATCATTCCACTATTGGTCTGAACTATTTTATTAAATGGTTGGATACTATTTATGTCGGGATATTATTCATTTGGAATACTATTCATTCAGGATACTATTCATTCGGGGTACTTTTTATACGAGTACTATTCTTTCGGGGTACTATTCATGACAAAAGTGATTTTTTATCTGTCCAAATTATATTTTGGTACATGAATATCTATTTATTCGGGGTATTTTACATTACGGGGTACTATTCCTTTGGTACTATTCATTTAGTTACTATTCACTCGGGTAATATTTATTCGGGGTACTTTGCATGACGGGGTATTATTCATTTGGTACTATTCACTCAGGATACTATTCACGATAAAATTGGTTTCTTTTCTGAACAAATTATCTTTCATATATGAATCTTATTCTTAAATTTGAATCCACGTTTTGATCATCAAGTTGACCATTTGGACATTCTTGAACTCTAGATAAATTGAATTATAGATCTCTAATATTTATCCTTGATCTCACTTGATTGATTTTTTATATCATTGTCATCATTCTCACGCTTATATTATGGTAAAAGTTATCTTAATTTGGCCTGTAGTGCATAAATGGACTGTTGATTAGTATGATTATGACCAAAAATTTGTATTGGTATAATCATGACCTATAATGTTATAGACAAATGATGTGGTGAAAGTCATTTTTGGCCCGTAATGTATAGATGGACTGTTGATTGGTATGATATGACCAGAAATTTTGTATTGGTATAATTATGACCTGTAATGTTACAGAAAAATGATGTGGTGAAAGTCATCTTTGGCCCGTAGTGCATAGATGGACTGTTGATTGGTATGATTATGACTAGAAATTGTGTATTGGTATAATCATGACCTGTAATATTACAGAAAAATGATGTGGTGAAAGTCCTCTTTGGCCTGTAGTGCAAAGATGGACTGTTGATTATTGATTTTACAGTTGCATGTCTTTGGCCGTAATGCAAAGATGGACTGTTGATCATTGGTTTTATAATTGAACATCTTTGGCCCGTAGTGCAAAGATAGACAATTGATTGGTATGATCATGACCATTGAATATCTTTGGCTCTTAGTGCAGAGATAGACAATTGATTGGCAAGATCACGACCACTGGTGATACTAAGGAATATCATTGGCCCATAGTGCATGGATAATTTGTTGATTTAAAATGACGATATGATTATTGAGTGTCTTTAGCCTTTGTGGCAAGGATATTGAGTAAAAGATCTATTAAGCCTTTGTGGCAAGGAGAAACTGTTGATTTACATTATTATAAACATGAATTGTGAATTTAACTATAATCTTTGGCGGTTCAAGTGAAGACAGGTGATGAAAGTTCTTTTTGTCTTGGGTACAACAAAGAACTGTTGATAGGTATTACAGGGATGAAATATTAATGATGGACTTTTAATTCGGAGGAGATAATAAACATTATGTTCTACTTGACTCTTCTAATGGATTATTTTTTTCGCTGCAATTGTTGATCTAAAACTTGTTATCTATTGTCTTCTATAAGATTTTTCCCTGTTAATGACTAAGGATAATTTTTTCTACATTATCTTAGTTATAATATTCTTTACTGGGCTATTTGTGCTTGTGACAACCTGATATTTTCTATATAAATAAATCATAAATTTTGCTTATAATTTTTTTTTTAAAATAAATATGAATGATATGTGCCAAGGTAATGTGTAATTATAATTATATGTGTGATAAATAAAATTTATTTATTACATTAAGTATTGCAAATAAATTTATTTTAGAATGATTGATTATTATCAGTTATATTTTTATACTAATTAATTCCTTATTGGAAATGTTTTATTAATTTTTTTTCAAGGAAAATATAATCTTATATTATTTAAATAATATATGAAATGATTTTAGAATAATTATCTATTTTAAAGGTAAGCATGCGTGAAAGGTATTATGTATGTGTTTATGTGATGAATATAAAATATATTTATTACATGAATGGTTATGAATAATTTTATTTTAGAATTATTGCTCATTATAAATTATAGTGTAATAATAATTAGTTTTATAGTAAAAAAATGTTGTTAATGTTTATTTTCCATGAAAATATGATAATTATATTATTTAAATAATATACGATATGATTATAGAATTTTTTTATAATACTTATTTTATTATATGAATTTATTTCAGAATAATTTAGTTAATTATTTAACTTAATTATTAATGTTAAATATGAAAGATAAATCAGATATGGAATTCAAACCATAATTCCGGGTTTTGATTAAGGAATGAGAATAATAATATTATATTATTATTTGTCAGTATTATAATTATGTATGTTATGTGTGTAATGTTAATGTGTAGAACAGTTTTATTGTATTACGACCAAACCCTATTAATATTTTTAGAAACCCTAGTTTCAAACTGTTAAACCCTAATTGAATTAAAACCCTAATGCGAAAGTCATTTACGACTTTGAGAATTTGTTAAGTCGTTATGTAATCACGATAATGTGATTTATGATCGGTGTTATATGTATTAACCTAATTAGGGAGAATCGCAATCATTCAAAATCCTTATTATTTTTCTATATTATAAACCCTAATTTCAAAAGTTAGAAACCCTAATTTGCTTATGGTAACCCTAATTATCAGAATTGTAAACACTAATTGCCAAATTGGCAAGGTTAATATGGATAGGGGTACTAAACCCTAATGTTCTTGTATAATTTAATTATTAACCTAATCTAGTTAACAAATTTTAATTTTCAAATTTTAGAAACTAAAATAATTTTATTTTCTTTATAAACCTTAGTTGCTAAATCCTAATTTTGGAAATCTTAGAATTTTCCTAAATTGGCTCAAACCCTAAACCCTAAACCAAATCCTAAACCCTAAGGGTTTGCAAAGATTACAAGATTGCCAATAAAATGATTTATCAATTGACCATTTTGCCCTTATTTCATAATTGAGGATTTCTTGTAAATCTTGCCAAAATGGAGTTGGTGACCTAACCTAACCTAACCTTACTAACTCTTGACTTTTACATGTGACATTAAACACTAGAATCAGCTGAATTCAGCCATATACATTGCATATATGTAATATATATAGATAAAGAGTGAGAGAAAGCTACATTAATTGCCCATTTTATCACAACCATCATCCTAGACCCTCTCTCTCTAAAAGCTTCGAAATACTGTAGCATATCAGTTCCACAAACAAGCCCCATGATTACCATCAACAAAACACAAGATCAGAATCAAGAATTTTTGCAAAAAGGTATAAACCCTAGCATGAAATTTGATCTTTGATCCTTTGTTAAATTTTATGTTTAAGTGTTTAAATATGTTGTATATAATGCTAAACCATGATATGGGTTGATAGAAAGTAGATCCATAACATCAAAGTGCTCGAAATCAAAGATTTTCAAAATCTGGAAAATAATTTTTTTTTGTGTTCTGACATCAAATGTCAGGGCCTTTAGATCCGTGTGTGTTATGTGTTTTGTGTGTTTTATGTTTTGGATATGTTCTATGATATGTGATCTTTACTCTGCAACTTGAATCAAGCTTAGATCATGTATAGATCAAAAGTTATTAATGGTCAAAGTGCATTGACCGATCACAAAATCTGTTTCTGGAAAACCCAGAAAATCTCCAGATTTCCAGAAACTCTGACAAGCAAATGTAAGTCATTATAGATCTTTGGTTGTTATGTGTTTTTGTTGTTTTATAGTTTATATCTGGAGTTTGTCATGTTGAATTTAATCTGAAAGAGGAATCAAAGTCATAGCTATTATATATTGAACAGTAGAATCAGTCAAAACCCGTTGACCGACAATGACTTTTTAAAAATCCGGGTAAACCCAGAAAGTTTTTTGCAGCATCTGACAAGATGTTTGAAGCCTTGATCTGTCAGCTGCTTATGTGTTTTGATGTTTTTATTTGAACCAGTTTATAGTCTGTAATGTGTTCTTCAGTTTCATGTTCCTAGATCACTTTGATAATCAACATACTAACAATAATCTATGGTCAAAATAGCCTTCTCGATTAGATTTGAAGTTTCTGGAATTTCCATAAATGGAAGAACATGCCTTCTGACATCACTTTGACCGGCTTTGATCTCGTTTATGAAATGTAGTTTGGTTGTATTAAGATATCTAGATTATAGTATGACATGTACTCTACAAGGCCCGACGTATAAAACACCTATAACATGAGTTGATCGACCGAAATAAGACCACCAAGGTCGTTGACCGGCGTTGACTAGATTTTCTTGGCAGCCCAGAACTTGATAAAATGTCCTGACAATGATTTTAATGGCTCCGATCTTGCATCTGAGTTGTTGTTTAACCAAAATGATAGTTTATAATTGTAGTTCTACATTTACACTACATAACCAATGTTTGAGAAATACCAGATCAGGCAAGAACAAAGAATTATAAGTGGTCAAACGTGACCCCTTAACCACTGAGCTGTCAGTGTTCTTGAGGCTCAAGAACACCAACAGCGACGGTTACTGTCGCCAAAAGCTTTTAGCGACAGTTTTTAATTAATTTAATTTCTGAATTTTCGAAAATTGATTAAAAATAGAAAATAAATTATAAAAATTACAAAATTAGTTTTAAAAATTATTTTAAATTATGAAAAATAACTTTTAATTATTTGGGACATTTTTCATTAATATTTATAATTATTTGGATATTAATAATATTTAATTTATTTAATTAGTGTATTAAATAAATTAGAGAAAAATGATTTTAATTATATAAAAATCATTTTTAAAATGAATAAAGTGTTTAAAAATATTTTGAGTTAATTTTTGATAACTTTTAATATTTTGTGATGAATTTCATTAATTAATTAATATTAATGATATTTTAGTTATTTAATAAGTGTATTAAATAATTTGTAAAAAAAAGAATTTAATGATTTAAAAATCAAATAAAAATGATTTAAAGTATTATAAAAATATTTTAAGTTATAATATATAACTTTTGATATTTTGTCATGAAAATATTAATAATTTTATATTAATTATATTAGATTTATTTTATTGTTAAATTAAATAAATAAGTTAAAAATGATTTTATTGATTTAAAAATAATTTTAAATGGGAATAAAGTGTTAGAAAGTATTTGGACTTTACAAAATATATTTTCTATATTTTTGGAGAATTCTCATTAATAATTTATTATTAATGATATTAGTTTTATTTAATTATTATATTAAATAATTTAGTTACAAATGATTTTATTATTATAACAATCATTTTTAAATAAAGATAAAGTGTTTAAAAATATTTTAAGTTATAAAATATAACTTTTAATATTTAAAGGATAATTTCATTAATTATTTCATATTAATGATATTTATTTAATGATTTATGATATCAAATTTATTTAATAGTTATATTAAATAAATAGTTTAAAAATGATTTTATTTATTTGAAAATCATTTAAAAAGGATATTAGTGATTTAAAAATATTTTAAGTCATAATTAATGACTTTTAATATTTAGATAATAGTTCATTAATATTGAAATGTTAATGGTGATTATTTAATGATGATTTTAAATGTTTTAAAAATCATTTAAGGGTAATGTTAATACTTTAAAAGTATTTTGAGTTATTATAAATAACTTTAACCTTTTGATAATGGTTTCATTAATCTATTAATAGTTATTAAATGTTAATGATAATAGAATTGATTTGTATTTAAATCATTTAATAATGATTCTGATATTTCAAAAATTATGGTAAATGGTTTAAGGCCATGAAAAATAGTATGACTGATGTTTAAGTTAACTATTTGGATATTGAACTTCGGGATAGAGTCTTAGACTCGATTTTTACCCGATAAAGTTGTCGGTAGACCGACTTGTTTCAGAAATTGATCTGGACTAAGATAATTGGCTAGATAAATGTTTATTTGTAATTCAATGGTTGTTAAAGTTGTGTGACAATGCGATTAGGAATGTGTTGATGTTTATTTGTGAGTTAATGACTATTGAACATGTGTGATAATGTGATTAGGTTATGTGCTGACTGCGAAATGCAGTACTATGTGTTATGTTATATTGTCCTAATCGAACGAATGATTTGATTAATGATAGGTCGTGATAGAAAAGATAAATCTAAGTTGCGTAATTGTAAGCAGCGCATCAGGCAAGTATCCTAACTTTGCATTTTCTTTATGCAACGGACAAGTGTAAGAATGTTTCAGAATTATATTATTATTATACAGATTGTTAAACCTATATTATATACGCTCATTGATTATCAACATGTTAGTATATGATAATTCAGATATATATTCTATTCGTTAATTTCTATAAATGATTATACAAGTGTCCCCATTTGGATAATCATTGTATTTAATCACATGTTGATACACCTTTGATATACATATATATTGAATTATATAAGACATTTTTTATGAAAACCCGATAGGTATGAACATCCCGATAGTGGAAAAATTTTTATGCGCTACGACAGACAAAGGATGAACGATAATATCGTTCCAGCAATGTAGTATTGAGCAATACAGGGCCCATGGACTGTACACCCTCAGGCCCGTAAGCAATGACCGGTTTACAGATGAATTTCTGTTTAAACCCTTTCGAAAATGAAAACAATATTCATAATGTGTCACAGAAACCCCATGTATAGACAATACATAGTTTCAAAAATTTAAAAGAGGGTTGTTATGTTATTGTTATTGGTACAGATTACTTCACAACTATTGATCAGTTGTAGAAGAATATTATAAAGAAAATATTTAAATTCTTTCAACTTATATATATATAAATACTTGTTGGGCACTCAAATGCTCATCCTTACTTAAATTTAAATGTTTTCAGCTAAGTGTGGAGGACCAGGAAGCTCATGTCAAAACAAGTGAGAAGGAAAGCAAACAGAATATGTTATTGGTATCATTTGTAATAGATAAATTGTATTAAGTTAATGATATGTATTATATATCATGTAAAGAATGTATTAAAGGTTGCTTACTTGGGATTGGACTCTGATAAATGTAAGTTAAGTTTAAAATTTATATTATTGTTATTATTATTAGTAATATTTCCGCTTATAGAAATGGTATCGTGAAGTACCGAATTAGGGTTTCAAGTATCCTGGTTCGGGGACTTTACAGGATGGTATCAGAGCTATAAGGTTAGAAACTTTAGGTGGGTTAGACCTTAGGCTATAACCTTAGAACAGAGGGAAACGTTGAAAATACAAATAACTCATATAGAGTTTAAAGATAGATGAATCGGATAAATTCATTGTCAAACAAAATAAAAGATAACTTATAAAACTATTATGTGTTGTGTGTATTTATTATTTGCTAATCAAGATAATTTTTGTGTGTAAGTGTTAGAAAGGAACAGAATTAGGATACCCTTAAGTCGTAAAGAATAAGTCAACGTCCATGACTGAGCCAATATCAAAGCTAATAGCTGCAATAGAGGCTCACATTGAAAGCTACCTCAAAGAGGTGGTTATTTTGGAAAGTATAGTACTGGATCAAGAAACGCTAAGTATAACTGATAGGTAAAGTATAGTTAAAGGATATGTGGTCAATGTTGAGTTCTTAAACTCGTATATTTATGGTGAGTTCTTAAACTCGTATATTTGTGATGAGTTCTTAAACTCATAATGTGTTATAAGTTGTGACAAATTAGGTATAGTTGTGTGTGAATGGATATTGAGGATAATGGAAATAGATAGGTTACCAAGAAATTGATCGTTAAGGAATGTGTAATGAATAGGTAGTATTAGTATTAGTTGGATATGTATGATTTTAGGTGGTATATATGATAGGTATGTTGGTGTAATGTAATGTTTTGTATAAGTTATGACAGCGATTCCCGACTTTCGAGTCACAAAGGGATAACGGATGTTTAAAGCAGTGTGTGCTAAGGCATGTCAAGTGGTATAAATATGAGTTTATGTTGGATTAATGGGATAAACTGGTATAAAGATAGTAGATATTTATTTGGTCACTGGTTATTACAGTAGACCTAGTTTTTAAAATATAATATTTTGAGTACATGATTATTTGAATAGAAAGTTTTGCGTTATATGTTAAGCGTTTACGATAAGGCTTAGAATGTAAGAATAATTTATGATAATGCCGTCAAAACAAAAACAAAACCAAAGGAAGAAGAACCTGTCAACAACGCTGGAAGACAACCAGACCCGACACAGAATTTTACGAATGCGAACGATCAAGCTATGCAGAACGAAATACCAGTCGCGAGAAATCAACTAGAAAATCGATCGACAAACTTCAAATACTTCAAGACAACCGGACCGCCAGGATTTAGAAGATCAACCGACCCTGTTAAAGCGTATGTGATAGCTAGGATAACGGTGGGGCACAAGATAACTTTTGTCACCTATATGATAAAAGAAGATAATTTCGATAATACCAAAAAATAAGCCAGGAATGTGATTAAAAGAAAAGTTTGTGTGTGGAAAGTAAGGACAAAAGGGATATATATCTTTCCAAAATGTCCCAATCCAAGAATGTATAGTGAATGTGTTCTGTGTGAATCAATAAAGCATAAGGTGAAAGATTGTCCAAGAAAGGAAATAGAAACAAGGAATGCGAATATGGAACAAGGCAGCAGGACATTGGCGACAACGGGATCAACTTCAACAAATAAACCAACGAAATCAACTGCAAGCGTCTTCAGCGGGACTGTTCGGGATTCGATAGCAGCCGGGGATGCAACTCCAGGTATTAATCTAACCAATTTTTATTTTCTTATTATATTTTTATATATAGTAAATTACTTTTATAAATTATTTTGAAGGAGGAATTTGAGTTCTCTTAGAAATCAAATTTCTGTTTAAGGAGATAGATAAATGTTATGCTGAATAGTTAAAGATCGATTCGATCAATTATGATCAAGATCTAATTATAATGATTGTGTATGTTATGTACCCTGGTATGTATAGGTTTTAAAAGGTGATTCCGGGGATGAAATCTTTATAAGGGAGGGTGAATGTGACAACCTGATATTTTCTATATAAATAAATCATAAATTTTGCATATAATTTTTTTTTAAATAAATATGAATGATATGTGCCAAGGTAATGGGTAATTATAATTATATGTGTGATAAATAAAATTTATTTATTACATTAAGTATTGCAAATAAATTTATTTTAGAATTATTGATTATTATCAATTATATTTTTATACTAATTAATTCCTTATTGGAAATGTTTTATTAATTATTTTTCAAGGAAAATATAATCTTATATTATTTAAATAATATATGAAATGATTTTAGAATAATTATCTATTTTAAAGGTAAGAATGCGTGAAAGGTATTATGTATGTATTTATGTGATGAATATAAAATATATTTATTACATGAAATGTTATGAATAATTTTATTTTAGAATTATTGCTCATTATAAATTATATTCTAATAATAATTAGTTTTATAGTAAAAAAAATGTTTTAAATGTTTATTTTCCATGAAAATATGATAATTATATTATTTAAATAATATATGATATGATTATAGAATTTTTTTATAATACTTATTTTATTATATGAATTTATTTCAGAATAATTTAGTTAATTATTTAACTTAATTATTAATGTTAAATATGAAAGATAAATCAGATATGGAATCCAAACCCTAATTCTGGGTTTTGATTAAGGAATGAGAATAATAATATTATATTATTATTTGTCAGTATTATAATTATGTATGTTATGTGTGTAATGTTAATGTGTGGAACAGTTTTATTATATTATGACCAAACCATAATAATATTTTTAGAAACCCTAGTTTCAAACTGTTAAACCCTAATTGAATTGAAACCCTAATGCGAAAGTCATTTACGACTTTGAGAATTTGTTAAGTCGTTATGTAATCACGATAATGTGATTTATGATCGGTGCTATATGTATTAACCCTAATTAGGGAGAATCGTAATCATTCAAAATCCTTATTATTTTTCTATATTATAAACCCTAATTTCAAAAGTTAGAAACCCTAATTTGCTTATGGTAACCCTAATTATCGGAATTGTAAACACTAATTACCAAATTGGCAAGGTTAATATGGATAGGGGTACTAAACCCTAATGTTCTTGTATAATTTAATTATTAACCTAATCTAGTTAACAAATTTTAATTTTCAAATTTTAGAAACTAAAATAATTTTATTTTCTTTATAAACCTTAGTTGCTAAATCCTAATTTTGGAAATCTTAGAATTTTCCTAAATTGGCTCAAACCCTAAACCCTAAACCAAACCCTAAACCCTAAGGGTTTGCAAAGATTACAAGATTGCCATTAAAATAATTTATCAATTGACCATTTTGCCCTTATTTCATAATTGAGGATTTCTTGCAAATCTTACCAAAATGGAGTTGGTGACCTAACCTAACCTAACATTACTAACTCTTGACTTTTACATGTGACATTAAACACTAGAATCAGCTGAATTCAGCCATATACATTGCATATATGTAATATATATAGATAAAGAGTGAGAGAAAGCTACATTAATTGCCCATTTTATCACAACCATCATCCTAGACCCTCTCTCTCTAAAAGCTTCGAAATATTGTAGCATATCAGTTCCACAAACAAGCCCCATGATTACCATCAACAAAACACAAGATCAGAATCAAGAATTTTTGCAAAAAGGTATAAACCCTAGCTTGAAATTTGATCTTTGATCCTTTGTTAAATTTTATGTTTAAGTGTTTAAATATGTTGTATATAGTGCTAAACCATGATATGGGTTGATAGAAAGTAGATCCATAACATCAAAGTGCTCGAAATCAAAGATTTTCAAAATCTGGAAAATAATTTTTTTCTTGTGTTCGGACATCAAATGTCAGGGCCTTTAGATCCGTGTGTGTTATGTGTTTTGTGTGTTTTATGTTTTGGATATGTTCTATGATATATGATCTTTACTCTTCAACTTGAATCAAGCTTAGATCATGTATAGATCAAAAGTTATTAATGGTCAAAGTGCATTGACCGATCATAAAATCTGATTTTGGAAAACCCAGAAAATCTCCAGATTTCCAAAAACTCTGACAAGCAAATGTAAGTCATTATAGATCTTTGGTTGTTATGTGTTTTTGTTGTTTTATAGTTTGTATCTGGAGTTTGTCATGTTGAATTTAATCTGAAAGAGGAATTAAAGTCATAGTTATTATATATTGAACGGTATAATCAGTCAAAACCCGTTGACCGACAATGACTTTTTAAAAATCTGGGTAAACCCAGAAAGTTTTTTGCAGCATCTGACAAGATGTTTGAAGCCTTGATCTGTCAGCTGCTTATGTGTTTTGATGTTTTTATTTGAACCAGTTTATAGTCTGTAATGTGTTCTTCAGTTTCATGTTCCTAGATCACTTTGATAATCAACATACTAACATTAATCTATGGTCAAAATAGCCTTCTCGATCAGATTTGAAGTTTCTGGAATTTCCAGAAATGGAAGAACATGCCTTCTGACATCACTTTGATCGGCTTTGATCTCGTTTATGAAATGTAGTTTGGTTGTATTAAGATATCTAGATTATAGTATGACATGTACTCTACAAGGCCCGACGTATAAAACACCTATAACATGAGTTGATCGACCGGAATAAGACCACCAAGGTCGTTGACCGGCGTTGACTAGATTTTCTTGGCAGCCCAGAACTTGATAAAATGTCCTGACAATGATTTTAATGGCTCCGATCTTGCATCTGAGTTGTTGTTTAACCAAAATGATGGTTTATAATTGTAGTTCTACATTTACACTATATAACCAATACTTGAGAAATACCAGATCAGGCAGGAACAAAGAATTATAAGTGGTCAAACGTGACCCCTTAACCACTGAGCTGTCAGTGTTCTTGAGGCTCAAGAACACCAACAGCGACGGTTACTGTCGCAAAAGCCTTTAGCGACAGTTTTTAATTAATTTAATTTCTGAATTTTCAGAAATAGATTAAAAATAGAAAATAAATTATAAAAATTACAAAATTAGTTTTAAAAATTATTTTAAATTATGAAAAATAACTTTTAATTATTTAGGACATTTTTCATTAATATTTATAATTATTTGGATATTAATGATATTTAATTTATTTAATTACTGTATTAAATAAATTAGAGAAAAATGATTTTAATTATATAAAAATCATTTTTAAAATGAATAAAGTGTTTAAAAATATTTTGAGTTAATTGTTGATAACTTTTAATATTTTGTGATGAATTTTATTAATTAATTAATATTAATGATATTTTAGTTATTTAATAAGTGTATTAAATAATTTGCGAAAAATAGAATTTAATGATTTAAAAATCATATAAAAATGATTTAAAGTATTATAAAAATATTTTAAGTTATAATATATAACTTTTGATATTTTATCATGAAAATATTAATAATTTTATATTAATTATATTAGATTTATTTAATTGTTAAATTAAATAAATAAGTTAAAAATGATTTTATTGATTTAAAAATCATTTTAAATGGGAATAAAGTGTTAGAAAGTATTTTGACTTTACAAAATATATTTTCTATATTTTTGGAGAATTATCATTAATAATTTATTATTAATGATATTAGTTTTATTTAATGATTATATTAAATAATTTAGTTACAAATAATTTTATTATTATAAAAATCATTTTTAAATAAAGATAAAGTGTTTAAAAATATTTTAAGTTATAAAATATAACTTTTAATATTTAAAGGATAATTTCATTAATTATTTCATATTAATGATATTTATTTAATGATTTATGATATCAAATTTATTTAATAGTTATATTAAATAAATAGTTTAAAAATGATTTTATTTATTTTAAAATCATATAAAAAGGATATTAGTGATTTAAAAATATTTTAAGTCATAATTAATGACTTTTAATATTTAGATAATAGTTCATTAATATTGAAATATTAATGGTGATTATTTAATGATGATTTTAAATGTTTTTAAAATCATTTAAGGGTAATGTTAATACTTTAAAAATATTTTGAGTTATTATAAATAACTTTAACCTTTTGACAATGGTTTCATTAATCTATTAATATTTATTAAATGTTAATGATAATAGAATTGATTAGTATTTAAATTATTTAATAATGATTCTGATATTTTAAAAATTATGGTAAATGGTAATAAATATTTTATAATTATTATAAGGCCATGAAAAATAGTATGACTGATGTTTAAGTTAACTATTTGGATATTGAACTTCGGGATAGAGTCTTAGACTCGATTTTTACCCGATAAAGTTGTCGGTAGACCGACATGTTTCAGAAATTGATCTGGACTCAGATAATTGGCTAGATAAATGTTTATTTGTGATTCAATGGTTGTTAAAGTTGTGTGACAATGCGATTAGGAATGTGTTGATGTTTATTTGTGAGTCAATGACTATTGAACATGTGTGATAATGTTATTAGGTTATGTGCTGACTGCGAAATGCAGTACTATGTGTTATGTTATATTGTCCTAATCGAACGAATGATTTGATTAATGATAGGTCGTGATAGAAAAGATAAATCTAAGTTGTGTAATTGTAAGCAGCGCATCAGGCAAGTATCCTAACTTTGCATTTTCTTTATGCAATAGACAAGTGTAAGAATGTTTCAGAATGATATTATTATTATACAGATTGTTAAACCTATATTATATACGCCCATTGATTATCAACATGTTAGTATATGATAATTCAGATATATATTTTGTTCGTTAATTTCTATAAATGATTATACAAGTGTCCCCACTTGGATAATCATTGTATTTAATCACATGTTGATACACCTTTGATATACATATATGTTGAATTATATAAGACCTTTGTTATGAAAACCCGACAGGTATGAACATCCCGATAGTGGTAAAATTTTTATGCGCTACGGCGGAAAAAGGATGAACGATAATATCGTTCTAGCAATATAGTATTGATCAATACAGGGCCCATGGACTGTACACCCTCAGTCCCGTAAGCAATGGCCGGTTTACAGATGAATTTCTGTTTAAACCCTTTCGAAAATGAAAACAATGTTCATAATGTGTCACAAAAACCCCATGTATAGACAATACATAGTTTCAAAAATTTGAAAGAGGGTTGTTATGTTATTGTTATTGGTACAGATTACTTCACAACTATTGACCGGTTGTAGAAGAATATTATAAAGAAAACATTTAAATTCTTTCAACTTATATATATATATAAATACTTGCTGAGCACTCAAATGCTCATCCTTGCTTAAATTTTAAATATTTTCAGCTAAGTGTGGAGGACCAGGAAGCTCATGTCAAAACAAGTGAAAAGGAAAGCAAACCGAATATGTTATTGGTATCATTTGTAATAGATAAATTGTATTAAGTTAATGATATGTATTATATATCATGTAAAGAATGTAGTAAAGGTTGCGTAGTTGGGATTAGACTCTGATAAATGTAAGTTAAGTTCAAAATTTATATTATTGTTATTATTATTAGTAATATTTCTGCTCATAGAAATGGTATCGTGAAGTACCGAATTCGGGTTTCAAGCATCCGGGTTCGGGGACTTTACAGTGCTCACCCTTTTGCTTCACAATTGCTTTCAGGTAATAAGAGTGTAGCTGGGTCGAGCGGGGATAACAGGGGAGTAAAAGTTGTAACGCCCGAGAAAAATCAAATTTATATGAGAATTTATTTTTTATTTGATTATGTCAATTAAATGAATTTAATTGATTATTTATGCGAGTAAGCTATGTGAAGGTCGTTCTATGACCTAGAATGTGCGAATGTGGTTAGTAATCTGGTTATGTGCTAGAATTAATTATTTGGAATTTCCAAGGTGAAAATAAATATTTTCCGAGAAATTTCTGTAAAAACACTATTCATCAGTTTCTGTTCGGGGATTGAGTTCAAAATTTTGAGAAACGTGTAATGATAGAATATTAAGATGAGATGGAATATCTAATAATATTTTATTTATGGCAAACAAAGTTTTCGCCTGTGGACTTAAAAACCTAAAGGTTGAGAAGAATGATATACGAGAAGGAAATGTGAGGCGTATATTGAAGTACGACAATGATTATGAGTATATTATACGAGTATAATACGAAAATTTAATACGAAGTACAATACGAATATCGTACGAGTATTATGTGAAGAGAATACATAAATTATACGTGGGGAATACGTTGGGTATTATTGGATTTATAGTATAAGGATTTAGTATAATCCAATTGAATTTGGTTTATATCAAGCCCAAATGATTGTGTAATTAAGCCCAATGAATTAAGTGTTTAGACCTAAGTTAAAGCCCAATGTTAGAATTTATTAAGCTCGATCCAAGAAACCGGACCAGTGGGTCGAACCAGTGGGTCACCGAATGAGTAAAACCCATGGTGCAACCCATGGGGATGACCCATGGGCATGGTGGGCCGTCCACTTGGTGTGCAAGCTAGGTAAACTACTTGATCACCAAGTATTTTACTTGGTGATGAAGTAGTGAATAGTAAGGAGGTGGGACAATTGACCATAAAGCCCTCCCTTTTGTTTTCCTATAAATAAGAAGCATATGATGGCCATTTGAGGTTTTTCCAAGACTCATCCAACATATTTTGAGAGAGAAAAAGAGCTAGACTTAAACCATTCTCCTATCTTGAAGCTTTTTCTTTAGAAGTTTAGCAAGAACGTAAAGTTCGGAAAGGTAATATTCCATTAATATTGGTTTTCCATCCATTTTGATTTCTTTATTATGAAGAATCATAAATTGATGGAGCATGTCTCCTATGTATGAATATGGATGGCTTGTGATATATAAAACATTTATAAGTCATTCGCAAGTAAGAATCGTAAGGGTTTATGTAAGTATAAATCGTAGAAATTATTGATTAAGGAACATTGTTGTTGATGGACAAATTAAAAACCATCACTATTAGAATATATTGCATCTTGCTTGGTTAGGATGTAGATATGAAATCAATGGAGTATTCCATGTGATTTGGCTTATAGAACACTAGTAACGAAGTTATGGCGAATTTTACAGAATTAGACGTTAATCGTCGAAAACATAGAAATTCCAGGTTGGTAGTCAAAAGTTGCCTTGCGACTTGAAAAGATTGTTTTTCAATGTCAACACATGAGATATGGTATTTAAGAGTTGTGGACTCAAGAATCGTCGGATTCTGACTTAAAACGAAGAAAACGAGTATTGAACGCTCATTAGCATTTAACGAATGCTTAAAATAAACTTAATAGTGAATTTTGAGTTAATGGATTCAAAAGTGTAGAATTCTTATATGAACACATAGATTATGTAATTTATGACGTGTAGGCTTTTGAACGGACCAAATCGGACTTATAACGAAGAAGTTATGAATCCAGGAAACTCACCAAAATTTTTATTTTTCATACTTTTCTGGTGTTGAGGTCTGGCGCCGCGGCGCCAGACAAAGCTTAAAGTGCTGCGCCGCAGCACCGGTACAGTGTTGTCATTAACTACTGGAGAGTGGCACCGTAGCGCCACTCATGTAAAGAAATGTCGCGCCGCAGCACCGTCACTAGGGTTCAGTCACTGCAAACTGGCGCCGCAGCACCGGTGTTAGGCTTAAGTGTCACACCGCAGCGCTGAAGCAGGGTTTTGTTATAAAAGCTAGGTTTTAAACTTCAGTTGTTCCGAGACCTACATGAGTTGAGTTTATATACTCAATGAATGTACTAAGACTATTCCAATATTACATATACTAATGTATATGATAATGAATTTAGGAATTGAATGCATGTTATTAACTTATGAACGAAGAACTCAAAGTGTTATTAATGAACCATAATCGGTAAACGACATTGGTACTTCACCAATGATGATAGAGTCCGGATAATAATGTAAGATTGTTAATAAGCCGGGATGAAGGGTAATGAGTCGAATTGACTTTATTAAATGAAATAAAGTTAACCAAGATATAGAAGAGAAAGAAGTTGGTAGAAACAATGTGAGTAATTATTTGGTAGCTAATTACAGTGTGCTATGTGAATATATTATGTAGATTCTGTAAAGGCTGTGAACAGTTGATTAAGTTATTTGAAGACACTGAAAGGCATGTTTTCTTAACGCTTGTCTAACTTTCAAGTTAGTCAAGTTTTATGTGATTCATGTTACTGAATTGCATGACTGATTTTAAAGAAAGGGTCAATGCAAGTTTTAACTCGGTTAGACTATTCGTAAGATATAGATTGATTTGTCTTTATATCTTTCTATATAGAAATGTTAACACTATCCTATGCCAATAAATTAGTACGGATTTAAAGGTAAGGTTTGTCTGTGAACAAACAAAAGTATTTTTCATCGATTATTCGATAGACACGCGAGTTTGCCAAAACTTAAACATAAATACGTTTAACGGATAAATGTTGATCAACATAGAGTACTATAGGCTGATCACCTAGAAATGCTCGTAAGTAATGCCGGATGTACTGCCTTAGTGCTGTGATGTCCTTTTCAAGTATAAAAATAGAAAGTTATTGTTTATGGTCTGTCGACCGGTTCAGAATTCCTAATCTATTCTATACTTTGGGAATTGATGTCATGATTTGTTAAAGTATTACTATTTCATGATACTTTATAACTATTTGTTCAGTTATGGAAAATTTGTTGTATAATTCACGAATGTGGTATTAATGTTATTCTTTGTTAAAATTGTTGAGCTTGTTATGCTCACTTCTTGCGTGAAGTATATGATTGTAGTTAAAGCCGAGCATACTGAGAATGCTAAGAGAAATAAGGGCAAGGCTAAGCTGGATAGTTAACCATCTTGTAATAGATTAATATGATTGTATGTATTATACTTAAGAATGAAGAATGATGTAATCGGTTTATGAACTTGGGAAAGGATTTAACTTTGATTGTAATAAGAAGATAGTAATTATATTCATTATATTGTGTTTTTAATGGAATGATTGTATAGTTATGAGTACCGTGTAACACCATATGTCGGGTTGGAAGATACCCGAATTTGGGGGCATCACATGTTGATATCAAAGTATTAGGTTATAAAACTTAAGGGGGAAAAACCTTAGGCTAATAACCTCGTAAGGAAGGTAAAGTCTGAAGAAAGAAATTCAAGTCGAATGAATTAATAAAGTATTGAGAAAACTCAGTACTGAAAGACTTAAAAGATGAAAAGTAACCTTAAATAAATTAAATATGATTTGTGCTTATACTATTGTGTATTATGTACTAATCAACTTGTTATGTGCTATTATAGATGTCGATCGATAACATGATGTATACAGACATTCACGTTGTGAGTGAAGAGTCAGTGAACCAAGTGGAAGTAGTACCTATGTTAGTGATGGTGGTACCAATAGTGGTTCTAGAAGATTCTGATCCAGAAGAGTACATGTCTGGGGAAGATTACTCTGAGGAAACGATGGGAATAACATCATATCTAAATATGATGATAGATGTGGAAGAGGAGATAGAGGTAACATCGATTAATACGGTGGTACCTACTCAAGAGCCAACACCTCCAGAGGCAATGAGATCATTGTATCTGGCAGTGTTGGATAGGAATGTGCATCTGCGCACGGTGGTGTAAACACAGAACGAGGAGATTACCGCCTTGTGTGAGGCGAAGGAGTCTGCAGAGGCAGATTTTGAGTCAGAGCACGATGAGAAAGTGCTGATGACGGATAAGGCGAGAGATTATAAGAATGAAGCCGTAGAGCTTCGTAAGGAACTGGCCATTAAGGACCAGAAGATTGCTAGGATGTCGTACATCCATGAATGTGCTCACGAGGATTTCAAGCTAAAAATTCCTTGTTATTCTATTGAGTCAGGGCAGACTCAACATACCATTAGTCGAGATATTGTTTCGATTTTAGCAAATCAGAAACATGAGAATGCTGTACGACAGTGTTAGTAGATAGTTTGATCTTTTTGGTATATATGGTAGTGACGTAAAATCCTCTTTTGTATAATTAAAGGGTAGTATTTTTGTAAATCCCAAATGTTTGTAGAAGTTAATCGCGGGATAGTAATGTAATAGCTTTTTGGGCTAAGAAAGAAACGCGCAAATAGTTTTGACTATGAAAGCATATTAATATAATGAAGTTTTTATTTTTAATGTACTTGTTGTGGTATGAGTTGTTATTTGAGAATGATAACCAAGTGGTTAAATAAATAATAACGAAACTTTATTATTTAATCAGAATTATGCCGCCAAGAAGGAGACAACATAACCAAGAGGCAGAGTCTCATAATAAAAATCAGGAGGGTCTTAATAACCCTATGCAAGAGTTCGTTAATTTATTAATGGCAGCATTTAACCAAGTTGGGGGAGGAATTCCTGTAGCACCTAGGGTAGCAAGAACAACTACCTTTAAGGAGTTTAAGAGTGTGGGTCCTCTGGAGTTCTGAGGAACGACAGACCCCTTAGAGGCCCAGACATGGGTAAAAGAGATAGAGAAGGCAGTTTGTTATTGCAAACATAAGTGAGGCGCAAAAGACTACTTTTGCGAATTACATGATGAAAGGGAGGCCAACTACTGGTGGGAGGCTCACCAGGGTGGGGCTAGGACATAAGCAATTACTTGGGAACAGTTCAAGAAGGTATTCTTCAAGAACTACTTCCCTACTAGTATGCAAAGGTAGGATGGAGATTAAGTTCTTGGAACTTAAACAAGGGGATACGACAGTTCCCCAGTATGTTGCCAAATTTAATGAATTGGCGAGATTTGCTCCACATCAGGTGGACACAGAAGAGAGGAAGGCTGCGTCGGTTTGAGCAAGGCTTGAAACCCTGACTCTATAGTAGGATATCGGTATTTCAGAGTGCTTTCTATAGGACCATTCTGGAAAAAGCGATAATAACTGAAGGTGGTGGTGAGGCACTGTCTCAGTATCACAAAGAAAGGAAGAAAAAGAATAAAGTAGAGGGAGGAAGTAAGGCAGAAGTTGCCAATAGGAGTGGCAACATGCCTAAGAGGAAGAGTTTCAACCCTGGGAATACTGGAGATCCTAAGCGTAGGATGGAGGCATGCAAGACATGCGAAAAGACTCATATGGAAGTTTGTTTAAAGGGGAAATCAGTTTGCTACAACTGTAGGCAGGAGGGACATCTGTCACCCAACTGTCCTTACCCTAAGAAAAACCATTGGTGTTTTGTCTGTGGATCGTTGGACCACATGGTAAGAAATTACCCGAAGAAAGGGTTAGAGGGAAATAAGGGTTTTGATAGTGGTAAATTAGCCATTACTGGACCAACACCATCAGTGGGTAGACCCTCAGCCCGTACGTTTAATATGACTGTCCAAGATGCGGTTGCATCAACGGATGTGGTAGCAGGTATCATTCCAGTCAATGAAATAAATGCTTATGTGTTATTTGACTTGGGTGCTACTTGTTCTTTTATAACATGTGGATTTTCTAAGCGATTAGGTTTAATCCCTGAAAAGTTAGCAATATCTTTAGATGTTAAGGTAGCAAACGAAGAGATAATCCCCATTTAACATACTCATAAGGATTGTTGCGTAGATATTAGAGGTAATAAGTTATCGGTAGATTTGGTACCGATAAGGTTAAAAGAATTCGATGTAATTCTTGGTATGGATTGGTTGATTAACCATAAGGCGATAATAGATTTCAATAGGAAAAGTACGAACCTTTGACTTTCTAAGAAAACCAAGGTAGTGTTCTTCGATAGTAAATCACCGAGACGCTCTTGTTATCTATCGATGACCCAAGCTAGGAAGATGTTGAGAAAAGGGTGTGTAGGTTACCTGTGCCATGTTGTGGATACCCAAAGAGTGGGAACATCCTTGGACCAGATACCTATAGTTCAAGATTTTGTGGATGTATTTTCGGAGGAGTTATCGGGTATTCCACCGGACAGGGAGGTTGAATTTGTAATTGATCTGTTACCGGGTACGGCACCAGTTTTAAGGGCACCATATCGGATGGTGCCAGTTGAGATGAAGGAGTTAATGGTTCAATTACAAGAACTATTAGACAGGAAGTACATTAAACGTAGTGTGTCTCCTTGGGGAGTACTAGTAGTGTTTGTAAAGAAAAAGGATGGGTCGTAAAGACTTTGTATCGACTATCGAGAGTTGAACAAGTTAACAATTAAGAATAAATATTCGTTGCCCAGGATCGATGATCTATTTAATCAGTTGAAAGGGGAAAAGTATTTTTCTAAGATAGATTTGCGCACGGGGTATCATCAATTTAAAGTGAGGAAGGAGGATGTACCTAAGACGGCATTCAAAACTCGTTATGGCCATTACGAGTTTTTGGTAATGTTGTTTGGGTTAACTAATACGCCAGCCGCATTTATGGATATGATGAACAGATTGTTCAAATAGTATTCGGACAAGTTCATCATAGTGTTCATTGATGAAATTCTAGTCTACTCTAAGACGTCAGAAGATCATGCTGAACATTTAAGAATAGTGTTGGAGACACTACGAAAGGAGAAGTTGTATGCAAAATTCACAAAGTGTGAATTTTGGCTTGAACGAGTGCAGTTTCTAGGACATGTTATTGACAAAGATGGCATTTCCGTGGATCCAGCAAAAGTAGAAGAAGTTAATGAGTGGGAGCAACCAAAAATGCCAATTGAGGTTCAGAGTTTTCTAGGTTAGCAAGATACTATAGAAGGTTCATTTAGGATTTTTCTAAAATAGCTACTTCGTGGACGAGTTTGACGAGAAAGCTAGTGAAATATGTTTGGACTGAAAAATGTGAGAACAGTTTTCAGGAATTAAAGAAGAGGTTAAGTGAGGCACCTGTATAATCTTTACCAGATGATACAGGGAACTTTGTAGTGTATAGCGATGCTTCGCATAAAGGACTAGGTTGCGTGCTCATGTAGCATGGCAAGGTCATTGCGTATGCATCACGTCAATTAAAGGATTATGAGAAGGCTTATCCTACTTATGATCTAGAATTAGCAGCTGTAGTTTTTGCCTTGAAGATATGGAGGCATTATTTATATGGTGAGAAGTGTGAGATATATACGGACCATAAAAGTCTGAAATATATCTTCACACAGAAGGAGTTGAACATGAGACAGAGAATGTGGTTGGAGTTAATAAAAGATTACGACTGTGATATTTTATATCATCCGGGTAAAGCAAATGTAGTAGCCGATGCGTTAAGTAGGAAGGGTAGAAAGAAACTGTTAATGTTAACGGCTCAAAATGAGTTAGTAACAATGATGGCGAGAATAGAATTAGAAGTTAAATTTCCAGGTAAAGCAGAGGAGATGTTATTCTCCATGGAGACTCAACTGACTATTGTGGAATGTGTTAAGGAAGTGCAATTGAGCAATGAGGAATGCGGACAGATAAAGAAAAGGACAGAAGATGAAGAAAAGACTAAGTATAACCTCGATAAGGAGGGATTACTTCGTTTTGAAGGAAGAATTTGGGTTCCAAATGATTCCGAATTAAAGGAGGAGATAATGATGGAGGCACATAGTTCAAGGTACTCGATACATCCCGGTAGTACAAAGATGTATCAAGACCTTCGCCGGAACTTTTGGTGGTCGAACATGAAAAGGGAGATAACAGCATATGTTAGTAGGTGCTTAACTTGTCAAAAAGTTAAGGCTGAACACCAACGACCTAGCGGGTTGTTGCAACCATTAAAAATTCTAGAGTGAAAATGGGAGCACATCACAATGGATTTTGTGGCGGGACTTCCAACAACAAGGAAAGTATACGATGCTATTTTGGTGATAGTGGATCGATTGATGAAATTGGCTCATTTTCTACCAATAGGAGTTAGGTATAACCTAGAACAATTAGCTAAGATGTATGTCAAGGAAATTATTTCCAGACATGGAGTACCCGTTTCGATTGTGTCAGATCGTGATCCATGATTCACATTGAACTTTTGGAGGAGTTTGCAAGAGCAAATGGGAACGCAGTTAAGATTGAGTACGGCGTATCATCCTCAGACGGATGGACAGAGTGAACGGACAATTCAAACGCTTGAAGATATGTTAAGATCTTGCGTTATGGATTTCAAAGGGAGTTGGGACGACTATCTACCATTGGTGGAATTTTCATACAACAATAGTTTTCATGCTAGTATATGCATGCCGCCTTACAAAGCGTTGTATGGAAGAAAGTGTAGAACTCCACTTTGTTGGGATGAAGTGGGTGAACGTCGAATGTTGGGACCTGAGTTGGTACAACAGACGGCGAACATGGTAAAGTTGATACGTGCTCTATTGGTAGTGTCTCAAGATAATCAAAAGAAGTATGCCGATCCTCACAGAGAAAAGAGAGAATTCAACGTAGGATCTTTTGTCTTTTTGAAACTATCGCCTTGGAAGGGAAAAATACGTTTTGGAATGAAAGGGAAGTTAAGTCCAAGGTTTGTAGGACCTTTTGAGATTTTAAGAAGGGTAGGAGAGGTAGCTTATGAAGTAGCTTTACCTCCAGAAATGGAATGCATTCATAATGTGTTTCACGTGTTTGTGTTACGTCCTTATAAACTAGACTATAAACACGTAATAGATTATAAATCTATCCTTCTTAATTATAAGGTAGTTATAACATTTAATTATAAGCGAGATTCTGGGGATAGAATCCTTATAAGGGGGGGGGGGGAGAATGTAATGCCCGAGAAAAATTGGATTTATATGAGAATTTAATTTTTATTTGATTATGTCAATTAAATGAATTTAATTGATTATTTTTGTGATTAAGCTATGTGAAGGTCGTTCTATGACCTATAATGTGGGAATGTGGTTAGTAATATGGCTATGTGCTAGAATTAATTGTTTAGAATTTCCAAGGCAAAAATAAATGTTTTCCGAGAAATTTCCGTAAAAACACTATTCATCAATTTCTGTTCGGGGATTGAGTTCGAAATTCCGAGAAACGCGTAATGATAGAATATTAAGACGAGATGGAATATCTAATAATATTTCATTTATGGCAAACGAAGTTTTTGCCTGCGGACTTAAAAACCTAAGGGTTGAGAAGAATGATTTCCAAGAAAGAAATGTGAGGCGTATAATGAAGTACGACAATGATTACGAGTATAATACGAATTACAATACAAATATGGTACGAGTATTATGCGAAAAGAATACGTAAATTATACGTGGGGAATACGTTGGGTATTATTGGATTTATAGTATAAGGACTTAGTATAATCCAATTGGATTTGGTTTATATCAAGCCCAAATGATTGTGTAATCAAGCCCAATGAATTAAGTGTTTAGACCCAAGTTAAAGCCCAATGTTAGAATTTATTAAGCCCGATCCAAGAAACCGGATCATGGGTCGAACCGGTGGGTCACCAAATTGGTAAAACCCATGGAGCAACCCATGGGGATGACCAATGGGCATGGTGGGCCGGCCACTTGGTGTGCAAGCTAGGTAAACTACTTGATCACCAAGTATTTTACTTGGTGATGAAGTAGTGAATAGTAAGGAGGTGGGACAATTGACCATAAAGCCCTCCCTCTTGTTTTCTTATAAAGAAGAAGCATATGTTGGCCATTTGAGGTTTTTCCAAGACTCATCCAACATATTTTGAGAGAGAAAAAGAGCTAGACTTAAACCATTCTCATACCTTGAAGCTTTTTCTTTAGAAGTTTAGCAAGAACGTAAAGTTCGAAAAGTTAATATTCCATTAATATTGGTTTTGTATCCCTTTTGATTTCTTTATTACGAAGAATCATAAATTGATGGAACACGTCTCCTATGTATGAATAAGGATGGCTTGTGATATATAAAACATTTATAAGTCATTCGCAAGTAAGAATCGTAAGGGTTTACTTAAGTATAAACCGTAGAAATTATTGATTAAGGAACTTTGTTGTTGATGGACAAATTGAAAACCATCACTATTAGAATATATTGCATGTTACTTGGTTAGGATGTAGATATGAAATAAATGGAGTATTCCATGTGATTTGGCTTATAGAACACTAGTAACGAAGTTATGGCGAATTTTACGGAATTAGACGTTAATCGTCGAAAACGTAGAAATTTCGGATTGGTAGTTGAAAATTTCCTTGAGACTTGAAAACGTTGTTTTTCAATGTCAACATGTGAGATAGGGTATTTAAGAGTCGTGGACTCAAGAATCGTCAGATTCTGACTTAAAATGAAGAAAACGAGTATTGAACGCTCATTAGCATTTAACGAACGCTTAAAATGAACTTAATAGTGAATTTTGAGTTAATGGACTTGAAAGTGTAGAATTCTTATATGAACGCGTAGAGTATGTAATTTTTGAGGTGTAGGCTTTTAAACGGACCAAATTAGACTTATAACGAAGAAATTATGAATCTGGGAAACTCAGCAAAAAAAATTTTCAAACTTTTCTGGTGCTGAGGTTTGGCGCCGCGGCGTCAGACAAAGCTTAAAGTGCCACGCTATAGCGCCGGTATAGTGTCATTACCTACTGAAGAGTGGCGCCGCAACGCCACTCATGTGAAGAAATGTCACGCCGCAGCACTGGCACCGGGGTTCAGTCACTACAAACTGATGCTGCAGTGCCAGTGTTAGGCTTAAGTGTCAAGCCGCGGCGCCGAAGCAGGGTTTTGTTATAAAAGCTAGGTTTTGAACTTCAGTTGTTCCGAGACCTACATGCGTTGAGTTTATATACTCAATGAATATACTAAGACTATTCCTATATTACATATACTAATGTATATGGTAATGAACTTAGGAATTGAACGCATGTTATTAACTTATGAACGAAGAACACAAAGTGTTATTAATAAACCTTAATCGGTAAACGACATTGGTACTGCACCAATGATGATAGAGTCCGGATAATAACGTAAGATTGTTAATAAGCCGGGATGAAGGGTAATGAGTCGAATTGACTTTATTAAATGAAATAAAGTTAACCAAGACATAGAAGAGAAAGAAGTTAGTAGAAACAATGTGAGTAATTGTTTGGTAGCTAATTACAGTGTGCTATGTGAATATATCATGTAGATTCTGTAAAGGCTATGAACAGTCGATTAAGTTATTTGAAAACGCTGAAAGGCAAGTTTTCTTAACGCTTGTCTAACTTTCAAGTTAGTCAAGTTTTATGTGATTCATGTTACTGAATTGCATGACTGATTTTAAAGAAAGGGTCAATGCCAGTTTTAACTCGGCTAGACTATTCATAAGATATAGATTGATTTGTCTTCATATCTTTCTATATAGAAATGTTAACGCTATCCTATACCAAGAAATTGGTACAAATTTGAAGGTAAGGTTTTGTCTATGAATAAACAAAAGTATTTTTCATCAATTATTTGATGGGCACGCGAGTTTGCCAAAACTTAAACGTAAATATGTTTAACGGATGAATGCTGATCAACATAGAGTACTATAGGCTGATCACGTAGAAGTGCTTGTAATTAATTCTGGATGTACAACCTTAGTGCTGTGATGTCCTTTTTAAGTATAAAAACAGAAAGTTACTGTTCATGGTCTATCTACCGGTTCAGAATTCCTAATCTATTCTATACTTTGGGAATTGATGTCATGATTTGTTAAAGTATTACTATTTCATGATACTTCATAACTATTTGTTCAGTTATGGAAAATTTGTCATATAATTCACGAATGTGGTATTAATGCTATTCTTTGTTAAACTTGCTGAGCTTTTTATGCTCACTTCTTGCGTGAATTATATGATTGAAGTTAAAGTCGAGCATACTGAGAATGCTAAGAGAAATAAGGGCAAGGCTAAGATGGATAGTTAACCATCTTGTAATAGATTAATATGATTGTATGTATTATACTTAAGAATGAAGAATGATGTAATCAGTTTATGAACTTGGGAAAGGATTTCACTTTGATTGTATTAAGAAGATAGTAATTACATTCATTATATTGTGTTTTCAATGGAATGATTATATAGTTATGAGTACCGTGTAGCACCATATGTCGGGTTGGAAGATACCCGAATTTGGGGGCGTCACAAGAGTGATGATCTGTGACTGTGGAAGTTTCTTAATACATTATAAAACATCATGACAATATATAATTGTATTGAGGAATTAAGATGTGTGTGCAGTATTTTATACGACACTTAATAATTGATTTTGGCGAACAGCAATAGAGTGAGGAGAACCAAACTATGAAAGCGTCAAGAATACACCTCATTAGAATGATGAGAAAATAATTGTACTAAGACCTTTAAGGGTGTGTTTACACTATCATACATGATGTCTAACCACATACAAACTCGTGTTATCATAAGATATGGTTGTGTACATCCACTTGCTGACTATATCTATGAGCATTATCTATATAATCTTGGAGTATGGTTAGAATATAATCCTCAGTTTGAGACAATGGAGGTAATTATATGGCAAGAAGATACACACCATTGGAATGAAAAGGATAGTAATCTTCTCATTCTTCTTTGGGGTCTATTGGGTCAACCAAGGTTAATTCTCAAGTCCTATGTTATCTATTATAACTTAGATGCATGGCCTCCCATGTATGAAAGCTTTCTTGAGTATTTTCCAAAGATTTTAATTCCTAAATAGTTATCGACTGTACCTTTATGTGAAGTATCATTGGTTTGGAGTGTAAGTATTGTTATTTGTATTGAAACTCACAGCTTATGCGTTGTCGTATTTTGCACGACAGTTTAATAGTTGTATAAAGGAAGTTTGTATTTAAATTTTGTACTATATATCTGGCTACCCAAGATGGGTCGTGTGGACATATTTTGGGGGCGTCACAAAAAATCTCACTTTACCAATACTTCACTTTATCAAAAACTCTCTGTCTCTGCTCTCTGCTTCGCCACTGCAACGACTAAAAATAACTCTCCCCCTCTATCTCACAAACCAAGCTCTCTGTATGCATACATAAATATAATATGTCAGGAATAAACATGTGAATGATATTCCTATTTATATATGATTTGATTATGATATATATATGAATGAATATGCAAGTATGCTTGCATTAAGAAAAGCTGTAAAGTTCTTTGATAGATAATATGAATATATGTACAAGGACTTAGAATGAATTGATCAAATATGTTAGGTTGATTCTATATAAGCAAAACAGCTTTATAAAGTCCTTAAAAAGAAATGATGTACAAGGACTATAAATGTAGAAAGATCAAGCTTGTTAGGTTGATCTTATAATGTAATAGATAGGCTAGTCTGATCGTCGAGCACTACACCAGAAATCGTAGTTTGCCTGGAGAGTCAAGGAAAACTCAAAAGCTATTAAGGCAGAATCGTAGTCTGCAAGATAGTAGATCTCAGAGTTCGTAGACTCCCAAGAGAGACGAGAAAGGATTGTAGTGTGTCGAGAAGAACTTCCTCGCAGCCGTAGTTTACTGAGGAAGTCATGTTCAGAATCGTAGATATAGCCTGTCTAAAAGCCGATTGAGCATCTGCCGAAGCCAAGTCAAGAATCGTAGACCACACTCAGAGTCGTAGAGTCTACTGATCACATCAGAGGCAGAGATTGTAGTCGAGCTCGATCAGATGAAGACAACAAGCTTGAAGACAGAGATCATAGAGTGTCGGCATCTGATCTTGGAGTCGTAGTGTCTGCAGAACCAAAGCTAAAATCGTATAGTGCAGAACTAAGGCTTCAACAAAAGTGCTCACAACGCCAAGGCAGAATCGTAGAGCAAATATGATTCTCAATAAATGAGCACTCCCAGAATATCCAAAGTATGAAGCCTTTGGTCTGAGCTATAAAGATACATCCCACCTGAAGGAAACTAGAGAGCGCTCAACGAATGGCGTGCAAGCTAACAGAAGATCTAAGCACCAACCCAATCAACATCCAGATTGAGTTGTAAAGTCATTCAAGATGAAGTCTTCTACAAGGAGATCAAAAGAAAACTTCAGTAAAAGTGACTGAGTATGGAAAAGTCAGCAAGTGCAGTAGCTGTCAAATGAACAGAAGACAACGATCTTGGGGTCAACCAGGATCGTAGTGTTTGCCAAGAAAAGAAGGAACTGATATAGTTTACACAGAGATACTGGCCAGCTTCTGAAGAACAAGGCTAAAGTGATTAAGCATGCGTCAATCCATTGATGATAAGTGAACGAGAGATCACAAGGAGAAAGTGAGCTGGGCATGCCACAAATATGAGGTGTCTTGCTGTTCAGAAGAGACCAGAACAAGGAGTCAAGCTATCAGTTCCTGAGATCAGTCGAGGCAAACAGAAGAATTGAAGAACTGTATAATAAAAAGGAAGAGGTGTTCTATGTTGAAGATCCAATAAACACTCTTCAGGATCGTAGTGTTGTCTCAACCAGTCAATGAGCAACATTTAATAAGACACTACGATCAGGTCCAAGAATATGCATCAGAATCGTAGAGTTCGGTCATCTGAAGATTGAAGCATTGGCAACAGTTCAATCTGAAGAGTGATATTCGAATATAGCTTATTGAGAGCATCGATACAAAAGGACAATCTCTGATGTTCTAATTGAGAAATCAGAAGGGAGAAATAAAGTTGACTACCTTCCTAAGACATCAAAGTGACATCTCTTATGGGGTAGGTGAAATAGTAGACTGCAGTGTCAGAAAGATGAAAAAGGGGACGTCATGTCACATCTACAGTCTACATCAAATAACTTGAGATCTGCGAGGCAATTCAAACTATTTTCAACGGCTATATTCTAACGAGAAGATTGGGAATTAGTTTATATCAGCCAGAGCTTCAAAGATCAAGAGTTGCTGTGTTGAAGGATTGTTGAGTTGTTAGAATGCTATAATGTTGACTCTTCGAGTTCCACTAGAGCTAAATTGAACAAGTCTCAGTGATAGTGAGACTACAAAGGTGGAAGTAAAGATTCTTTGAAGAAGGAATCAAATAGACTAAAAGCCTTACTCAACAAAGATGAGAATGCCACTGAAGATGGCAGCTAAGCTGAGAGCCGAGAAGGCCAAGAAGATATCATTCAAAAAAGTGGTAGAGTACAAAGAAGATCAAGAGAGCCTTTCTACAAATCACCATAAACCAAAAGCTGAAACAGAACAAATGAAGAACCATGTCTGCAAACCATTCAAGAAGGGTTCAGGGAATGCTAAGTGCCAGACGAAGTCTACCAAAAGTTCAAACACTTAGCAAACCCAAATGGTGATGGTGCATAGCTGACATCAGATGAAGATGAGCAGAAAAAAGTGAAGATCAACTACACTAGAGAAGATGTGGTCCAGACTCAAAGAAGAATGCAAAGAGGAGCACGCCAAGCTGCTAGGTACAGTAGATGTTCAAGCTTAAAGACATCTTAGCAACAAGGCACCACCAACAACAACAACTACAACAACAAGAAGCCAGGGCTTGAGAGGTCCTTGTCCGGAGGGACTAAATGAAGTTACAAGCCTGCTGGGATTAAAGAGTTCTTAGTGAACTGAAGTTCCAAGGCTGCTGGCCTTGAAGTAATCTTAGTGATTCAGGGTGCTGCCCTTCCTTAGTGGAAATCCTGTTAGTTAAAGTAGAAGAGTGGATTAGGAGTTTGAGTCTCTGAACCACTTAAAATCCCTTGTGTCCTTTACATTCAGTCATTTACTTTCAGTCATTTACATTATGTACTTAACTTCCATAACTGCTATGTATGTTTTAACTGCTTACCACTTAACTAATTCATAGAACAATGTATGTATGATTGAATATATTAATGAAGGGGATCTTTTACTTATTCCGTTGTGCTTGAAAAAATTCTTATGTTTGTCATATGCTAATTCATTAGAAATATAAAATAAATGAGAAAAGTATTTGAAACGAAAAAGGATCTATTCAACCCCCTCTTGTAGATCTATTGTGTGCCTATTGGGAACTAACAATTGGTATCAGAGTAGGTTCTCATGCTATATTCAAAAGCTAATCGCTTTGAATCTGATCCTAGGCACAAACATTGTTCTAAACTTATTTTAGTAGAAAGTCACTTGTAAATGAAGATGAGCTCACAAGTTGGAAATATTGTGTACAGGTAAATGTGTATATACACCTGAAGCTGCTTAGATTGGTCCATGTTCTTAAATGTCATATCAACAAGACCAATCCTTGCCCATAGTCAATCTTGTAGTCTGAAGAGCAGATATGGGAGCTCAAGAAGCATCAACAACAAAGTGTCAAACATCCACCAGACTAAAAGATGAAAAGGCCATATGTGCTAAGAAGTACTCATTCAGAGAAGAAAGATGAATCTCTGAAATTTATATTTGGCCAACCAATAGCTGGATGTGAACCTTGAGGAATCAATGTTGTCAAAGAACTAAAGATGTCAAGATTCTCTGAGTCTACATCTTCAAGACTATGACTGATTGATCAAAGGACAACTGGAGCAACAAGCTGTCAGAAGTAAAGAAAAAAGTATGCACACCAATGCCTAACCTCAGTATATCAAGATAAATTACTATTAAGAAACTGATAATGTAAAGGTACGGTTCCTCATAAGTATAAATGTGTACATCATGCTGCATCACCTTATGCACTATAACAGTATTTTATCAAGAGAAAGTACACTAAAGTTGGAAACTCAAATGCTAACAAACTTTCTCTCCATCCAAGTTTTAGGTTGAAGATAACATCTTGAAAGAAACTTGAAATAGGTCATAAGCATACCAAGGGTTTAATTATTCTTGAGTGGAGTAATCTTTGTTGATGGGAATGTATGTATGTATAAACCTATGTTCTAAGTTTTTGATAACATATAGAGTAGGATCAGTTCTTCAAGAGTATCTTGAAGATTCATAGAAATTGATCACCTTCATGAATCAAAAAGATACAAATGAGTGATAGAGTTGATTCTCACTCTGTGAACATTTAAACTCTTTGAACATAACTAAGCAAATGATAAAACCATCAAAGAAAAAGAGTACTTTGTTGAATTCAATGATCTTATACACACTCATCATCATGCATCTTAAAATGTAATATCTAAATTAGATACATGCATGGATATGATTGTTGGTGATCAATATGATGAAATTTCAAATATATGAGGAACAAGGATTTTGAAAACTGACCTAGCAGGACCCATTTAACCACGGGTACCAAAAATAGAAATTTATCTAACCTGCAGGTGCTTGGTCTATCTGACCACACTAAGGAATACTGAAGCAGAAGACTTCAGGCAAAAAGATTCAACCAGCAGAAGTCTTAAGACATTTCATAAGAATTTCTGACTAAATCTTTATTTGTCAAAGCCTGTCCTTGAAGACTTGTTGAGCTAACATGAATGAAGCTCACATGGTTGCTGGTCTTCATATGGAAGCAGAACTCCACAAGTACAAATCGTTAAACAAGACTACGTTCGTAGTTCTGTCAAATTATCATAGAGCGATCAGTCCTGAAGATATTTACTTCTATGATCCAAGGAGGTTAAATGATTGTGATGACTTCAATTAGAAGAAGATATGAAAGGCTGCCTTCTAATACACATGAAGAAGAAGATCTAATACTCCCCTAAGAAGATAGTATAACCTATGGTGGAGCAGTGATATGCTAAAGAATAAGAACACTAAAAATATCAGAAATATAATATGACATAAAGTACCAGTTACAGAGTTCCAAAACTTAGTGGCTAATGAACCAAATGAAGATCCATAGTCAATAGGAACGTCTCAAAACGTACTACTGATTACCTTGTCAACCACCCAACTCAAAATCGTGGAGTGCCTACGATCAACCATCTGATCGAAGTGTAAGAGCAGGAGTACACCACGATTACAGTCAAAACAAATGTCTAAAATTGGTAAATGAACTTCTCAGTAGAAAAGATTAAATGAAATATTAGTGCTAATCACTTCTAAAGTTTTTCATCTGGAAAGCACCTCAGGGACTAACCTGACCCTTAGTTCAATCTAAGAGGCTGGCCCTTCCTGAGCTACTTTAACCCAGAAGGAATGCTTAGTCTAGTTCATCTCAAGGACCAGGACAGACAACAATCATGGAATAGATTCTGAAGTGAATTCGACGATCATAGTATAACCTCAATAATCGTAGAGTAGGCTCGACGATCGCAGCCTTCCCAGAGGATACACTAGTTCATGGAGAGCTCAAAAGAACTAAACACATGCTCAACTACTCAGATTGTGTGGAGATAAGTTTGGAAAGATGCCATGTAGACTCACCTCAGAAGTCCAGTGCCCAAACTATCATGAGGTACATTAGTGGTTAAGCCATGCAACTTCAAAAATGAGGATTAGTGTCAAATCATCCACTGAAGCATCTCTCAGAGGACTTATAGATGATGACTTATCAGCGACTTACAACTGTCCCACTAAGAAACGTGGAAGGAACAGCTACAAGAGGGAAATTCAAATAATTGGCAGTTTCATATTAGCGGGTTCCTCAAAATCTGCAAACCCATCAAATCTATACCTAAGGTAAAACCTAGCTGTGAAGCCCCCAAAATAGGTATACATCACCCATCTCGAGTTGCCAGAAAATACACTACTGACAACTTCATTTATAAAATTGTCGTACAAAATACGACGACACGTATACTGTGAGTTTTAATACAAATGTATGTAACTCTCATTGTGCCTCGACCACAACCTTACACTGGTACTTTACATAAAAGTACAGTCAAAATTTGTTTTAGAAATTAAAATATTTAGGAAGTGCTCAAGGAAATCTTTGTACATAGGAGGCCATGAACTTAAGTTATGATAGATATCATATGCCTAGAGAATTATCCTTGGTTGAGCCAATAGACCCCAAAGAAAAATGAGAAGATTACTATCATGTTCCTTCCAATGGTGAGTCTTCTCTTGACATATAACTATCTCCATTGTCTCCAAGTGAAAATTATATTTCAAATAAACTCCAAGATCATATAGGTAGTGCTCGTAGATATACTCAGCAAGTGGATGTGCACAACCCTGTTTTATGATAACACGAGGTTGTATGTCATTAGACATCTTGTATGATATTGGCAAAACACCCTTCCAAAGTTGGATTCACCTCACCCTATTCGGTTCACCAAAATTAAATATCAAATGACGTATACAATACGACACACTTATCTAAAGTTCTCAATAAAATTATTTCCATACTATTTAGGGAGAACCTCAACATCTATAGACCACCGTTCTATTCTCCTATTATTGTGACAACCCAAGAATTTAGATAATTTATAAGAATCTTAAATGATTGAATTAAGGTCAAATAATAGATCTAGACAGAAAATAAGTGAATGCGTTTGATGTTATTGGGATGGAATTTTGAGGATTTCAAAATTCGGTAAAGGAGATAGGTGAATTATTCAGGATTAAGGATTTATGTAAAGTATGTTCGGTGTTTATGGTTAATGATGTGTTCAGAATGTGGTTAAGGGTCATGGGTTGATCAGATAAATTACATCTGTGATAAACCCTAAGTTTATATTAAGAACGACATCGTTCAGTTAGAAAACCCTAACGTCTAATAAGAAACCCTAGAAATCGGATCTGAAAACCCTAGTTTCAGTTTCTGTTAAAGTGAAACCCTAATATGGGAATATAACGGAGAATTTTAATGCTTTAGTGCTATTAATTAAGTACTAATTAGGGTAAAGGTTAATTAATTAACAAACCCTAATTTTCAATTTTAGGAACCCTAATTGTTCCGTCAGAAACCCTAATGCTCAATTGTGGTTTTAATTGCTAAAATTAGCAATGCTAATTAGGAAAACCTAAACCTAATTATTTCAATTTATGAGTAATTAGAAAACTCTAATCTAATTACGAATATTTAATTTCTAAAATTAGAAAATTTATTTTCTATTAGAAAACCCTAATTTGTGGGTTATAAACCCTAATTCGCGATTTTTGAGCCCTAATTGTTCAGTGGTGAATTTAATTGCTATATTAGTAATGTTAATTAGGATATATATATATATATATATATATATATATATATATATATATATATATATATATATATATATATATATCCTAATTGTCGAGTTATTAGAAACCCTAACCGGATTAGGAAATCTAATTTCTAAAATTGAAATATTATTTTTATTTTTAAAACCCTAAAATGTGGTTTTGAACCCTAAATGTACAGTTGTGGCATTAAGTGCTAAATTAGCAATTTTAATTAGGATAAATTAGTCCTAATTAGCAAGATTGATTCATGATTAAGAGATTATGAAATAATTAGGAAGCCCTAATTATAAGTTAGAAATTTAAAATTTTCTATTTTTAATTGGAAATTTTTTTGAAAATCCAAGTTGCTAAATAATTGTGGGGTAAAATATAAACCCTAAAGGGTTAAACCCTAAACTCTAAAATGATCCAAACCCTAAAGATTAAGGACAAAGGACAAAAATGCCCTTTTAGTGTATTATTTTAGCTAACTTGCAAATCTTGGCAAATCAAAAGTTGTTCAATAACCCTAGAGCTAACCTAGCCTAGCATGTGCAAAATCTCAGCAACTCAGCTCCTTTTTGACAGCAAACATCAATCATACATGCATCATGCAATATATAAAGATTGGGAGAGAGAAAATGTACACATTTTTGTTTATTTTCCAAACTTGCTCTCACCAACTCTTACTTCTCTCTCAACCTCCGAAAATCTAAGTTAGATCAGTCACAATTCAAGCCCCACGTGTACCAGAAACAGATCAAAGGATCAGATTCAAGAATTAAAGCATAAAAGGTATAAAACCCTAAATCGTAAAATTTTATGATCTAAAGTTTGATGTTGTAATTGATTGGTTAAATATGTGTTTTAAGGTGTCAAATGATGATCTGGGTTGTCAAAACACAAACCCATAACATCAAAGTGCTCGGATTTGACATTTTAAGAAATCTAGAAAAATTTTAAAGCTGAGGTCTGACAATGAATGTCAGAGCCTCTAGATCTTTTTATGTTAGATGATTATTGTGTTTTATGTTATACATGTGTTCTATATCATGTCTACTGTGCTCTGAATCAAGAAACACGACCAGATCATGAATGGACTAAGAGATATGACCGGTCAAAGACCGTTGACTGTTCACGAAAAGTTAAATTCTGGGTAACCCAGAAAATTTTCAGTGGTCTGACAACATTTTTAACGTCTCAGATCTTACTATGGTTAATTTGTTATGTGATGTTGTTGGTCTTATCTTGTAGAATGACATGCAGGCTACGCATATATGCCTTTATATCACTCATATCCGTATCCTAATTGTAGAAATTAATGGTCAAACTATCGTTGACCAAGCTGTTCAAGAACATTTCTGGAAAACCCAGAAATGTTCAAGAACAGTTCGGACTACCACTTTGACCGAGCTAGATCTTTTGTATGTGATATTGTTAGACTAATTTTATGTTATAATGTTATACCCTGGCATGTGTACTACAAGATTAAACCATTAGATATCATAAACAAAGCATAGACTGTAAATTACAAGGATCGAAAACTAGTACCTCGTCTGTTCTTCATTTTCTGGAAAACCTAGAAAATGAAGAACATAGTTGTCAGACATTTCGGGAGCCCAGATCTTGCTGTTATGTTGTGTTATGATTGAGATGTTGGTTGGATGTTGTAGTGTTACATACCTACTATACGATCACACTTCAAACGAACCCATAAACTGACCGGAACCCAGATTAATTGTTGGTCAAACGTCCACCCTAGAACTCGCGTCTGTCAGTGTTCTTGAGCCAAGAACACCAACGGCGACAGGCAAGTGTCGCTAAAGGCCTATAGCGACATATTATTATTATTTTTCCAGAAATTAATTTAAAATTAGAAAAAAATGGTTTTTAATTATTAAAAATACTAAATAAATTCTGAAAAATTATTTTAAAGTTTAAAAAATAGTTTTTAACTATTTTGAGTATATTTTGAAAATATTTAATATTTTTGGAATATAAATGGTATTTATTTATTTAATTATAATATTAAATAAATTATTTAAAAATAGTTTTAATTCATGAAAAATCATTAAAAATAATATTATGGTATAAAAAAATATTTTAAGTTATTTTTGATGACTTTTAATATTTTGGGATGAATTTTATTAATTAATCAATATTAATGATAATTAGTTTATTTAATGAATATATAAAATAAATTAAGGAAAAATGGAATTAATGATTTAAAAATTATACAAAAATGATTTAAGTGTTATAAAAATATTTTAAGTTATAAAATATAACTTTTGATATTTAGTCATGAAAATATTAATATTTTAATATTAATAGCAATTATCGGATAATGGCTTAAAGTGTTGGAAAATCATATAAAAATGATTTTAAAGTATTAAAAAAACTTCGATATATTATAATTATATTATAATTATATTATAATATTATGTAATGATTTTCATTAATATTTTTAATAAATAAATATTAATGATTAAGGTATTAAGTGGTATTTAATTCATTTAAATACGGTTTTAAGGATTGAAAAATGTTGATAAATGGTAATAATTATCCGAAAATTATTACGAGCCTAGGAAAAATGTTTTGTCTGATTAGAAATTATCTGTGTTAAGTGTTAAGTGTTCAGGAAGAGTTTAATCAAACTTAAACTCGATATTCGTCCGACTAGACCGTCGGGATGATAGAATTGTGTCGGGTTCAACTCAGACTGCAATAGTTTGACTGGACATCTAGTCTTATGTGTGTTATAAACTGATAGGATTATGTGGTAATGTGTTTAGTTTATTCTGTGTGTATAAATATAATAGTATTATACTGTGATGATATTATTCTAATTATTGGAGATCTATATTATTAATACTAGGTCTTCGTGTAAAGCGTTATTAAATTGCATACGGTAATCAACGGTTCAGGCAAGTTTTCTTTTACTTAACTCTAATAAGAGTATGTTATTCAAGGTGATGGTTAATCATTGCTGATTGCCACGAAAATTGTAATCTATACATCTTGCATGTATAAGTCAGGTATGAAAGGTTGATCACCTTCATTACCAGTTGGTTCAGAAATGTTTGTTCATGTATAATACTTGTTCAGTCAAAAATTTGTTCGTGCTAGTTCTCAATTATATTGATGAATTATAGCAAGCCCTTTATTCATACTCTTCAATCATGATATATCGTTATATTATTGTATATAAACTTGATGGGCAACTTTCATGCTTACCCTTGCTATATCGTGATAAAACATTGCAGGTAAAGCTAATGCGTCGTATACAGGAAACGATTAAAGCCAAGTTCAGCTTGGGATATAAAGTGCGACTAGTTTGTAATAATGTATTTGATAAATATTGATGTGTAATAGATATTTTATGAAATGTGTATTAAGTTAAGGTTACTCGACCTTGGGGAAAAGTGTGTAATTTTAATGTATAAACAATTTATGTTTATATCTTCCGCAAATAGTGTTAGAAATAGTATACCGGATCCGCGGCGATTTGGGGCCCTGGGTTCGGGGCTGCTACAATTATCCCCGCATGACTCGGCAACACTCTTATTACCTGAAAGGATTTATGAAGCAAAAGGGTGAGAACAACTAGCCCAGTAAAGAATATCATAACTAAAGATAATTAAATTATTAATAGCTTTCATCAATAATAAATCAGAGATTTAGAACATATGGTAGATGATAAAAATTTTCAACCATAGTTGCAGCGGAACGAGCAATCCATTAAAAGAGTCAAATAGACCATCAGGTCTATTATCTTCTCCATGTTAAAAGTCCACCAATAATGTTTTATCCCTGTAACATCAATCAACAATTCATGTCCACAATCATATGAATAACTCATAATCATAATTGTGATTCTGAATTCATTTTCGCACCCAGGACGAAGATAATTTTCATCACCTATCTTCACCTGAAACATCAAAAATCATGGTTATACCAAATCACAATTCTTACTCATAATCATACTAATAAATTCATCTTTGCACTATGGCCAAAGATGTACAACTGTATAACCAATAACTAACAGTTCATCTTTGCACTACAGGCCAAAGATACACAACTGTAAAACCAATAACCAACAGTCCATCTTTGCACTACATGCCAAAGATATACAACTGTAAAACCAATAATGCTGAGACTCAGCTTAATAGTATCACGACCACGAATTATCTATGCACTACGGGCCAAGGATATTCGTGTTTTCAATTACGATTATGATTATACCGAATAATCCCTGGTCATAATCATACCAAGTCCATCTGTGCACTACGGGCCATAAATGACTTTTACCACATCATTTGTAACATTACGGTCATGATTATATTGAATAATCCCTGATCATAATCATACCAAGTCCATCTATACACGTAAGTCACAGATGACTTTCAACACAATATAAGCATGAGGATCATGACAACGATATAAAGAATCAATCAAATGAGATAAAGATAAATATTAAACATTTATAATATAAATTGTCCAGGGTTCAAGAATATTCCAATGTTATCAATCACTTAATAATCTCATAATCTAATATCATTAATTTTATAACAATATTTTAATTATTTCTTAAACTTATAAATAATTTATTTCAATTGTTTACACTTTACCAAATAATGCATTTAATCATTCAAAAATGTCATACTCATAAGATTTCATCACCAATGATCAAATCCCTTATCAAAAATCTGCATATACCCTATATAGGATTCCCAGGCCATAAAAATCCTATTTACCTATTTTTAACTTCACATAACATATTTAACTCATATACTCATAACTAGTGCATTTTCATGAAAAATACCAAATCAATCCAAAAAATATTTCTTTTCTGGGATTTAGTAGAATATAGTCCCATATTGAACATATATGTTTCTCAGAATTTTTAAAATTCATTTACTATTTTTCATACATTAATTTCTAATTAATACCTTAAGAAATTAGCTACCTCAAGTATAACTCCAGATATTCCCAAACCTTGGCAGGATCTAACACATGTTAACGTGATCTTCCAGTTTAAATTTCATGGTCATTGGAGTTATTGAACTCCGGTTATAGCATTTTTCGTCGAAAAAACCTAAATATTGAAATGGTCATAACTTGCTCATTTTAAGTCGGAATGAGTTCATTTTTGGACAAGAGGTACTTTATACCATATATTTTCATGTCCCAAAAGGCTGGAATTTTTCTCACAAATTAAGTGGCCGAAATAGCCCTTTTAATATTTTGGGCAGTAGCCTTTTTGGTGTTTTGCAGTTTTTGACTCTTTTCCTAAAATCAGTTCACACGAAAATCTACAACATCTTTTCCAGTGATTCCACTTGGATAAGTTAGAAAACTCATAGATCTAACTCTAGAACTTAACCACACTCAAAAATTCGAAATATAATAGGAGATATGGTCAATTGAATTTCATATTCCATTTTCACAAAAATCTGATTTTCAACCCTTTGTGATTTCTAAGAAACTTTCATGTTTTCACATAATAACCAACATAACTTATCATAACACTTACTAATACTACATATACCCATGACTTTCATCAGTCCAATACTTTTATTATGACTTTCATCATAATCAATAGTCCAATGCTTATATTATAACTTTCATTATAATCCACGTAAACAGATTATTTCCACAATTTAATAAGGAATGAATACAAAGGATCATTCACCATGCATGTGGTAATCCACATAGACATGTTATTACAACATAATAATAAATAATGGAACCAGGTCATGCGTAAACGCACAGACAGGATATTCTGACAAAATAATAAAGAATGGAATAACAACAAAATTCACCATGCATGCGATAGACCGCACAGATAGGTTATTCCAACAGAATAATAAATAATGGAACCAGGTTATGTGTAAATGCACAGACATGATATTCCGATAGAATAATAAAGAATGGAACCAGGTCCTGCGTAAACACACAGACATGATATTCTGACAGAATAATAAAGAATGGAATAATAGAAGAATTTCACCATGTATGCGGTACTTCACATAGACATGTTATTCTAACATAATAATAAAGAATGGAATAGCAGAAGAATGTTACCATGTATACGGTAGTCCGCGTATACAGGTTATTCCAACAGAATAATAAGGAATGGAATAACAATAGCTCTCTTCATGAATACGAAAGAAATAATACCTTAGAAGTACAACAAATAATATCCCTTACCTTAGAACAAACTGGATATAGGAGAAGTGAAGTAGTAGAATACTTTTTTTCTTTTCTCTATATAGTTTATCTCTCTAGAATTTCAGTAAATTCATAAGAAATAATGAAGGAACGAGCTTCTATTTATAGGAGAATGACTGAATAGTAACTAATTCCTGAACGGTCCAGATTGATTTACTTTTAAACGGACGGTCCAGATTGGTTTACTATAAAATATTCTAATAAAACAAAATCTTTTAAATAAAATATAATATATTCTATTTATAATCTAATAAAATGAATAACTTTATAAAAGTATTATGTTTTATATAAAAAGTTTTTCTGTTTTATTACATTAATAATACTAATAAAACAAAACTTTACCATCATTATTATAATTCACATTATTAATCGACCAGGTCGTTCCCAGGAAAGAGGGGGTTTTCTAATAAAGATTTCTCCCTATTGGCGCGCAATTAGGTGACCAAACCTCTCCTTGGCAGAACTTCTAGACATCGTTAATATTGTAAATAATAATATTAACAACTTTGTTATCTTAATTATTAATTTAATAATATATAAAATATCGACAATAATTGAATCAAACTGAGTGACTTCTCGCGTAAACATTAATAATCAATACCGTGAGCTACTATGCGACCACGCGTATTTTATCACCAATTATTTTATGACAACTTGCTTACTTTGAAAATTTTTTAAATGTCACCCTTAACTTTAAACCTTTATCAATTTAACTATTCATCAAAATAGAAAAATTGAATACTTTTATTTCATAAAATTCGGGGTCTCACACTAGCTACCTCTAAACAGCCAAAATCTCTGAATAAGTTATCAAAAGCTATCGAACCTCTCTCTACCTCCCTTATTCAAACCCTAAAACTCTCTTCAAAGCCTAATTCTATCAAACCTTAAGCTTTGCCCTAATTATATTCAATTATCTCTCATTAGACCCTTGAACTTAAATACACATACTACGAACTCTTCAAAATGGCAGATTGGTGAGTAATCAATGGCATTTAGCTCAGAATAAAGACGTTTGAGAAATCTGAGAAGAAATTCAGAAATATTCTTGAACTTGTAAAGGAGGTTGGGTTCTCAAAAGGTTGGGTTCTCAAAATGCATGGAAGTAAACACTGGAATATATGCTGACCTGGTTAAGGAATTTCACTCGAACGTAACTATAAATTCTATAATTCTTTCCCCCAAGGTTAAGGGTAAGATTCTGAAGCTAAATTCTTCTGACATCAATTAATACTTAAGCCTTCATAATCGAGATCTGAAAAGCCTGAAAGAGATCGACACTGAAAAAGCTAAGAAGATTATGCAGTACAAAAGAAACCCAAACCTGAAGGATATGAAGAAAAAGGAGTTTCCTGAAGAATTCGAGTTCTTTGCTGAAATAGTGGTAAATGTATCTTATGCAAAGACACTACACATGATACTGTGATTGACCAACAACTAAAGATTATGTCTGCTATAGTCCTAAAGGAACACATCAACTTTGGAGCTATCCTGCTTGATCAAATGTCTAAATGGCTAGATAAGGAAGAAAAGAAAAGGTTAACTGAAAAACCCCTCACAAAGGTTTTTCATGGAAGGTTTTTAAGTATCATCCTGAAGAAAAAGTTAAAGTATAAAATTAAGGATGATAATGGTGAAATTCTTAATATTCATAAAGTAATGTCTCCACAGCTGTTTATAAACTAGAAGAAAAATCCCAAGGAAAACAAGAGGCTAATAACAACTAGGAGCAGCAGCAAGGTCTTAGTTAAGAAGAGGAAGGCACAAGAGGTGGAAAGCTCTCAATCTGATGACTCTGTATCTGTAGCAGCCACACTAGCAAAGAAGAAGAAAACAAAGGTGATGAAGAAGTTAGTTCCAGCTCCTTAAAAAAGTCTATCTACTCAAGAGGAAAGGGAAAACGTAGAGTCTAAAAATTAGGAGGGATCTGAAAGCCTCAAGGATAAATCATCGAAGAACAAATCTAGCAATGAAGAAGAAGCTAAGTCTATGAAAGAAATAGCCAAATCTGGCAAAGAAGAAGAATGTGCAAGCCCTATGGCTAACTCTCAGATCATCCACTCTGATGATGAAGAAATGTTGCAAGTTGACACAGTTGCATCTCTTACTGAAAATGCTCCAACAAGTTCACATGATGGCTCCAAAGATGTTGAGTCTGAAGAAGAAGGACCTGCCCCTACTGATGCTAAATATGAAGGAAGCTTATCTGATGATTCAGAGGGTTCACATTTTGAAGAAGAACAAAAGTCTGTCTCTCCTGTAGTTGAACCTCCAAAGAGAAGATGCTGAAGAATGAACTAATGATGAAAACCAGCATGAAGAATTCTCTAATGAATTTTATGAAAGGAGTCAGCATGATTCAAGCTCAGAAGGTGAAGAAATGGAGAATGATGATAAAATGAAGAAACAAACTGATGAGTCCGATGAGGGAAATCTACAAAGGTCTAATTCCAGTTTAGAACAGAGAGAAGATGGAAGAAACTACAGTTCTGCAGAAGAACAACCAGAAGATTTTCACATTCCCCACCTTGTTCATCACAAGAGAAGAATTATAGTGGAAGTTGATGAAGAACAACTAGGTATGCTTCTCGAAAGATGGATTAATCATAGAAATGAAAGGCTAAATGTGGTAATGATCACCTCAGAAAACATGCTCAATAATCGTAGAGCCATGAAGCTGGACACTTCAACTGTGATTTATGAGCCTGAAGATAAGAATCATGCAATAAGATGGTTTTACTCTAATATGCCATGGGTGAAGGCATCCCTCACTAAAGACAACAACTATCTCATATGGGTCTTCTCTCACCTTCCCAACGTAGAGCTGTTGGCACAGAACTTCCCAAGAGTAAAGAAGTTTGCAACTCAGATGATAAATGACCAGTCTCACTACAAAGACTAGTGACATGCTGGAAACCACTACATTCCCTATTGTAGTAGAGTGGGTTCTGATGGTAGAAGGATCATGGCCAAGGAGATGATCGTAGAGTCTTTTCACTCTACCATTGAAAATGATCAAGTTCAGTTTGAGAAGTTTCCTTCTGACCAGACACATTTGTCTGATATTCCTTCATCATTCAATAGTGATTGGCACTCAACAATTTATCATATTCTCACTGCTTTCGAAAAACTGTCTGAGAATGAAAATCGTAGAGTCGACTATGATTCTCAACAAGAGCCTTCCTAACCACATGACCAAACTCCTATGGAGCATGAGTTAGTAAAGAATTCTGATGAATTAGCTGAGTAGATATCAATCATCACTGAAGAGGCAAAGATGTTGACAGAAGCAGGAGATAATGAGGTTCAAGACAGACTTCAAGCCGCTATAACTTATATATCTCTCATAATCTAAAAGTGAGACCAAATCTATCTAAAGGCTCTAAATGATCAGAAGGCAGAAGTTCTACGAGCACAGAAGGATACTGAAGAGCAGATCATATCCCTCTCTGACAAGATTGACAATTTAAATCAGTCTCTTTCCCTATAGCTTCAACTAAGCCAACAAGAACTTAAGATGGAAGTTGGTAACTTATCTTACTTGATGGAACAACTTGTGTCCAACATGGAGCAGCTCTCACAAGTGATTAATGAGAAAAAAGGGGAGAAAAAGAGACATAGAAAAAGGAACTCAAGGAAGAACAAGGAGATCAGAAGAAAAAAAAAGATAAGAAAGCCAAGAGGAAGTCAACGAAGTAGATAGGAACAGCAGTATCAAAATCATCATCTGAGGGGGAGTCAAAGGACGATATCCCATGAGTGCAGAGTTTGAGGGGGAGCCAGAAAAAGAAGAAGAGCATGAATCTGAGGAGGAGCAGAGAAAAGAAATAAAGTCACCATATCAGGGGGAGAAGGAGCAAAAAGACTAAGCAAAAAAATACCTGATCAACAGAAATCCTAGAAGACACACATGGAGCCAAAGAGGTACATCTCTAATTAGTTAGGTATATTTTTGATCCAGGATGTATAATGTCATAGCTTATATAATTCCACATTATTATCAATGACATTCATGATTATCTATTTTAGAAATACAACTGCTCACTATATATAAGATTCATTTATAACATGCATATGCACTAATTATTTCTGTCATAATCAAATAGGGGGAGATTGTCAAGAATAAGCATGTGAATGATATTCCTATTTATATATAATTTGATTGTATGAATGAATATGAAAGTATGCTTGACTAAGAAAAGCTGTAAAGTCCTTTGATAGATAATAGGAATATATGTACAAGGACTTAGAATAAATTGATCAAACATATTAGGTTGATCCTATATAAGCAAAACAACTTTGTAAAGTCCTTAAAAAGAAATGATGTAAAATGACTATAAATGAAGAAAGATCAAGCTTGTTAGGTTGATCTTATAATATAATAGATAGGCTAGTCTGATCGTCGAGCATTGCACCAAAAATCATAGTCTACCAAGAGAGTCAAGGAAAACTCAAAAGCTATCAAGACAGAATCGTAGTCTACAAGATAGTAGATCTCAGAGTTCGTAGACTTCCAGGAGAGGCGAGGACGGATCGTAGTGTGTCGAGGAGAACTTCCTCGGAGTCATAGTCTGTTGAAGAAAGTGATCTTTGCGGGTTGCCTTATTCAACTTCCTGTAATCCATGCAAACCCTCCAACGAGTCACTGTCCTTGTCGGAATTAGCTCGTTGTCTTCATTTTGTTCCACGGTCATTCCTCCCCTTTTTGGCACACATTGCACCGGACTAACCCACTTACTGTCTGAAATCGGGTATATGATAACCACATCCAACCATTTCAGTATTTTCTTTTTCACTACTTCTTTCATGATTGGATTGAGTTGTCTCTGTTGCTCCACTGTCGGTTTTGCATCGTCTTCCATCAGAATTTTGTGCATACAAAAGGATGGGCTGATTCCCTTGATATCTGCGATTGACCATCCTATAGCCGATTTATGGTCCCTCAGCACTCTCAACAACTTTTCTTCCTATAATTCGTTAAGTGCAGTAGAAATAATAACAGGTAAAGAATTAGAATTGCCTAAATACGCATACCTTAGGTGTTTAGAGAGTGGCTTAAGTTCAAGAGTCGGTGGCTCCTCAAACAACAGTTTCATCCTTGTTGTGTCTTTCTCCTCCGTGTGCAATGGTTCAAAGGGTGTTTTAAATCTTCTAACTCGTGGAAAGGAGTCTAGCATCTGCAAGTAGTCCACAAATTTCGGATTATCTAACTCATCATCTCTCAATAGTGTCGTTTCCAATGGACCGTTCCCCAAACATTTACCCATGTCTTCGCTGATTATCTGGTCAATGATATCCATCTTGAAACATTCTTCTTCATCCAAAGGGAATTTCATGGCCTTGAACACATTAAATTTTATTTCTTGATCTTGGACCCTCATAGTTAGTTCACCTTTTTGTACGACGATGAGTGTCCTACCCGTAGCCAAGAAAGGCCTCCCTAGGAAAATTGGGATGTTCTTATCTTCCTCAAAATCCAAAATTATGAAATCCGCGGGAAATATAAACTTGTTAACCTTGACCAATATGTCCTCTACAATGCCTCTCGGGTACGTGAATGACCTATCTGCCAATTGTAATGAGAAGTTCGTAGGCTTTGGAGCTGGCAAACCCAATTCTGTATAAACTGATAACGGCATAAGGTTCACACTCCCCCACAAATCACATAAACATTTATTGAATGCCATGTTCCTAATCGTGCACGAAATGGTGAAACTCCCAGGATCTTTCAACTTTGGTGGCAACTTTCGCTGTAAAACCGCACTACACTTCTTTGTTAATGCCACTGTTTCAAAATCTTCCAACTTCTTTTTCTTGGATATAATCCCTTTCATGAATTTAGCATAACTTGGCATCTGCTACAGGGCTTCTACAAACGTGATGTTAATATGAAGTTTCTTAAAAACTTCCAAAAATTTCGCGAACTGCTTGTCTAGTTTTTACTTTTGGACTCTCCACTGAAACGGCGGTGGAGGATACACAACTGCCTTATCATTTAACTTTGTTTTTTCAATTTGGTTATCCTCACACTGTTTTTCTTTAACCACTTTGTTGTCATCCACTTTGTCTTCCGGTATAGCTAAATTTTCTGCATTTTCCCCATCTAGATGTTTTCCACTTCTCAAAGTGATTTCCTGACACTGCTCATGTTTTCCCTTCGAATTTCTTTTGGTGTCACTCGGTAGAGTCCCTTGTGGTCTATTGTTCAATGCTAAGGCATGTTGTCCCATCTGATTCAATAGATTCTTGATGGCTATCTCTTGGGATTTCATTTCCATTGCTTGATTTTTCATAGCCACCTCATTGCTTATTATGTACTTTGTCAAGAACTCCTATAAATCTGATTTCCCCTCTTGATGTTGAGTTGGTTGTTGATGATTCTGAAATCCTGGGGGATGTGATGGTCTTGGAGCTTGTTGATGCTGATTGTTACTCCATGAGAAGTTAGGATGATTTTTATTCCCTTGATTGCAAGCATTCTGGTATGTATTCTGTGTAATTCTGTTGTAGCTACCCATAAATTGCACTAACGCTGAATTGATTGCGTATTGATCTGTAGGATGCTCACCTGCATATAATTCACAAATTACTACAACCTGTTGTACCTGTACCCCTGGCATGGCATCCAACTTCTTAGAGAGTGCTGAAAATGTGCTTGTATTGCCATCACTCCATCTACTTCTAACACGCTAGCTACCTTCGTCTGTGTCATTCTTGCTATGGGCCACTGGTAGTTGTTAGTTGTCATAGTCTCTATCAACTCCTAAGCCTCCTCATAACATTTAGCCATAAACGCTCCTCCCGAAGCTGCATCAATACTAGTTCTGAGATTTTCGTTCAATCTGTTGTAAAATGTGTTCATCTACAACCACTTAGGTAATCCATGATGCGGACACTTTCTGAGAAATTCTTTATATCTTTCCTATGCCTCATATAATGACTCCCCGTGTTGCTGTTCAAACATCATTATCTTATTCCTCATTTTTGCAGTTTTCACTAGTGGGAAGAATTTTGCAAGAAATTTCTGAGCAAGGTCTTCCCAAGTAGTTATCGATCCCGGTGGTAGAGAATGTAACCAACTCTTCGCCTTGTCCTGTAGAGTAAATGGGAATAAGGGAAGTCTCACCACGTCATCCGACACCCCATTGTACCTGAAGGTGTCATAAATCTCCAGAAAGCTGACTAAATGTTCGTTTAGATCATCATTTGCCAATCCCCCAAACTGAATTGAATTTTGAATCATTTGAATCTTCCAAGGCTTGATTTCAAATGTGTTTGCAGCTATAGCAGGCCTGGTGATACTCGACTGCAGCTCAGTCACCTTGGGTGTAGCAAAATCTCTCAACGCTTTCTGATCTTCAGCAGCCATTGCCTCTTCTTTTTCAGAGTTTTTGAATTCTTCTCTTGTTTCCTTGATCCACTTACTTAGCCTTTGGAACCATTTCTCAATGTTGTCCTCAAAAGGAAGCAAGTCTGGATTTTTGGACCGCGTTTGCATAAACCACTTCAAAAACCTGAAATAAGACGAACAAAACAAAAATAAAAATGTTTAAGTAAAACTGGACTAATTAAACTGATATCGTAAAATATTAAAATCTATACTAAAATTATCCCCGTCAACGGTGCCAAAAACTTGTTGGGTAAAATCTAATTATGCACAATCACGCAAGTATACGTGGTCAACAAGTAATATAATAGTAAGTAGAGTATCGTTCCTACAAATAAAAATTTAGTAATAATTTTAACCTCACAATTATCAATTTCCTATTAATCCTAATTTTATTAAACTATCCAAAACAATGATTAAAATTTTAAAAACTAAATTATTAATAAATATATGATCACAGACCAATTACAAATATTAAAACCATTCAAGAAGGGTTCAGGGAATGCTAAGTACCAGACGAAGTCTACCAAAAGCTCAAACACTTAGCAAACCCAAATGTTGATGGTGCACAGCTGACATCAGATGAAGATGAGTAGAAAAAACTGAAGATTAGCTGCACTAGAGAAGATGTGGTCCAGATTCGAAGCAAAATACAAAGAGGACCATGCCATGATGCTAAGTACAGAAGATGTTCAAGCTTAAAGACATCTTAGCAGCAAGACACCACCACCAACAACAACAAATACAATAACAAGAAGCCAAGGCCTGAGGGGTCTTTATCCGGAGGGACTAAATGAAGTTCCTATCCTGCTGGGCTTGAAGAGTTACAAGGGAACTAGAGGAGTTCCAAGCTTGCTGGGCTTGAAGAGTTCTTAGTAAACTGAAGTTCTAAGACTGCTAGCCTTGAAGGAATCTTAGTGATTGAGGGTGCTGCCCTTCCTTAGTAGAAATCCTGCTAGTGAAAGCAGAAGCGTGGATTAGGAGCTTGAGTCTCTAAACCATTTAAATCCCTTGTGTCTTTTACATTCAGTTATTTACATTCAGTCATTTACATTATGTTCTTAACTGCCATAATTGTTATGTATGTATTAACTACTTACCACTTAACTAATTCTTAGAACAATGTATGTATGATTGATAAGTGGATTTTATATACGCGATTCAATATCCATTCCATGCTTAATTATTGCTAAATCTTCACGATCATGTTCATTTTTACTTGTTTTATGTTATTTCATGTGTAGGATGGTGGTTGTAGCATTCAATGGACATTTGGAACTATTTGGTATGATTTGAAGTAAATTAGAGCAAACTTGGAAGAACTTGTGGAATTCACCAAGTCATTTAGCAGAAGATAGGCCCGCTGGGGCGGGCTCTTTTACACTATACACCCCCGCCGGGGTGAGGGGTCTTGATCTCCAGTTATCAGAAAGAATGCCCGCTGAGGCGGGCTATTTTGTACTGTGTACCCCCGCCAGGGCGGGGGGGGGGGGTCTTAAGTCGAGTTAACAGAAAGGGGGCCCGCTGGGTGTGGGCCTAATTAGTGTATGAACCCCCGCCTGGTCGGGGGGTGTCGGTTCTGGAGTGTCCTGTTTTGAGCAAATTTTTTTTGGGGCGTTTCTAGCAACTTGAATGACAATGGAACTCTAATTGATGAAAATTTCGGCTGGAGCTTGTATGCTAGATATCTAGTACTCTATCAACAAAAATTTGAACTGGACGGAGGGGACATTACGAAGATTCTAAGCTGAGTTTTTGAGAGCAAGTGTGGAGGAGTATTTCTGGAGATTTTCAAGACAATTGCAATTCTAGTTAACGTGAAGGGTTTTTTTCAATATTCTTCGTGTTAGACTATTATTTGTAATTGGAAGGATGATTTCTATGATTTCTTTAGTGTTTATTTCGTTCATCATGAACTAATTTACTTTTTAGGCTTATGATGGATCCTTGAGTGAATCAATGATTTTGTAAACTTTGCTTTCCAATTTAATAATCTATTTATAGTTTTATCTATATTGATTTGTGCTTGAATCTATGAATTGCATGATCAACAATTCTTTGTGGAATTGGATGGATTCGAGAAAGGATATTCAATTCTAGACCTAGTTAGTATAGTATGTGTTCATGATTTTGTGAATAACTTAATCTTGTGCAATGTTAAGGTAGAGATATGCTTGACATCGCATGTAATCGGATAGAGAACTTATTCTTCAACCTTCTTTAATTGTAATTCACATAGAGATTTAGTGGGTTAGTTGATTAAGGTGTTTAACGGATTTCTACCTTAATTGTGGATTGACGTTAATATGGTATTAGTGCATCGAGAGGTGGTTAATAATACTTTCGTGTTCTTGATTAATAAACTGGAATAGTACATTGAATTAGAATAAAGGTGTTAAAATCAAAGTGAAGCTTAGGGTGAAATTATAAGTCTAATTCTCCATTAATTGTTTGAAATTCCAAATTTTAATATTTGTGATTCTTTGTGTTAGTTTAATTATTCTTTAATTTAGAATCATTAGTTATAATTATTGAGTTGATTTGTTTAATAAAATTAGGGTTAATAGGGAATTGATAATTGTAAGTTTAGATTATTGCTAGTTAGTCTCTGTGGGAACAATACTTTACTCATCGCTATATTACTTGTTGACCACGTATACTTGCGTGTTGTGCGTAATTAAATTTTACCAAACAAGTTTTTGGCGCCGTTGCTGGGGACTGTTTAATATAATTCTTAATATTTTTACAATATCAGTTTAATTAATCCAGTTGTACTTAGACATTTTTATTTTTGTTTTTATTTTGTGCTTCTTATTTCAGGTGTTGGAAGTAGTTTATGCAAACTCGGTCCAAGAATCCAGACCTGTTGCCTTTTGAGGACGATATTGAGAAAAGGTTTTAGAGGTTGAGTAAGTGGATCAAGGAAAGAAGGCAAGAATTCATAACATCTTTAAAGGAAGAGGTAACAATAATGGCAGCCGAAGATCGGAAAGCATTAAGGGACTTCGCAACACCCAAGGTAACTTAATTGCAATCAAGCATCACCAGGCCAGCAATAGCAGCAAATACATTCGAAATTAAGACTGGGATGATACAAATGATTCAGAATTCAGTTCAGTTTGGTGGATTTACAAATGATGATCTGAATGAGCATCTAGTCAGCTTTCTGGAAATGTGCGACACTTTTAGGTTCAATGGGTTTTCGGATGAGGCAGTGATACTTCGATTGTTTCCATTCTCTTTACGGGACAAGGCGAAGAGTTGGTTGCATTCTCTACCGTTCGGTTCAATAACTACGTGGGAGGATTTAGCTCAGAATTCCTCGCAAAATTCTTTCCACCGGTGAAAACTGCGAAGACGAGGAACGAGATAACGATGTTTGAACAACAACATGGGGAATCATTATATGAGGCCTGGAAAAGATACAAAGAATTTCTCAGAAAAGGCCCACATCATGGATTACCCCCAGTGGCTACAAATGAACACCTTTTACAATGGACTACATTGGAATCTCAGGAGAAGTATCGATGCAGCATCGGGCGGGGCATTCATGGCTAAGAGTTACGAGGAAGCCTACGAGTTGATTGAAACCATGTCGGCTAATAACTATCAGTGGCCCACAACAAGAATGAAATGGGCGAAGGCATCTGGGGTATTAGATGTAGATAGTATGACAGCGATGCAAGCACATATATCTGCACTCTCAAAGAAGTTGGAGTTGGTGACAGCAGCACAAGCACAACAAACACAGTAAGTACAACAAGTGGCAATAATATGCGAGTTGTGCGCAGGAGAGCACCCAACAGAGCAATGCGCTATTAATCCAGCATCTGTGTAGTTCATCAGAAATTACAACAGAATTCTGCAGAACATATACCAGAACACATACAATCAAGGAAATAGGAATCATCCGAATTTCTCATAGAGTAACAACCAGCAAAATCAAGCTCTACGACAATCATATTCCCCATGTTTTTAGAACCAGCAACAACCAGCTCAATATCAAGAAAGGAAATCAGATCTAGAGGAGTTGTTGACAAAATACATGACTAGCAATGATGTGGCTATGAAAAATCAAGCAATGGCTATGAAATTGTATGAGATGGCTATGAAATTACAAGAGATGGCAATCAAGAATCTAGAGAATCAGATCGGACAAATTACGTTGGCATTGAATAATAGACCACAAGGGACATTACCAAGTGATACAAAGAGAAATCCAAAGGTTAACCATGAACAGTGTCAAGAAATTACATTGCGGAGTGGAAAACATCTCGAAGGTACTACTGCAGAAAATTCAGCAACTCCGGATGAAAAAGTTGATGATAGGGATGTGTGTGTAGAAAGCAAAGGTGAGGATAAGCAAGGTAAGGAAACAATGCTAAACAATAAGTCAATTATTTATCCACCTCCACCATTTTAGCAGAGGGTCCAAAAACAGAAATTAGACATGCAATTTGCAAGGTTTTTGGCAATATTCAAGAAACTTCAGATTATTATTCCATTTGCAGAAGCCCTAGAACAAATGCCAAATTATGCAAAATTTATGAAAGAGATTCTGTCAAGAAAGAAGAAATGGGAGGATTTTGAGACAGTTGCACTAACCGAGGAGTGTAGTGCAGTGCTACAGCAGAAATTACCACAAAAACTCAAGGACCCGGGGAACTTCACTATTCTATGCATGATCGAAAATATGCACTTCAGCAAGTGTTTATATGATTTGGGGGTGAGTGTAAACCTTATGCCATTGTCAGTATACTTAGAATTGGGTTTGCCCGCACCAAGGCCTACGAACATTTCTTTACAGTTGGCGGATAGGTCAGTCACATATCCAAGAGGCATAGTAGAGGACATCTTGGTGAAAGTGGATAAGTTTATATTCCCCGTGGACTTTATCATTCTGGATTTTGAGGAAGACAAGAACATCCCAATTATCCTAGGGAGACCATTTTTGGCTACAGGGAGGACACTCATAGATGTACAACAGGGAGAACTCACTATGAGGGTCCAAAATCAAGAAATTAAATTCAATGTGTTTAAAGCCATGAAATTCCCTACAGACGAGGAAGAATGTTTTCGAATGGATCTAATTGAGCAAATCATCAGCGATGACATGAGCAAGAGTTTGGTAAACGATCCGTTAGAAACAACATTATTGGGGAATGAAGAGATTGACGATCCGAAATTGGTGGATTACCTACAAATGCTAGACTCGTTGCCACGAGTTTCCAGATTTAGAACACCATTTGAACTACTGCACACGGAGGAGGTAACTATTGAAAAACTGAAACCATCATTGAAAGAGCCACCAAAGCTGGAACTTAAGCCACTCTCTAAACACCTTAGGTACGCATACTTAGGCAATTCAAGTTCTTTACCTGTTATTATTTCAGCTGCACTTAACGAATTGTAGGAAGAAAAGTTGCTGAGGGTGCTTAGGGAACACAAGTCAGCGATCAGGTTGACAATCGTGTATATTAAAGGAATCAGCCCTGTATTTTTCACGCACAAGATCCTAATGGAAGAGGAGGAAAAACCAACGGTGGAGCAACAACGATGACTCAATATAATTATGAAAGAAGTTGTGAAGAAGGAAATTTTGAAGTGGTTAGATGCTGGCATCATCTACCCGATTTCTGACAGCAAATGGGTTAGTCCAGTGAAGTGCGTGCCAAAGAAAATAGGAATGACAGTGGTATAGAATGAGAACAATGAATTAATACTGAATAGAACAGTGACATGTTGGAGGGTTTCCATGGATTATAGAAAATTAAACAAGGCAACCCGAAAAGACCATTTCCCGCTACCATTTATTGATCAAATATTGGATAGATTGGCGGGACATGCGTATTACTATTTATTGGATGGGTACTCGGGCTACAACCAAATATTCATCGCTCCGGAGGATCAAGAGAAGACTACATTCACGTGCCCTTATGGCACATTTGCATTCAGGAGGATGTCGTTTGGGCTATGCAATGCACCTGCAACTTTCAAACGATGTATGATGGCCATTTTTTCAGATATAGTTGAGAAAAATGTTGAGGTTTTCATGAATGACTTCTCGGTCTATGGGAACAGTTTCGATATTTGCTTATAGAATCTGGTCATGGTGTTACAAAGATTTAAGGACACAAACCTCGTACTAAATTGGGAAAAATGCCACTTCATAGTTGAAGAGGGCATAATTTTGGGCCATAAGGTATCGGCTCAAGGATTGGAAGTTGATAAAGTAAAGCTAGAAACTATTAAAAAATTGCCTCCACCAAACTCAGTTAAGGGTATTAGGAGTTTCTTGGGACATGCTGGGTTCTACAGGAGGTTTATAAAAGACTTCTCTAAAATTGCGAAACCTCTATGCAGTCTTTTAGAGAAGGATGCGACGTTCAGCTTTGATGAAGAATGCGAGATGGCTTTTGACTTATTAAAGAGGAAATTGACTACAGCCCCCGTTATAGTTACACCAAATTGGAGCATGCCATTCGAGCTTATGTGTGATGCGAGCGACTTCGCGGTTGGGGCTGTTTTGGGCCAACATAGAGAAAAGGTGTTTTGACACCATATACTATGCAAGCAAAACACTTACAGAAACTCAAATGAACTACACAACCATAGAAAAGGAATTTCTTGCAGTGGTGTATGCGTTTGACAAATTTCGGGCTTACTTGATCGGGACTAAGGTGATAGTTTACAAAGACCATGCGGCAATTCGGTACTTGATAGCGAAAAAGGATGCTAAACCACGCCTTATCCGGTGGATTCTCCTACTTCAAGAGTTTGACTTAGAAATAAATGATAGAAAGGAGACGGAGAACCAAGTATCTGATCACTTGTCGAGATTGGAAAACCACGGGAAAGCAAAAGATGACAAATGTGAAATCAACGAATCATTCCCAGAAGAGCAACTGTTTGGGATTTCAGCAGAGATTTCATAGTATGGCGATTATACAAATTTCATTGTGAGAAACATCCTACCACCTGACCTCACAAGACAACAGAAAAGGAAATTTCTTCACGATGTGAAAGGGTACATGTGGGATGATCCATATTTATTCAAGTAGTGCGCCGACAAGATGATTCGACGGTGCGTCCCATATAGTGAAGTGAAGAATATTCTGCATGAGTGTCACTCATCGGCGTATGGCGGGTATTATGGGAGTGAGAGGACAGCAGCGAAGGTGCTGTAATGTGGTTTTTATTGGCCCACGTTATTCAAAGATGCCCACCAATTTGTCAAACAATGCGATAGGTGTCAAAGGGTGGGCAACATTTCAAAATGTAATGAGATGCCCTTACAAACGATTCTGGAAGTGGAAATTTTTGACGTATGGGGTATCGATTTCATGGTACCATTTCCCTCGTCATTGAACAATCAATACATTCTTCTCGCAGTGGACTACGTGTCAAAGTGGGTTGAAGCTGCAGCTCTACCAACAAACAATTCTAAGGTGGTCCTCAAATTTTTTCAAAAGAACATCTTCACGAGGTTTGGCACACCAAGAGCAATTATCAGTGACAAAGGTAGTCACTTATGTAATAAGTCATTTACTGCTCTTTTGGCCAGGTATGGGGTCAACCACAAGATAGCTATAACATATCACCCTCAAACCAGTGGACAAGCTGAGGTATCAAACAGAGAAGTCAAAAAGATATTGGAGAAAGTGGTGAATCTGAGTCGGAAAGATTGGTCGCTGAGATTGGATGATGCTTTATGGGCCTACCGGACTGCATACAAGACGCCAATCGGGATGTCACCATATCAACTATTGTACCGGAAGGCATGTCATTTTCCGGTAGAGCTACAGTATAAGGCATATTGGGTTGTTCAAAAAATCAATTTTGATTAAACAGCTGTAGGTGAAAAGAGACTACTTCAATTGAATGAACTCGATGAATTTCGCCTTCACGCCTATGAGAATGCCAAACTATACAAAGAAAAACTCAAAAGATGGCACGACCAGAAAATTTTGCGTCGAACATTTGAGCCAGGACAATCAGTACTCTTGTTCAATTCACGGCTGCGATTATCCCTCGGAACGCTTAAATCGAGATGGTCGGGACCATTCACAGTCAAGCATGTATTCCCTCACGCTGCAGTCAAAATCTACAGTCGCAATCCACTAGAAACATTCAAAGTCAACGGACACCGTTAAAAGCATTATTGGGGTGGAGAAGCCAACACCGACGTGATCACCATCACATTGACCGACACAATATAATCAGGAAGTAGTCAAGCTTAACGACTTAAAATCAAGTGCTAATTGGGAGGCAACCCAATTTTTAATTATTTATCATGTTTTATATTCATAATTGCTTAATTATAGTTTTCATTTCATTATTAGGTAGACGAATAAAAGAAATATCTAGTTAAACTCTTCACAATACATCATGTTATAGACAACTCACTAATCTTCTTGTTGTATGTCATGTAGGTCTGACAAATGAGCATTAAGTGAGCAAAAGTGGCTGCTAATGAACTACAGTGAAGCAAAAGTTAGGGCCTGACAGTTATGATGCTCGTCGGGGCGGGCCTTCCTAGTACTATAACCCCCGCCGGGGCGGGGGTCCTCAAACATGTTAGATAGAACACATGCCCGCCGGGGCGGGCCTTTTCAATACTATAACCCCCGCCGGGGCGGGGAGTCCATGAACTCAGAAGACAGAACATAAGCCCGCCGGGGCGGGCCTTCCTAGTGTAATACCCCCCGCCGGAGCGGGGGTCCTGGAATTCAGACAGATGTGGCAGTTACACAGATTTCTCCCATTCTCAATAATACCCCACTTTCCCACTTCCCCACTACTCCATTACTCCATAACCACCACCCACCACCATTATCTCTTCCCCACATTCCCAAAACCTCATAACTACATTCCACCTCTTCAATCCACCAATGGTAGCATTCCCTCTCCCTCTATAAATACCACAACATCTCATACAAACTCTCCCACCACGCTTGATATAAAGCAAAAAGAGAGTAGAGTTGTGAGCTAGAGAGATAATATTGAAAAGTTTGGGGGAAAGTTAGGGCAAAACCAGCAATTGGGAGAGACATGGATTCACAATCATCGTCGACACACCAAAGGGGGGAGAATTCCAGTCCATCTCAACCAACCCGCACCTTCGACCATAGGAAATTCGCAAGTGCCGCCATCGCCGACCGCTATGACTACATGCTCACCAAAGCCCTTACACCGGAGAGGGGGTTGGCACTGGATCCTAATGATGGGGAGCTTATGCCTCAAATTTACCAAAAGGGATGGACCAAATTCACCGAGGAGCCAGAACCAGCCGTTGTCAACATCTTCAAAGAATTCTACGCAAATGCTGATGACAAAGAACCATTCCAAGCATTTGTGCGAGGACGGTTGGTTCCATTTAGTGCCGACGCCATAAATACTTACTACCAACTAAAGGTTCCTCGCAACTGCCAGTATGATCATCTCCGTACTTCTTACTCGGATTTTGATGCCATTATCACGGAGATGACAAAGCCGGGAACATCGTGGATCAAGGGTCGAAAAGGAGGCACCGTGTTTCATAGCAAGGACCTTAGTCGGTATGGGAAAATATGGTATGCATTCTTATGTACAAAATTACTTCCATCCCAACATACCTCGAACGTCAGCAAAGAGAAGGCGTTGCTGTTGTACGCCATTGTGCAAGATTTTATCATTGACGTCGGGGCAATAATCTGTTCATCAATACGGCGGTACTTACATGGGAATTTTTCTAGAGGCTTGCCACACCCATCACTCATTTGTGGGTTGTGCTGCAATACCGAGGTTAGATGGTCCGACAACGAGCCCACACAATTTCCGCTTGCATTGCTTGACTCGAGAATGATAGCGCAATATTCTGTATGGGTAGGAGGCAAGTCACATCCACGCGGGGAGGGTTTCATTTTTTTGTTGGATTTGGATGACGATGTTGATGCAACAGAGACATTGGGGGATGACGATAAACCAATGGGCAATCAAGGGGCTGAGCAGGTACCACAGGCCGAGGCCATATCCAATTCTCAGTTCCTTACATTTTAAAATCAAATGAATGCACACACCAAGGAAACTCGTCGGGAAATGCGCCGATTGGCAATGAGGTAAGAGCATATGTTCGATGCTATGCACACATCTTTCGCCTCGTTGAATACAACTCTTCAAAGTTTCAACCCGGTGGCACAATTTCCATACCAACATCCTGGACCAATGCCTAGGTTCCCACCAAGTGATTCCGATGAAGAAGAACAACAACCACCTCCTCAGACTTAAGAAAATGCAGGGAAGTCCTCACGTACTTATTTTGACTAATCATCCAATGAGGACATTGTCTAACTTAAGTTTGGGGGATTTAAATACATGTTTGCATGCATTTATCTCATTTAGGTTGCATTTTATTTTTAGTATTACATGATAGCTTAGGTGCATTCATAGTAACTTAGGTTTTGCATAGTAGATAATCTTGTAATCTTGTAATGCATTTCGTTTTCTTTATGTATATAAAAAAAATTTACTTCGTAAATATTGTGTTGCGTAAGTCCATCAATGTTGTGTTTCATATAGTTTGTGGGCCAATGATGTGATTGACAATAAGTTAACAAATACAGTATTGAGTATTAGAACTATGATACAAGTTCTGTTATGAATCGAATCTTAAGCTTGGTTGAAACTGGTATAAAAGGTTATCACGTTTAACAAACATTTGTGTTGATTGGTCAGTTTAAATTGGTACCTAAATGGTCTCTAAAGGATAATGCTAGAGTGAATGATAAAATGACAAGGATGGACAGTAAAAGCTAAAGTTAGGCAAGAACCTAAGTTTGAGGGATGTTATGTGGGGTATATAAGTTTTATTATCTAAAAAAGTATGAATAAACACAATGGCGTGTTTGTCTAGTTCTGTGGCCTTTGTTACTTGAGTAAGTAAGCCCGAGGGGATTGTCTTTACACCTAGTGCCCTAAGGTCTTAATGGTCTGGTAGTTGTTGGTCGAAAGCTCGTTAAGGTAACATTGAAAAGCCTAAGGGAATAAGACATTGCATAGTTATGTGTATATAAAAAATAATAATAAAAAAGTTTATGCTGCATGATTCCTTCTAAGAGATTGGTTATGTATTGAAATTTGAGTCAATATTGGTTATCATGGATGTTGCACACACACACACTATACCAGTGATGATTGCTTGAGATTCGTGGATTAAAACGGAATTGTAGATTGGTGTTTGGTAATAGGTATTGTATAGTTGCTTATTTTCACTGAGGCCGTTAAGATAATTTTGATTCTGCAATATTGTTGGATTTGAAAGCATATAAGTTAAGTCGTATTCATATCATTGCATTGCATGTAGTTGTTTTGTGCTCGAGGACTAGCACAGTTTAAGTTTGGGGGATTTTGATAAGTGGATTTTATATACGCGATACAATATCCATTCCATGCTTAATTATTGCTAAATCTTCGCGATCATGTTCATTTTTACTTGTTTTATGTTATTTCATGTGTAGGATGGTGGTTGTAGCATTCAATGGACATTTGGAACTATTTGGTATGATTTGAAGTAAATTAGAGCAAACTTGGAAGAACTTGTGGAATTCACCAAGTCGTTTAGCAGAAGACAGGCCCGCCAGGGCGGGTTCTATTACACTATACACCCCCATCGGGGCGGGGAGTCTTGATCTCCAGTTATCAGAAAGGATGCCCGCCGGGGAGGGCAAATTTGTACAGTGTACCCCCGCTGGGGCGGGGGGGGGGGGGTCTTAAGTCGAGTTAACAGAAAGGGGGCCCGCCGGAGCGGGCCTAATTAGTGTATGAACCACCGTCGGGGTAGGGGGTGTCGGTTCTAGAGTGTCCTGTTTTGAGAAAATTTCTTATTGGGCATGGTTTCTAGCAACTTGAATGACAATGGAACTCTAATTGATGAAAATTTTGGCTGGATCTTGTATGCTAGATATCTAGTACTCTATCAACAACAAATTGAACAAGACGGAGGGGACATTACGAAGATTTTAAGTTGAGTTTTTGAGAGCGAGTGTGGAGGAGTATTTCGGGAGATTTTCAAGACAATTACAATTCTAGTTTACGTGAAGGGTGTTTTTCAATATTCTTTGTGTTAGACTAACATTTGTAATTGGAAGGATGATTTCTATGATTTATTCAGTGTTTATTTCGTTTAGCATGAACTAATTTACTTTTTAGGCTTGTGATGGATCCTTGAGTGAATCAATTATTTTTGTAAACTTTGATTTCAAATTTAATAATCTATTTCCAGTTTATCTATATTGATTTGTGCTTGAATCTATGAATTGCCTGATCAACAATTCTTTGTGGAATTGGATGGATTCGAGAGAGGATATTCAATTCTAGACCTAGTTAGCATAGCATATGTTCATGATTTTGTGAATAGCTTAATCTTGATGAATGTTAAGGTAGAGATATGCTTGACATCGCATGTAATCGGATAGAGAACTTATTCTTCGACCTTCTTCAATTGTAATTCACATAGAGATATAGTGGGTTAGTTGATTAAGGTTTTTAACGAATTTCTATCTTAATTGTGGATTGACGTTAATACGGTATTAGTGCATCGAGAGGTGGTTAATACTATTTTCGTGTTCTTGATTAATAAACTGGAATAGTGCATTGAATTGGAATAAAGGTGTTAAAATCAGAGTGAAGCTTAAGGTGAAATCATAAGTCTAATTCTCCATTAATTGTTTGAAATTCCAGATTTTGATATTTGTGATTACTTTGTGTTAGTTTAATTATTCTTTAATTTAGAATCATTAGTTACAATTACTGAGTTGATTTGTTTAATAAAATTAGGGTTAATACGGAATTGGTAATTTTAAGTTAAGATTATTGCTAGTTAGTCTATGTGGGAACGATACTTTACTCATCACTTTATTACTTGTTGACCACGTATACTTGCGTGTTGTGCGTAATTAGATTTTACCCAACAATGATTGAATATATTAATGAAGGGGATATTTTACTTATTTCGCTGTTCTTGAAAAGATTCTTATGTTTGTCATATACTAATTCATTAGCAATATAAAATAAATGAGAAAAATATTTTAAACGAAAAAGGATTCAACCCCCCCCCTTTCTAGATCTATTGTGTGCCTACTAGGAACTAATAATTGGTATCAGAGAAAGTTCTCATGCTATATTCAAAAACTAATCACTTTGAGTCTGATCCTAGACACAAACATTGTTCTAAACTTAGTTTAGTAGAAAGTCACTTGTAAATGCAGATGAGCTCACAAGTTAGAAATATTGTGTACAGGTAAATGTGTATATACACCTAAAGCTGCTCAGATTGATCCATGTTCTTAAATGTCATAACAACAAGACCAATCCTTTCTAATAGTCAATCTTGTAGTCTGAAGAGCAGATATGGGAGCTCAAGAAGCATCAACAACAAAGAGTTAAGCATCCACGAGACTGAAAGATGAAAAGGCCATATGTGCTAAGAAGTACTCATTCAGAGAAGAAAGAAGAATCTCTCAGATCTATATTTGGCCAACCAACAGCTGGATGTGAACCTTGAGGAATCAAGGTTGTCAAAGAAATAAAGATGTCAAGATTCTCTGAGCCTACATCTTCAAGACTATGACTGATTGATCAAAGGACAACTGGAGCAACAAGCTGTCAGAAGTAAAGGAAAAAGTATGCACGTCAATGCCTAACCTCAGTATATCAAGATAAATTATTGTCAAGAAATTGATAATGTAAAGGTACGGTTCATCATAAGTATAAATGTATACATCATGTTGCATCACCTTATGCACTATAACAGTATTTTATCAAGAGACCATACTCTACCTAAAAAGGAGAAGAGAGTAAGTACACTAATGTTGGAAACTCAAATGCTAACAAACTTTCTCTCCATCTAAGTTTTAGGTTGAAGATAACATCTTGAAAGAAGTTTGAAATAGGTCATAATCATACCAAGGTTTAATTATTCTTGAGTGGAGTAATCTTTGCTGATGGGAATGTATGTATGGATAAACCTATGTTCTATGTTTTTGATAACACATAGAGTATGATTATTTCTTCAAGAGTATCTTGAAGATTCATAGAAACTGATCGCCTCCATGAATCAAAAAGATACAAATGAGTGACAGAGTTGATTCTCACTCTGTGAACAATTAAACTTTGTGAACATAACTAAGCAAATGATAAAATCATCAAAGAAAAAGAGTGCTTTGTTGAATTGATTGATCTTATGCACACTCATCATCATGCATCTTAAAATGTCATATCTAAATTGGATACATGCATGAATATGATTGTTGGTGATTAATATGACGAAAATTCAAATATATGAGGAACAGGGATTTTGAAAGCTGACCTAGCAGGACCTATTTAACCATGGGTACCAAAAATAGAAATTTATTTAACCTGCAGGTGCTTGGTCTATCTGACCACACTAAGGAATGCTGAAGCAGAAGATTTCAGTCAAAAAGATTCAACCAGCAGAAGGCTTAAGACATTTCATAAGAATTTCTGACTAAATTTTTATTTGTCAAAGCCTGTCCATGAAGACTTGTTTATCTAACATCAATGAAGCTCACATGGTTGCTGGTCTTCATATGGAAGTAAAACTCCTCAAGTACAAACCATCAAAGAAGACTACGTTCGTAGTTCTGTCAAATTATCATAGATCGATCAATCCTGAAGATATCTACTTCTATGATCCAGGGAGGTTAAATAATTGTGATGACTTCAGTCAGAAGAAGATATGCAAGGCTGCCTTCTGATGCACATGAAGAAGAAGATTTCACACTCCCCTAAGAAGATAGTATAACCTATGGGGGAGCAGTGATCTGCTAAAGAACAGCAGCACTAAAGATATCAGAAATATACTATGACATAAAATACCAGTTACAGACTCCAAAAACTTTGTGGCTGACAAACCAAATGAAGATCCATAGTCAGCAGGAATGTCTCAAAACGTAATACAGATAACCTTGTCAACCACCCAACTCAAAATCTTGGAGTGCCTACGATCAACCATCTGATCAAAGTGTAAGAGCAGGAGGACACCACAATTATAATCAATACAAATGTCTAAAATTGGTAAAGGAACTTCTCAGTAGAAAAGATCAAATGAGATATCAGTGCTAATCATTTATAAAGTTTTTCATCTGGAAAGCACCTCAGGGACAAACCTGACCCTTAGTTCAATCTAAGAGGTTGGCCCTTCCTCAGCTACTTTAACCTAGATGGAATGCTTAGTCTAGTTCATCTCAAGGACCAGGACAGACAACGATCGTGGAATAGATTCTGAAGTGAACTTGAAAATCATAGTATAACCTCAACAATCGTAGAGTAGGCTCGATGATCGCAGTCTTCCCAGAGGATAAACTAGCTCATGGAGAGCTCGAAAAAACTAGACACATGCTTAACTACTCAGATTGAATGGAGATAAGTTTGGAAAGATTCCATGTAGACTTCAAAAATGATGATTAGTGTCAAATCATCCCACTGAAGCATCTCTTAGAAGACAATCGTTGAGTCGACAAAGAAAATTGTAGAGTCCATAGCTACCTCAACAAGCTACTCTACGTACTGAAATAGTCAACAGCGGAAAAGTTTAATCTTAAGGACGGACACGATAGAGGACTTATAGATGATGACTTATCAGCGACTTACAACTGTCCCACTAAGAAACGTGGAAGGAATAGTTACAAGAGGGAAATTTAAATAATTGGCAGTTTCATATTAGCGGGCTCCTCAAAATTTTCAAACCTTTCAAATCTATACCTAAGGCAAAACCTAGATACCTCTAAACAGCCAAAATCTCTGAACAAGTTATCAAAAGCTATCGAACCTCTCTTTACCTCCCTTGTTCAAACCCTAAAATTCTCTTCAAAGCCTAATTCTATTAAACCTCAAGCTTTCCCTAATTGTATTCAACTATCTCTCATTAGACCCTTGAACTTCAATACCCATACTACGAACTCTTCAAAATGGCAGATTGGCAAATAATCACTGGCATTCAGATCGTAACAAAGACGTTTGAGAAATTTGAGAAGAAATTCAGAAATATTCTTGAACTTGTAAAGAAGACTGGGTTCTCAGAATGCTGATCTGGTTAAGGAATTTCACTCAAACACAACTATAAATTCTGGAATTCTTTCCGCCAAGGTTAAGCGTCAGATTCTGAAGCTAAATTCTTCTGACATCAATCAATGCTTAGGCCTTCCTAACTGAGATTTGAAAAGCCTTGAAGAGATCGACACTGAAAAAGCTAAGAAGATTATACAGTACAAAAGAAACCATAGCCTGAAGGACATGAAGAAAAAGGAGTTTACTGAAGAATTCGAGTTCCTTGCTGAAATAGTTGGTAAATCTATCCTATGCAAAGACACTACACATGATACTGTGATTAACCAACAGCTAAAGATCATGTCTGCTATATTCCTAAAGGAACACATCAACTTTGGAGCTATCCTGCTTGATCAAATGTCTAAATGGCTAAATAAGGAAGAAAAGAAAATGTTATCTGAAAAACCCCTCACAAAGGTTTTTCATGGATGGTTTTTAAGCATCATCTTGAAGAAAAAGTTGAAGAATAAAATTAAGGATGATGAGGGTGAAATTCTTAATGTTCTTAAAGTAATGTCTCCACAGCTGTTTATAAACTGGAAGAAAAATCCCAAGGAAAACAATAGGCTAATAACAACTGGGAGCAACAGCAAGATCTTTGTTAAGAAGAAGAAGGCACAAAAGGTGGAAAGCTCTCAATTTGATGACTTTGTATTGGTAGTAGCCACACTAACAAAGAAGAAGAAAACAAAGGCGATGAAGAAGTCAGTTCTAGCTCCTCAAAGAAGCCTATCTACTCAAGATGTAAGAAAAAATGTAGAGTCTAAAAATGGGAAGGGATCTGAAAGCCTCAAGGATAAATCATCGAAGAGCAATTCTAGTAATGAAGAAAAAACTATGTCTGTGAAAGAAATAGCCAAATCTGGAAATGAAGAAGAATGTGCAAGCCCTATGGCTAACTCTCAGAGCATCCACTCTGATGATGAAGTAATGTTGCAAGTTGACACAACTGCATCTCCTACTAAAAATGCTCCAACAAGTTCATATGATGGCTCTAAAGATGTTGAGTCTGAAGAAAAAAGACATGCCCCTACTGATGCTAAATATGAAGGAAGCTTATCTGATGATTCAGAGGGTTCATATTCTGAAGAAGAAGAAAAGCCTATCTCTCCTATAGCTGAACCTCCAAGGAGAAGATGCTGAAGAAGGCACTAATGATGAAAACCAGCATGAAGAATTCTTTGATGAATCAGATGAAAGGAGTCAGCATGATTCAAGCTCAGAAGGTGAAAAGATGGAGAATGATGATAAAATGTAGAAATAAACTGATGTGTCTGATGAGGGAAATCTATAAAGGTCTAACTCTAGTTCAGAACAGAGAGAAGATGGAAGAAACTGCAATTTTGCAGAAGAAGAACCATAAGATTTTCACATTCCCCACCTTGTTCATCATAAGAGAAGAATTGTAGTGGAAGTTGATGAAGAACCACTGGATGTGCTTCTCGGTAGATGGATTAATCATAGAGATGAAAGGCTAAATGTTGTAATGATGACCTCAGAAAACTTGCTCAACAATCGTAGAGCCATGAAGCTAGACACTTGAGCAAATGTGATTTATGAGCCCGAAGCTAAGAATCGTGCAATAAGATGGTTTTACTCTCATATGACATGGGTAAAGGCATCCCTCACTAAAGACAACAACTATCTCACATGGGTCTTCTCTCACCTTCCCAACGTAGAGCTGGTGGCATAGAACTTCCCAAGAGTAAAGAAGTTTGCAACTCAGATGATAAAGGACCAATCTCACTACAAAGTCTACCAACATGCTGGCAACCACTACATTCCCTATGACAGTAGAGTGGGTTCTGATGGCAGAAGGATTATGGTCAAGGATATGATCGTAGAGTCCTTTCACTCTACCATTGAAAATGATCAAGTTCAGTTTAAGAAGCTTCCTTCTGACCAAGCACAGTTTTCAGATATTTCTTTATCCTTCAACAATGATTGGCACTTAATGATTTATAATATTTTCACTGCTTTTGAAAAACTGTCTGATAATGAAAATCGTAGAGTTGACTCTGATGCTCAACAAGAGCCTGCCCAACCACATGACCAAACTCCTATGGAGCAAGAGTTAGTGAAGAATTCTGATGAATTAGATGAGAAGATATCAATCATCACTGAAGAGGTAAAGATGCTGACAGAAGCAGGAGATAATGAGGTTCAACATAGACTTCAAGCCACTATGACTTATATATCTCTCATAATCCAAAAGAGAGACCAAATCTATCTTAAGGCTCTAAATGATCAGAAGGTAGAAGTTCTACGAGCACAGAAGGATAATGAAGAGCAGATGTTATCCCTCTCTGATAAGATTGACAATTTAAATTAATCTATTTCCCTAGAGCTTGAGCTGAGCCAACAAGAACTAAAGATGGAAGTTGGTAACTCATGTTACTTGATGGAACAGCTTGTGTCCAACATGGAGCAGCTCTCACAAGTAATTAATGACAAAAAGAGGCATAGAAAAAGGAACTCAAGGAAGAGCAAGGAGATCAGAAGAAAAGAAAATAAGAAAGCCAAGAGGAAGTCAAAGAAGAAGTTAGCAACAGCAGTAGCAGAATCATCATCTGAGGGGGAGTCAAAGGATGATGATCCCATGAATGTAGAGTTTGAGGGGGAGCCAGAAAAAGAAGAAGAGCATTTATCTGAGGAGGAGCAGAGAAAAGAAATGAAGTCACCATCTCAGGGGGAGAAGGAGCAAAAAGACTAAGTAGAAAAATAGCTGATCAACAGACATCCTGGAAGACACACATGGAGCCAAAGAGGTACATCTCTAACTAGTTAGGTATGTTCTAGATCTAGGATGTAAAGTGTTATAGCTTATATAATTCCACATTATTATCAATGACATTCATGATTATCTATTTTAGAAATACAGATGCTCAATGTATATAAGATTCATTCATAACATGCATATTCACTAATTGTTTTAGTCATAATCAAATAGGGGGAGATTGTCAATAAATAAGCATGTGAATGATATTCATATTTATATATGATTTAATTATAATTTATATATGAATGAATATGCAAGTATGCTTGCATTAAGAAAAGTTGTAAAGTCCTTTGATAGATAATATTAATATATGTACAAGGACTTAGAATGAATTGATCAAATATCTTAGGTTGATCCTACATAAGCAAAACAGCTTTGTAAAGTCCTTAAAAAGAATTGATGTACAAGGACTATAAATGAAGAAAGATCAATATTGTTAGGTTGATCATATAATGTAATAGATAAGCTAGTCTGATCGTCGAGCACTGCACCAGAAATTGTAGTTTGCCAGGAGAGTCAAGGAAAACTCGAAAGCTATCAAGGTAGAATCGTAGTCTGCAAAATAGTAGATCTCAGAGTTCGTAGACTGCCAGGAGAAACGAGGAAGGATCATAGTGTGTCGAGGAGAACTTTCTCAGAGTCTAAGTCTGCTGAGGAAGTCATTTTCAGAATCGTAGAGACGGCATGTCTAAGAGCCGTCTGAGCATCTGCATAAGCCAAGTTAAGAATCGTAGACCACACTTAAAGTCGTAGAGTCTATTGATCACATCAGAGGCAGAGATCATAGTCGAGCTCAATCAAATGAAGACAGTAAGCTTGAGGACAGAGAACATAGAGTGTCGGCATCTGATCTTAGAGTCGTAGTGTCTGCAAAACCAAAGCTAAAATCATAGAGTGCAGAACTAATGCTTCAACAGAAATGCTCACAACGTCAAGGAAGAATCTTAGAACAAATATGATTCTCAACAAATGAGCACTCCCAGAATATCCAAAGTATGAAGCCTCTGGTTTGAGCTGCAAAGATACATCCAACCTGAAGGAAACTAGAGAGCGCTCAACGAATGGAGTGCAAGCTAACAGAAGATCTAAGCACTAACTCAATCAGTATCCAGATTGAGTTGTAAAGCCATTCAAGACGAAGTGTTCTACAAAGAGATCAAAATAAGACTTCAGTAAAAGTGACTGACTAAGGAAAAGTCAGCAAGTGCAGTAGCTATCAAATGAACAAAAGACAACGATCTTGAGGTCAACCAGGATCGTAGTGTTCCCAAGAAAAGAAGGAAATTATAATGTTTACACAGAGATATTGGCCAGTTTCTGAAGAACAAGGCTAAAGTAATTAAGCATGGGTCAGTCCATTGATGATAAGTGAACGGGAGATCAGAAGGAGAAAACGAGCTGGGCATGCCATAAATACGAGGTGTCTTGCTGTTCAGAAGAGACCAGAACAAGGAGTCAAGCTATTAGTTCCTGAGATCAGTTGAGGGAAATAGAAGTATTAAAGCACTGCATAATAAAAGGAAGAGGTGTTCTATATTGAAGATCCAATAAACACTCTTCAAGATTATAGTGTTGTCTCAACCAGTCAGTGAGGAACATTCAACAAGACACTACGATCGGGTCCAAGAATATGCATCAGAATCGTAGAGTTCGGTCATCTGATGATTGAAGCATTGGCAACGGTTCAATCTGAAGAATGATATTCGAATATAGCTTATTGAGAGTATCGATGCAAAAGGACAATATTTGATGTTCTAATCGAGAAACCATAAGGGAGAAATAAAGTTGACTACTTGCCCAAGACATTAAAGTGACATCTCTAACGGGATAGGTGAAACAGTAGACTGCAGTGTCAAAAAGATGAAAAAGGGGATGTCATGTCACATCTGCAGTATACATCAAATAACTCGAGATCTTTGAGGCAATTTAAACTACTTTCATCGGCTATATTCCAACGGGAAGATTGGGAATAAGTATATATCAGCTAGAGCTTCAAAGATCAAGAGTTGCTATGTTAAAGGATCATTGAGTTGTTAGAATACTATAGTGTTGACTCTACGAGTTCCATTAGAGCTAAACTAAACAAGTCTTAGTGACAGTGAAACTACAAAGGTGGAAATGAAGCTGATTTAAAGAAGGAATCAAATAGACTAAAAGCTTCACTCAATAAAGATGAGAATGCCACTAAAGATGGCAACTAAGCTGAGAGCCGAGAAGGCCAAGAAGATAGCATTCAGAAAAGTGGCAGGGTACAAAGAAGATCAAGAGAGCCACTCTAAAAATTACCATGAACTAAAAGCTGAAACAAAACAGATGCAGAACCATGTCTGCAAACCATTCAAGAAGGGTTCAAGGAATGCTAAGTGTTAGACGAAGTCTACCAAAAGCTCAAACACTTAGCAAACCCAAATGGTGATGGTGCACAGCTGACATCAGATGAAGATGAGCAGAAAAAAGTGAAGATCAGATGCACCACAAAAGATGTGGTCCAGACTCGAAGAATAATGCAATGAAGACCACACTAAGCTGCTACGTACAGAAGATTTTCAAGCTTAAAGACATCTTAGCATCAAGGCACCAACAACAACAACTACTACAACAACTACAATAACAAGAAGCCAGGGCCTGAGGGGTCCTTTTTTGGAGGGACTAAATGAAGTTCTAAGCATGTTGGGCTTGAAGAGTTCTTAGTGAACTGAAGTTCCAAGGCTGCTGGCCTTGAAGTAATCTTAGTGATTCAGGGTGTTGCCCTTCCTTAGTGGAAATCCTTCTAGTTAAAGTAGAAGAGTGGATTAGGAGCTTGAGCTTTTCAACCACTTAAAATCCCCTGTGTCATTTACATTCAGTCATTTACTTTCAGTCATTTACATTATGTACTTAACTATCATAACTGTTATGTATGTATTAACTGATTACCACTTAATTAATTCTTAGAACAATGTATGTATGATTGAATATATTAATGAAGGAGTTCTTTTACTTATTTTGTTGTGCTTGAAAATATTCTTATGTTTGTCATATGCTAATTCATTAGCAATATAAAATAAATGAAAAAAGTATTTGAAACAAAAAAGGATCTATTCAACCCCCCTTCTAGATCTATTGTGTGCCTATTGGGAACTAACATAATATATTATATACACATATTGATAATATATATTTATATATTTATGCCTTAAAATTGATTTCATAATTTTGAAACCTAGTTTTATATTAATTATTGGGTATTAGTTGAAACCTTTGTAATCGATCTATAAATTTTTATACGCGTGCATCAACTAGTACGTGCAGCTATAAATGTTTTTCTCTCTCGCTCTCGCGCGAGAGTTAATTACTTATATTCTATAAATTAATTTTCTGGATTTTAGATAAATTTATAATTTATAGTCAGGGTTTTTCTCTCAAACAAAATCAGTGCAATTTCTTTTCTTCAACCTTCATTCTCTGCCTAGAGAGGTTTGTCTATGTTTGCTCAAATCAAATCCTAGAAAGCACAAACGATTTGGAATTTCATTTTTCTAGACCATCCATAAAAAGATGCTCAGTACTAAGTGAGTTGGATTCTTAGTGAAGAGCAGATTGATTCATGTTTCAAAATCATACAATGGATTGTCTTCTAAATTGGGGCACAAGTCTACAAATAGAGATCTGATGTGGGTTTTGTTGCTTTTTTCTCAAATGCCACTAAAATACCCCTAATTAATGATTTCACCAAAAAGGTATGTGAATTTTTTGTAGTTTCTATTATTAGGTTTTATGCATTTCTTATTTCAAAATTTTGTTAAAGTTCATATTTTTCTTTACCTGATAATGCATGATAATGGTTTAACAGTGCATTCAGGAAGAAGAAGTTTGTAGAGGTGAGATTTATGTCTAGTTGTTGCACTGGTGAAACAGAGAGCTTGGTTTAAGAGAGATAAAGTTTTTGGTAAAGTTAGATTATTTTCTAAAGTTTTTTTTTGCTTCTTTATTTATGCTGATGTTGTACGACCCCAACTTTTTGTGAATAAAGATTTAAATTTCTCTAAATATTATTCTAAATAGTAAGGTGATAATTTAATAAATGTTATAGTTATGGGTGATATGTGCAAATTTTACAAATTAAGCAAGTTGTCATAAAATATTTATTTTGTAGGGGAATATTCGTTTTGTCGAGGAATATTCGTTTTGTCGAGGAATATTCTTTTTATCGGAGAATATTCATACGCTGACGTAATCATTGGTGGACCCCAAAATGGAATAATTGTCGAATATAAAAAGTGACAAAAATAATTTTTTTAATAAAAATAACGACAAAATTTTTATCGTTAAACTGTTGAAATACCCGATGATAAAAGTACAGTAATAAGTGTTATTGCACAGTAGCACACAATATTTCCCAGTATCAATAGATGCTTACGTAAGAAGTTACTCAGTTTCATTCAATAATTGCCACAGTAGTTGATGCATAGTATCTCATATTATTGATTCCAATTATTGTCACAATATAATATGCACAATACTTCATATTATTAAATCAATAATTGACACGACACAGCTACTCATATTATTATTAGCATGATTGGTAATGTCTAGAAAATTCTGTCGAGGAAAGGGGTTAGTGTTGGTCGATTTCGTTATTGTTAAATCGCGCGCAAGCATACGCGGTCCACAAGTAATATATGATAAGTTGAGTGTCGATCCCACGAGGACAAAGTCTTAAGATGTAAACGAATACTAAGGTGAAGTCTTTACTACCTTATCTAAACAAGTGAAATAAGATGATTGGTAAAGCTATGTGATTAAAACTATAAGAATAAGAGAAGTAGTTGAGCTAGGAAGTCAAGATAGGATTATAATTCCCCTAATGCGTCGCCTAATCTCCTAACTATCCACATTACAAACGAATCAAAGAATGGTCAATCGAGAATAATAAATACGCATAAGCTTCTGTCAAAAGGTCAAATGCACATCCCTAGCCAGATAAATCGCAATATGTCCATTGGTGAAAATAACTAGGCTAAGGTCATTAAGCTAAGTCTCAAGGCTACACAAGGCAAATAGGGATATGTCTATCCTATTAGCAGTTTATGCACACATTCTATTGGAATGGTCATAACAGGTGTTGTTGTGTTTAAAAGATGGATAATAACATCCGTTTGTCAATTTCAATTATTATCAATACCAATTTCTCTATCAAGCAATTAGTCATTAAGCAAGAAATACAACAACCCATTCTAAAATGATTCATTGTATAAAATAGGAGAGAAAGTTAATTAAGCTAAACAAAAGGTTACATTGTAATCCTAAAAATGGAATTAGTTCATATCTATGGTACTATAACACATTTTCAATACATTCCACATTTTCAGTAATACACAAATAAATGGGAGATTTGGAATAATAAAACCCCTGTTTTGAAGTGTTCTTCCTCGAAATCTTCTCTTCATTGTGTAGCTACTAAGCTTTTGTCAGATGCAATAACTCTATGTCCTTTTAACACATCTTCTTTCACTTCTAGAATTTAATATTATAATAACTATCTCTAATCTATGCTAACTGTCTGAGATTTCTATCGCAGGCAGCTAATATTAAGTATGTCTGAACCCCCTCTCTCTTTAGGTCATTTAAACCCCTTTACTGTCTGGACACCGGAGCTCGCGCTGCGGCGCAAGTAATGAACTAGCAAGTGGCGCTGCGGTGCAACGTAGGCTTAAAAAGATCGGAGGTCGCGCTGTGGCGCGACTCTATGAAGAGGCCTCGACGCTGCCGCGCGAGGATGACGTTAGGGGCATGGCGCTGGGGCACCGAGTATGGCGCTTGGGTGCCAAGTATGGCACTGGGGCGCGGCCTCGTAGTGTATCTATGGTGCTACTACGCCGATTTCCAGTATGTTCCGACTTGCTATGGCGCTGCGGCGCGGACTCTTAGTGTGTCCCTGGCGCTGTGGCGCCAATACAGCAAAAATGCCCATTATGCCCCTGGAAGCTAGAAAATGTCTATAATGGCCTTGCATCATAGAATTTAGACATAATAACAACAAAATATAAATAAAAGCTAACTAAATAACTGAAAACATGCAACAACTTAAGCCAAAAAGGATCTGATTCGCAGGTATAAATCTCACTCATCAAATCCCCCCAAACTTAAGCTTTTGCTTGTCCTCAAGAAAACTATCAGACATCCATACCCCATTACTGCAAGATACGAATGAAGATTAATCTTATAGACTAATATTATGGCCTCTAAGCACAATCATAAACACCTTCTGAGAATAGGACAAAATGCATACGGACGAGGGTTTAATGTCTATTAATAAATATGAGACTGTAATCGATCCATTCTCTGTGTGTGTGCAGACCAAACATCTTAACTAGTCATAACCCAAATTAAGATAACATAGTCGATTGTGATACCCAATAAGCTTATTATGAAACCCACATAAATAACAAGCATTAAGAACAAGACGCAAAAACAAGAAAGGATCAAAAGGTTCTAATAATATGAAGTAAATTCTGACTCAGACAGTACTTGATTACTTTTAGGCTAAACAGAGCACTCATTAGCGAGTTTTTGATCAATGACTCCCAATCCAGATGACTTTAGGGCACTAGGTGTAAAACACCCCTATGAATTTAATAACTCAAGCAACAAAGGCCACATAATCAACATAAGTCCAAAATAGATTTTATCAGTGTGCTTTTATGGACGAGTGCGTTTCCACGCTCAATCTCAACCCATCGCAGAACTGTTATTTCATTTATTTTTTCAATATAACTATAGACCTAAAAGTGCAAAAGCCTCAAAGTCTTTTATTACCTTGAAATCACTAGAGTTTTGACAGCGTATAAATCTTCAACACAATAAAAAGACAACCTAAATATGGATACATAACTAGAAAAGACAATTGGTCAGTGCTCGCTAAAAGGATGGATCCAAAACAGTCTCGACTTATCTCATTAATACGCCCCTAGTACACATAAATATGACACTACTCTAAGAAAATGATATAATCACCTAGCGCATGTTATAGGCCACAATCAAAACTTAAGCGCTAAAATACCTTAACCCAGCATATAAACAGTTACAGACTGGGGATTAGAGTTAATCAAAATGTAATAGGCAAAAACTATAAAATATCAAGTACCCTTGTCAAAATAGGGTAAAGCCATAACACATGGCATTAAGTATACCAATAATCAGTGCAAATCCCAAAAACTATGGCTATCCACAAAATAATATCTGAATTAATCAAGATATCCCCAAATTTCACCTGGCAAATACTCAAACCCAAAAGATGTACAATTAAAAGCATGCATACATATATAAATAAACAAATATACTACTATGCAAAGTAATGCATCCAAAATAAAACATTCACCATACAAACCAATAATCACAATAATATTCAAATGTAAATAAAATATAGTTAAATAAACAGTCTAGGGCTATTCAGCCCAAGTGATTCACTCAAGTCCTCACACCATAAACATAAATAAACATAGCAGTTCTAATATTAATAGACTAACACAATTCATATATAATATAAATAAAAGGAATTCTCCCCCCAAAATTGTAAGTTGGCCAGTGTCCTCAATGGCCTCTGAACTTCATTATCAAGCATCCGGAGCATCGCCACCTTCATCACCGACCATCTCAAGAGCATCTTCATGATCATCATCATCATCATCATCATCATCCTCTACATTCATCGGCTCATCATCGCGAGCCCCCTCAGCAGGCAAAAATTGTGGCGGATAAGGTGCATAAATTGGAGGTGCTGGGAATGGAAAGGACATAAAATCAGCGTCGTCTCCTCCCTGAGCAGCATGAATGTTGGAGAGTGTGTTTGTGAACTCTGCATGGTAATAGTGGAATTGATTCTGCCATTGGGCGACAGTGTCTAACTTGCAGTGTAGAAAGTTTAGGCTATTCAAAATTTTTATGAGGGTCCCAAAATGTACGGTCTCAGATGACGGAGGCTCAATCACGTGAGTGGAGGTACCCGCTTCATTGGATGACGTCGAATCACTGGATGGCGGTAGCTGAGGCGCTGGCAAAAAGCCCTCTCCTTGGGGGTGCGATGGTGCTCCCTCTCATACTCTATAGCGGCCTATGAGATGATGATAAATGACAGACATTGGTGGTAGGGTAACATCTTCCATCTCCTATTGAACACCCGCCCTTTTGTATAGATGGGTAATAAGAGACAGGTGTGGGAGGCCTGACATAACATTGCTCTTTATAGCCTTCTTAATGGACTCGTTGATCAATACCCCTACATCGACCTTTAAACCCGTAACAATGGCATAGAGCAGAATTGCCCTTTCCCCGAGTTACATCACTCAAGTGACGTGTAGGCATGATATTAGCACAGATAAACGAGTACCAAGATTTTCCATAACGGCTTAAGGCCTGTTGAGGAAATGACGTCTTTTCACCATGAAACTCATTAGTTTTCCAAGTAGTCCCAGGATTACAGAGTTTACTAAGGATGTCGTCTATGTTGTAACTCCGAAGCCTAATATCCTGATAATCGGGACCGTCATAGTTGGGAGTCCCATAAACTACATTAATAGCCCGGCTATCGAATTGGATTAACTTTCCCCGTACAGGCACTGCTGGAGGGCCATCAACAATGGCATTAGCGTAGAAGTCTTTCACCAACCCGACAATGCTGATTCTGGCGGCTTGGTGAAATGCACCCATTTTATGTTGACAATTATAGCCATCATGTGACCGTCCAATTTGTCATCAGACCTAAGCCCTCGCTCAGGCACCAAACTACGTGACAGGAAATCGGGGCCTCTTCCATTAGAAATTTTATAGCATCCCAAGCCGTAACAGGAGTTCAGGAAGAGGATGGAGGAGGGGGACCAATACTGGTTCTTGGACGCTTAGAATCCATATTTAGTTTGCAAGAATAATCTAAAGGCACCAACTTTATGCTTTGTAAGTAATTTTTTTTCACACCCAACAGTATACAAACAACCGTACCTCGCTTAGCTTTTAAAAAGGGAATGCGTAGGTGAGCAATGACCAAAATAATTAACTGCATAGCGGTTAGTGTCCAAACGGTCGAAAACGAAAGGAACACGACGGTTAAACTTGCCTAACGGCTCGTGAGGAGGAAAACGGAGTGAGTTTTGTTGTTGGAAGGGGAAAGAGTGTTGTAAATCAACTGAACAGACGCCTTTAAAAACAAAATTTTGCTGATGGCGCTGCAATGGTGCATGGCACTGCGGCACGGAGACAACCCACTCTGGCGCTGTGGCACGAATCTCAGTATGGTACTAGGCGTTACGGTGCGAGATGGCACTGTAGCGCGGATAATGGTGCTGGGGCACGAGCTACTGAAGCGATGCGGCGCCGAGAATGGTGCGGGGGCGCGAGTTCACAGTGTGTTCTCCTAAGCCATTGCGTTGCAGCGTGAATTTACCCATGGACCTCGGTGCTGCGGCACGAGTTTCCAGTGGGTAACCTCTTGAGATAGTGTTGCGACGTGGATATTTGCTTATTGACTGGCACCGCGGCGCGGAATTACATTATGTCCTCCTTTGGTTCGACGCTGCAGCGCAAAAATTGAGGCTGCAACGTGAAAGATGGTGCTGCGGCGCGAATATTAATATGAACTTTGGCACCGCTGTGCGGATCTCAAAATTTTTGATACTGAGTTAAACAATCCTGGATAAGCCAAAATCTCATATTACGCAAAAACACAACAAAAGAAGACTACAAACACTGTAAAGCAATTTGATACTGAACTAAGCACTATACAGAACTAGTGAACTATTAAGAAATACAGAGACTAAATAAACCAAAAAAAGACTGAAGTGAATAAACACAAAATAAATTTGTTTGATACTGAGATGGGGATGCCTCCCATTTAGCGCTTGATTTAGAGTCGTCGGCTTAACTGTTATCCCTTCTTACATCGGGTCTCCCAAGGTGATAGAGGTATTTTGTCGGTCTACCTCGTCGCCCCAGTATTGCTTCAAGCGCTAACCATTAACCTTAAAGGTTTTATATGAATGAGAGTCATAAACTTCTATTGCCCCATACGGATACACCTTGGCAACCGTGAATGGCCCCAACCACCGGGACTTCAATTTTCTGGGGAATAATTTCAATCGGGAGTTGAAGAGAAGAACCTTCTAGCCCGGTTCGAAACTTCTTCGGAAGATCTTCTTACTGTGCCACCGCTTCATGTTTTCCTTGTACAACTTAGCATTTTCATACGCTTGCAGACAAAACTCGTCTGATTCATTTAGTTGTAAAAGCCTTTTTTCACCGGCTGATTCTAAATCAAAGTTCAGCTTCCGGATAGCCCAATAAGCATTGTGCTCCAACTCCACTAGAAGATGACACGCCTTACAATAGACAAGCCTATATGGAGACATTCTGATAGGTGTTTTGTAAGCTGTGCAGTAAGCCCATAAGGCATCGTCAAGCTTCTTTGACCAGTCCTTGCGATTGGGGTTAACAATCTTCTCCAAGATTTGTTTTACCTCTCGATTGGAAATTTTAGCTTGGCCACTAATCTGTGGATGATAAGCAGTGGCTATCTTATGGGTTACCCCATACTTAGCTAGAAGGACTTTGAAGTATTTGTTACAAAAATGAGACCCTTCATCACTGATAATAGCCCGAGGCATGCCAAAATGAGTGAAAATGTTTTTCTTGAGGAAATTGAACATTACCTTCGCATCATTAGTCGGCAAAGCAACTGCTTTAACCCACTTGGAGACATAATCCACCGCCACAAGAATATAGAGATTGTTGTAGGAGGACGGAAATGGACCCATGAAGTCAATACCCCAGACATCAAATAATTCAACTTCGAGGATATTCTATAAGGGCAATTCATGCCTTCTCGAAATGGTTCCCACCCTTTGGCCTCTATCGTAGTGCGATACATATATGTGTGCATCTTTGAATAGGGTGGGCCAGTAAAATCCAGACTGAAGCACTTTAGCTGCAGTTCTTTGACCCCCAAAATGACCTCCATAATTTGAGGAATGACAGTGATTGAGCACACCTTCAATTTCCTCATCCGGTAAGCATCTCCGCATAATTTGATTAGAACACTGCTTGAACAAGAAGGGCTTATCCCACAAATATTGCTTTGCATCTTTTAGGAATTTCTTCCTCTATTGATAGCTCAGGTTTAGAGGAAGCACTTGGCAAGCAACAAAATTGGGAAATCCACATACCACGAGGCTTTGCCTTGGAGGACAAAAAGTTGTTCATCCGGGAAGAATTCATTGATGGCTTTTTCAGCATCTCCCGAATACGGGATGTTTTCTAACCTTGATAATTGATCCGCTACCTGATTTTATATCCCCTTCTTATCTCGGATCTCCAGATCAAACTCTTGGAGAAGCAGGACCCACCTTATAAATCTCAGCTTTACATCTTTCTTTTCAATCAAGTATTTGATTTTCGAGTGATCAGTGTAGACGATCACCTTCGTTCCGATGAGGTAGGAACGAAACTTATCAAACGCATAGACTACTGCCTGCAGTTCCTTCTCAGTGGTGGTATAATTGAGCTGAGCATCAGTTAATGTTTTGTTGGCATAGTATATTGTGTTGAATACCTTATCCCTTTTTTGCCCTAGCACCGCCCCAATAGCAAAATCACTTGTATCACACATTAGCTCAAAAGGGAAGGTCCAGTCAGGGGCTACAATAATAGGAGCCGAGACAAGTCTTTCCTTTAATAAATCAAAAGCACTTAGGAAGGCTTCATCAAATTGGAATGGCATGTCCTTTTCCAATAGTGTACATAATGGTTTGGTTATCCGTGAGAAATCCTGGATAAACCTCCTGTAAAACCCAGCGTGCCCAAGGAAACTCCTTATCCCTTTTACTAATATCGATGGTGGAAGGTTATTAATGACATTAATTTTTGCCTTGTCAACCTCAATGCCGCCCACAGAAACTCGGTGGCCCAGAATAATGCCCTCTTCAACCATGAAGTGACACTTCTCCCAATTCAATACAAAGTTGGTTTCAACACATCTGTGGAGAACGACAGTCAGATTTCTCAGGCAGTTATCAAATGAGCTCCCGAATACCGAAAAGTCATCCATAAAGACCTCTAGGGTCTTTTCAACCATGTCGAAGAAAATAGACATCATGCATCGCCGAAATGTAGCAGGAGCATTGCACAACCCGAAAGACATTTTTTGAAATGCAAATGTCCCATACGGGCACGTGAAAGTAGTTTTCTCCTGATCTTCGAGAGCAATTGAGATCTGATTATACCCAGAGTAAACATCTAGCAAATAATAAAAGTCATGCCCAGCAAGTCTATCGAGCATCTAATCAATAAATGGAATAGGAAAGTGATTCTTACAGATGGATTTTTTCAATTTCCTGTAATCCATACACACCCTCCATCCAGTCACCGTTCTGGTTGGAATCAGCTCGTTGTTTTCGTTGGACACTACAGTCATGCCGCACTTCTTTGGTACACACTGGATAGGATTGACCCAAGGACTATCAAAAATGGGGTAGATGATGCTCGCATCCAGTAATTTTATAATCTCCTTCCGAACCACCTCTTTCATGATGGGGTTTAACCGCCGTTGATGCTCAATGGACGGCTTAGACCCTTCTTCCAGTAAGATTTTATGCATGTATAGTGTTGGACTAATCCCTTTTATATCAAAAATTGACCACCCCAAGGCCGTTTTGTATTGCTTGAGCACTAGCAGCAATTTTTCTTCTTAGAACACGGTTAAAGAAGTAGAAATTATCACAGGTAAAGTGGATGAGTCCCCTAAGTAAGCATTCCTCAAGTGATTTGGTAAAGGATTTAATTCTAGGGCAGGAAGGCCTATGATCGACGGCTGAGCCTTAGAAGTTGATACCTCATCATCATTTAGAGACTCAAACTGTCGTTGGAACGGTTTGGATCTTTGGGGTGCGTCTAGCCACTTGGCAAATTCCACATGTGTGGGCTCTTTCGTTGTACTGGCTCCTATCAATGTGGCTTTTAAAGGGTCCGTAATGCAGGTTTCTGAGAACACTTCCCTAACTGAATTATCGATCGCATTAATCTAGAAGCAGTCCTCAGGAGTATTAGGATATTTAATCGATATGAAGACATTGAACGTTACTTCTTGATCATGTACCCTCATTGTTAACTCCCTTTTCTGTACATAAATTAGGGTCCTCCCCGTCGCCAAGAATGGCCTACCTAATATTATAGGTACCTCCCTGTCTTATTCAAAATCTAGGATAATAAAGTCAACTGGGAAGATGAACTTGTCAACGTTGACAAGAACATCCTCTATTATGCCCTTCGGGTACGTAAGAGATCTATTAGCCAATTGTAAAGTGACACTTTTAGGTTTAGTTTCATTTAGCCCCAGCTTCTTATATATAGACAAAGGCATCAAGTTGATGCTAGCCCCTAGATCACACAACGCCTTGCCAATGAATTGGTCCATGATAGTGCAAGGAATTGTGAAGCTTCCTGGATCTTTTATCTTTGGCAGAAGCTTGTTTTGTAGGATGGAACTGCACTCCTCTGTCAGTGCCACTGTTTTATAATCCCCCATTTTCCGCTTCTTAGATAATATATCCTTCATAAACTTGACATAACTTGGCATTCCATCCAATTCCTCCGCAAATGGGATGTTTATGTGAAGCCTCTTGAACACCTCTAGGAATTTAGAAAACTTCTTGTCCAGCTTTTGTTTCTACAGACGCTGGGGGAAAGGCAACTGGGGGAGGGGAGGATTGAATTTATTCATTAGAGGGGTTGGTGTTGTAGGGATAACTTGAGTACTCTCTTCACCCCAATATTCATCATTATTCTTCTCCACTATAGGTTCCTTCTCAGTAACTTCTTCTTCCACTGAAGAACTCCTTCCACCTTGTTCATTAGTAGTTCTCCCACTTCTGAGTGTCACTGTTTTGCATTTTTCTTTGCCTTCCCATTTCGGGTTGACATCAGTGTCACTAGGCAATGTGCCTTATGGACGACTATTTAAAGGAGTGGCCAATTGTACCATTTGGACCACAAGATTCCGAATGGAGGCTTCTTGATTGTTACTCCTTGTTTTATTTTGGGCAATATACGGCGACAGGAGATCTTCCAAACTAGGCTTTCTCTTCTGTTGAGGTGGTGGATGGTGGAACTGATTTTGAGAGCTCTGCAGCTATGGATTGTACTGATTCTGAGATTGAAAACCCAGAGGGTTAGAAAAATTTAGCCTGGTGGATGAAGGTTGTGCTTTATTAGTGCTGTTGTTGTTGTTGTTGTTGTTGCCTCAAGAAAAGTTGGGATGATTCCTCAAGCTCGGGGAGATTAGCATTTTGTTGTCGCCTATAGTTGGAAACAAAATGAACTAACTCAGGGATTATTGCACACTTATCAGTAGGGTGGCTCCCTTAACGTAATTCACACTGGACTACGACACTCTGCACATTCTGCACTGCTGACGCTCCCATGGTGTCTAGCCGTTTCGTTAGCACTGCAACCTGAGCTGCTAATGATGTGAATGAGTCAACATCATATACCCCTGCTATTCTTCTAGGGGTTTGCCTATGATTCGACCATTGATAATTATTGGTCGCCATTATTTCCACTAGTTCATACCCTGTTGTGTGATGTTTATCCATGAAGGTCAATACTCAAACGAGTTGATCCGGATATCCCATTATAAAAGGTCTGGATAGGAAGCCATTCTAGCAATCCATGGTTAGGGCATTTTTTTAGCAGATCCTTGAATCGCTCCCACGAGTCGTACAAGGATTCTTATTCGAACTGGACAAAAGAAGTGATACCATGCCTGAGCTTGGTAATTTTGCCGAGCAAAAAAAACTTTGCCACAAACTTCTGAACCAAGTCGGCCCATATGGTGATGGAGCCTGACAGTAATGAATGTAGCCAGCTCTTGGCTTTGTCCCTTAAGGTGAATGGAAACAATAGGAGTCTGATGGCATCGTCAGACACTCCGTTGTATTTAAATGTATCACATATCTCCACAAATTTGATTAAGTGATCATTGGGATCATCATTCGGTAGTCCCCCAAACTGAATATTGGTGCACATTTGAATGGTGCCCGACTTGTGTTGGGTAAAATCTAATTACGCACTACACGCAAGTATACGTGGTCAACAAGTAATAAAGTGATAAATTGAGTATCGTTCCCATAAAGAATTAGTTAATAAAAATCACCAAGTACTAACCCGTAACCAACTCAATCTTATTTAAACGAATGAATTTCAAATTATATAAATTAAACTACTATTAAATTTCACTAATTAAATTAAGACTATGGAGATTTAAGATCACAACTTCACTTATTGCTTCATTTAAGTTAACACACTTCTAATCAATTATTCTCTATCCCGGATTGTTAATCAAGAACACTAAAGTAGTATTAACCACATCTCGATGCACTAATACCGTATTAATGTCAATCCACAATTAAGATAGAAATCCGTTAAATACTTTAATCAACTAACCCACTATATCTCTATGTGAATTACAATTGAAGAAGGTTTAAGAACAAGTTCTCTATCCATTTACATGCGGTGTCAAGCATATCTCTACCTTAACACTCATCAAGTTTAAGCTACTAACAAAATCCTGAACACATGCTATCATGATCAGATCTAAATCTATACATCATCTCTCGAGTTCATATAGATTATCACGGTAATTGATGGCTAGTCAATTAAACAATTAAGTCCAAATCAGAATAGACAATCCTCACAATAGAACATAATAATTAATAGCGAAGCATATTAAAATAAACTACACAATAAGATCTATTGTAATCTCAAACAAAGAATTAGTTCATTGAATTGAAACTAAGAATCCACACTTGAAATAATATTAAAAGATAAAAATAAGAGTAGAGTAAAGAATTGAATCTGTTGTCAGCAAATCTCCATCTTCCTCAAGCTCCTGCTCTTGATCTTCAATGGTCTTCAAGTTGCTTCAATCTCCAAAATTATTTAGAACTAGTGTTTTGATCTAATTTACTCTAATCTAATCTAATGGAATGCTCTCTCCCAATCTCTCCAATCTCTCTAATCCTTATTATTCTCCTCTTTTTATAAGCCTTTTTACATGTCTTTAAGTCCTCTTGGAAGTCCTTGAGTCAATTGGATCGAAAACAATCCTTCCCGAACTCAAATTTGGCCAAAAACTACTTCTTTTACGTGTACCCCCGCCCCGGTGGAGGTCTAAGCTTGTCAAGGGCCCGCCCCGGTGGGCTATAGTACTGTTTTACAGCTGGTACCCCCACCCCGGCGGGCATCATTTTTCTATCACAGCGTCCTCTGCTAAAATGGCCATAACTTTTGATCCAAGATGAGTTACGGGACCTATCACCTATCAAATCGAAGATATTGACGAGCTCTACAACTTTTATTCTTTGAGGATTGAGAAATTCTGGCCGGAAGAAGGTTGAAATGGAGATGGAAGTGACTGCTATGAAAATGACCACCCAAAACAATGACATTCGACGTCCGTTGGTACAATGATCATAACTCTTGCATCCGAACTCCGATTAGAGTGATTCAAGATGTTCTGTAAAGCTAAGATGACGCTCTACAATGTAAGATAAGTTCCAAATCGAGAACATGAAGTAAACATGAAAGTCCAAATGATATCCAGATTGCTTTTATTTGTATTTTCTTTGTATTTTCCTTGCTTTTCCTTACCAATAGTCGCTCACACTTCTCCAAAACGTATAACCTACAAAATGAACACAAAATGCATTAAAAGTAACTAAGACATAAGAATATAAACAACTAATTCAGGTAAAAGATACCAAATAAGTGGATATAAAATCCACTTATCAAATATCCCCAAACTTAAACCGTTGCTTGTCCCCAAGCAACACAGCATAATGCAATGCAATGAAATGAAATGCAAATAATCTATATGCCTATGAATCCAGCAGTATCTGATAGAATCAAATCTATTCAACCGGCCTTAGAGAAATCACGTAAACATGATAATACATCATATCAAAACTCATCAGTAAATTTCCAATCAATCATCAAATCTTAGACTGTTATCACTAATATAGTGCGTGTGTGCTTCACAACAATGTTAACTGATATAAAATCAAATTTAACACATAACAAGTCTCTTCGAAGGCATAATACAGTGTAAACTCAAGAAATCCAAAAACAAACTAGATTCAACTAAAATCAAACAATTACCAATATCAAGGGTTAACATGGGATACTTATGCTTTATTTTCATCTACGAGGGCTTTTTGTTCTTATTTCCCATTTTATTCTCTCTTTTTTTTTTTATACACATAGCTATGCAATGTCTTATTCCCTTAGGCTTTTCGATGCTACCATAACGAGCTTTCGACCAATGACTCCCAGACCATTAAGACCTTAGGGCGCTAGGTGTAAAGACAATCCCCTCGGGCTTACTTACTCAAGTAACAAAGGCCACAAAACTAGACAAGCACGCCACGGTGTTTATTCATACTTTTTTTTTTCTTTTTTTTACAATATCGCTTATATACCCCAAATATTCCGCCAAACTTAGGTTCTTGTCTAACTTTAGCCCTCACTACTTATTTTTATCATTCTTTCATTCAAACTAGCATTATCCTTTAGAGTCCCATTATGTATCAATTTAAACTCAATCAATCACAAGTTGATTTTACTGTGCTATCATTATTATACAAGTTTCAAATAGAAAAAGATTCAATTCATAACAAGAAATCACGTCAAAGTTTTAATATTTAGTACTATACTTGTCTACTCAATTCCAATCTCATCATTGGCCAAAATAAACTGAACTATCTAACAACTAGACTCATGCAAGATGAACATAGTAACTAACTATTAATTTTAAATTTTTGATTTGATTTTTTTTTTAATAATAAACCTAAACTAAATTAACAACATATGCAAAATAACATAACATAAACATGAAACTACACATGCAATAACGAACTAAACTAAACTCCCCCAAACTTAGCAATTACAATGTCCTCGTTGTAAGAATATAGCGGTAAGTAGAAGAGAACTTCCCTGTAATTAGCTAAGCGTGAGGTGATGGTGGCGATGGCGGCGATGATCATTTTCCTATCCATTGTACCTCCAATACCTGCAATGAAGAGAGACAAAATGGATTAGATTATAAGAGAAATTAATAAGCAAATTAATTCCTATCTACTAAATAAACTAGAAAAGCATATAAATATAAAAATTCTTGGGTTGCCTCCCAATCAGCGCTTGATTTACAATCTTTCAACCTGACTTTGTCTGATCAACGCTATCCAATTCCTCGTCGATAATTGAGGAACCCTCCATCCATTGGAAATAATGTAGCTTTTGGTAGGTTTCCATTTGTGATAGCCATTGCATTAAAGTCACCTAGCATGCTTTGTTTTGGTATAATCTCTAAGATGAAGGGCAAATAACTAGGTGATATCTCCATTGTGTTTGTGATCATATTTGAGCATGGAAGTGTGTCAAACACAATGGGCTCTTCGTCTATCATCTCTTTCTCGTCCCACCACGGTTTCATTGTTGCACTAGCTCTTATTTCATAAAGAGTTTTGCCGATGACATGACTACCTAGCAGGCATGGTTTTGCAAATCTAACCGGATCCTTGAACTTTGGTGGAGAAGGAAATTGGGGCACTAATAACATCGACTCATCCTTGTTAGTACTTTTAGTTAGTTCTTCACCGATCTTGTTGTCATTATCCCCATTTGTCTCTTTTCCAACATCTTGTGGCTCATCCAGTTGTAGATTTGGCTCGAGCACTTCATCAATCTCGGAATCCTCATCATAACACCAATTGTTTCGAGGAAGGTTGCTTACGGCTTTGGTCAATTGATCCATCTTATTTTGAAGATTTTGAATTGCTATCTCTTGATTCTGAATTGACCGCCCTTGATTAATCATCCTCTCCTCAATTGATGCTACAAACTTGAACCACAAATCCTCCAAAATTGAATTATTTGTCTCAGTTTTGGAATCCATGTATTGAGTTGAAGTGGTGATGAGTTGTTCCATCTGGTGCTGAAAATTGTGGTTCGATATTTCTTGACTCATCATCCTCTCCTCTTAGTTTGCTATAATCCTTAACATGAATTCCTTCAACTCTAAATTGTCTTCTTGTCGCATTGGAGGTGGATATGAGAATTCTAACGTGTATGTTGGATTTGGAGTAGAGTATTGGTCTTCATAAGTATAGCTCCATGAAGAATCCGGGTGATACCCCCAAACTTGATCATAATTATCATATGCATACTGATTGAGGTAGTTACCACCATACAGCACCAGCCCAAGATTGATGCTGCATTGATTACTCGGGTGATTGCCAGCACAATAGCCACACGTAACTGCCATCCTTCGACTCTGTTGGGCTGCGATAACGTCTAACTTCCTCGAAAGTTCTTCAATCTGTGCCGACATTGCAAAAAATGTAGTAAGTCCATCAATCCTCGTTTCCTTGGTTGAGTCATGTTCGTGTATGGCCATTGATACGCAAAGTCATCCATGGTACCTGAAAAGAGAGAAATATAGGAAGAGAATTAAAAATAAAAATAAAAATGTTTAAATTAACACTAATTTTATTGAAATAAATATTGGTAAAAAAATATTAAACTAATTCCCCGACTAAAGCGCCAAAAACTTGTTGGATAAAATCTAATTACGCATAACACGCAAGTATACGTGGTCAACAAGTAATAAAGTGATAAGTTGAGTATCGTTCCCGCAAAGAATTAGTTAATAAAAATCACCAAGTACTAACCCGTAACCAACCCAATCTTATTTAAACGAATGAATTTCAAATTATATAAATTAAACTACTATTAAATTCCACTAATTAAATTAAAACTATAGAGATTTAAGATCACAACGTCACTCAACACTAATTAAATTAAGACTATGGCGACTAGTTAGTCTATGTGGGAAAGATACTTACTCATCACTTTATTACTTATTGACCACTTATACTTGCGTGTTGTGCGTAATTAGATTTTACCCAACAATGATTAAATATATTAATGAAGGGGATCTTTTACTTATTTCGTTGTGCTTGAAAAGATTCTTATATTTGTCATATACTAATTCATTAGCAATATAAAATAAATGAGAAAAGTATTTGAAACGAGCAAGGATTCAACCCCCCCTTATAGATCTATTGTGTGCCTACTGGGAACTAATAATTGGTATCAGAGCAAGTTCTCATGCTATATTCAAAAGCTAATCGCTTTGAGTCTGATCCTAGACATAAACATTGTTCTAAACTTAGTTTAGTAGAAAGTCACTTGTAAATGCAGATGAGCTCACAAGTTGGAAATATTGTGTACAGGTAAATGTGTATATACACCTAAAACTGCTCAGATTGATCCATGTTCTTAAATGCCATAACAACAAGATCAATCCTTTCTCATAGTCAATCTTGTAGTCTGAAGAGCAGATATGGGAGCTCAAGAAGCATCAACAACAAAGAGTTAAGCATCCACCAGACTGAAAGATGAAAAGGCCATATGTGCTAAGACGTACTCATTCAGAGAAGAAAGAAGAATCTCTCAAATCTATATTTGGCCAACCAACAGCTGGATGTGAACCTTGAGGAATCAAGGTTGTCAAAAAACTAAAGATGTCATAATTCTCTGAGCCTACATCTTCAAGACTATGACTGATTGATCAAAGGACAACTGGAGCAACAAGCTGTCAGAAGTAAAGGAAAAAGTATGCACGTTAATGCCTAACCTTAGTATATCAAGATAAATTATTGTCAAGAAATTGATAATGTAAAGGTACGGTTCCTCATAAATATAAATGTATACATCATGTTTCATCACCTTATGCACTATAACAGTATTTTATCAAGAGTCCATACTCTACCTAAAAAGGAGAAGAGAGAAAGTACACTAAAGTTGGAAACTCCAATGCTAACAAAATTTCTCTACATCCAAGTTTTAGGTTGAAGATAACATCTTGAAAGAACTTTGAAATAGGTCATAAGCATACCAAGGTTTAATTATTCTTGAGTGGAGTAATCTTTGCTGATGGGAATGTATGTATGGATAAACCTATGTTCTAAGTTTTTGATAACACATAGAGTATGATTAGTTCTTCAAGAGTATCTTGAAGATTCATAGAAACTGATCGCCTCCATGAATAAAAAAGATACAAATGAATGACAGAGTTGATTCTCACTCTATGAACATTTAAACTCTATGGACATAACTAAGCAAATGATAAAATCATCAAAGAAAAAGAGTGATTTGTTGAATTGATTGATCTTATACACACTCATCATCATGCATCTTAAAATGTCATATCTAAATTGGATACATGCATGAATATGATTGTTGGTGATCAATATGATGAAATTTCAAATATATGAGGAACAGGGATTTTGAAAGCTGACCTAGCAGGACCCATTTAACCATGGGTACCAAAAATAGAAATTTATCTAACCTGTAGGTGTTTGGTCTATCTGACCACACTAAGGAATGCTGAAGCAGAAGATTTCAGTCAAAAAGATTCAACCAGCAGAAGGCTTAAGACATTTCATAAGAATTTCTGACTAAATCTTTATTTGTCAAAGCCTATCCTTGAAGACTTGTTGAGCTAACATGAATGAGGCTCGCATGGTTGTTGGTCTTCATATGGAAGCAGAACTCCTCAATTACAATCCATCAAAGAAGACTACGTTCGTAGTTCTGTCAAATTATCATAGAGCGTTCAGTCCTGAAGATATCTACGTCTATGATCCAAGGAGGTTAAATGATTGTGATGACTTCAGTAAGAAGAAGATATGCAAGGCTGCCTTCTGATGCAAATGAAGAAAAAGATTTCACACTCCCCTGAGAACATAGTATAACCTATGGGGGAGCAGTGATCTGCTAAAGAACAGCATCACTAAAGATATCATAAATATACTATGACATAAAATACCAGTTACAGAGTCCCAAAACTTTGTGGCTGACGAACCAAATGAAGATCCATAGTCAGTAGGAATGTCTCAAAATGTAATATGGATAACCTTGTCAACCACCCAACTCAAAATCTTGGAGTGCCTACGATCAACCATCTGATCGAAGTGTAAGAGCAGGAGGACACCACAATTACAATCAATACAAATGTCTAAAATTGGTAAATGAACTTCTCAGCAGAAAAGATCAAATGAGATATCAGTGCAAATCATTTCCAAAGTTTTTCATCTGGAAAGCACCTCAGGGACAAACCTAACCCTTAGTTCAATCTAAGAGGTTGGCCCTTCCTGAGCTACTTTAACCTAGAAGGAATGCTTAGTCTAGTTCATCTCAAGCACCAATACAGACAACGATCGTGGAATAGATTCTGCAGAGAACTCGACAATCATAGTATAACCTCAATAATCGTAGAGTAGGCTCGACGATCGCAGTCTTCCCAGAGGATACACTAGCCTCATGGAGAGCTCAGAAAAACTAGACACATGCTTAACTACTCAGATTGTGTGGAGATAAGTTTGGAAAGATGCCATGCAGACTCACCTCAGAAGTCCAGTACCCAAACTATCATGAGGTGAATCAGTGGTTAAGCCATGCAACTTCAAAAATGAGGATTAGTGTCAAATCATCCACTGAAGCATCTCTTAAAAGACAATCGTTGAGTCGACAATGAAAATCGTAGAGTCCATAGCTACCTAAACAAGCTACTCTACGTACTGAAATAGTCAACAGCAGAAAAGTTAAATCTGAAGGACGGATACGATAGAGGACTTATAGATGATGACTTATCAGCGACTTACAACTGTCCCACTAAGAAGCGTGGAAGGAACAGTTACAAGAGGAAAATTCAAATAATTGGCAGTTTCATATTAGCGGGCTCCTCAAAATTTTCAAACCTTTCAAATCTATACCTAAGGCAAAACCTAGCTACCTCTAAACTGCCAAAATCTTTAAACAAGTTATCAAAAGCTATCGAACCTCTCTCTACCTCCCTTGTTCAAACCTTGAAACTCTCTTTAAAGCCTAATTCTATTAAACCTCAAGCTTTCCCCTAATTTTATTCAACTATCTCACATTAGACCCTTGAACTTAAATACCCATACTACGAACTCTTCAAAATGGCAGATTGGCAAATAATCACTGGCATTCAGATCGTAACAAAGACGTTTGAGAAATCTGAGAAAAATTTCAGAAATATTCTTGAACTTGTAAAGAAGACTGGGTTCTCAGAATGCCTGGAAGTAAACACTCGGATATGTGCTGACCTGGTTAAGGAATTTCACTCAAACGCAACTATAAATTCTGGAATTCTTTCAACCAAGGTTAAGGGTCTGATTCTGAAGCTAAATTCTTCTGACATCAATCAATGCTTAGGCCTTCCTAACCGAGATCTGAAAAGCCTGGAAGAGATCGACACTGAAAAAGATAAGAAGATTATACAGTACAAAAGAAACCATAGCCTGAAGGACATGAAGAAAAAGGAGTATCCTAAAGAATTCGAGTTCCTTGCTGAAATAGTGGGTAAATGTATCCTATGCAAAGACACTACACATGATACTGTGATTGACCAATTTCTAAAGATCATGTCTGCTATAGTCCTAAAGGAACACATCAACTTTGGAGCTATCCTGCTTGATCAAGTATCTAAATGGCTAGATAATGAAGAAAAGAAAATGTTAACTGAAAAACCCCTCACAAAGGTTTTTCATGGAAGGTTTTTAAGTATCATCTTGAAGAAAAAGTTGAAGAATAAAATTAAGGATGATGAGGGTGAAATTCTTAATGTTCATAAAGTAATGTCTCCACAGTTGTTTATAAACTGGAAGAAAAATCCTAAGGAAAATAAGAGGCTAATAACAACTGGGAGCAACAACAAGGTCTTTGTTAAGAAGAGGAAGGCACAAAAGGTGGAAAACACTCAATTTGATGACTTTGTATTGGTAGTAGCCACACTAGCAAAGAAGAAGGAAACAAAGGCGATGAAGAAGTTAGTTTTAGCTCCTCAAAGAAGCCTATCTACTCAAGAAGAAAGGAAAAACGTAGAGTCTGAAAATGTGAAGGGATCTGAAAGCCTCAAGGATAAATCATCTAAGAGCAATTCTAGCAATGAAGAAGAAACTATGTCTATGAAAGTAATAGCCAAATCTGGCAATGAAGAAGAATGTGAAAGCCCTATGGCTAACTATCAGAGCATCCACTCTGATGATTAAGAAATGTTACAAGTTGACACAACTGCATCTCCTACTAAAAATGCTCCAACAAGTTCATATGATGTCTCTAAAGATGTTGAGTCTGAAGAAAAAGGACCTGCCCCTACTGATGCTAAATATGAAGGAAGCTTATCTGATGATTCAGAGGGTTCACATTCTGAAGAAGAAGAAAATTCTATCTCTCCTATAGCTGAACCTCCAAGGAGAAGATGCTGAAGAAGGCACTAATGATGAAAACCAGCATGAAGAATTCTTTGATGAATCAGATGAAAGGAGTCAGCATGATTCAAGCTCAGAAGGTGAAGAAATGGAGAATGATGATAAAATGAAGAAATAAACTGATGTGTCTGATGAGGGAAATCTATAAAGGTCTAACTCTAGTTCAGAACAGAGAGAAGATGGAAGAAACTGCTGTTTTGCAAAAGTAGAACCATAAGATTTTCACATTCCCCACCTTGTTCATCACAAGAGAAGAATTGTAGTGGAAGTTGATGAAGAACCACTGAATGTACTTCTCGGTAGATGGATTAATCATAGAAATGAAAGGTTAAATGTGGTAATGATGACCTCATAAAACTTTCTCAACAATCGTCGAGCCATGAAGCTGGACACTTGATCAACTATGATTTATGAGCCTAAAGCTAAGAATCGTGCAATAAGATGGTTTTACTTTCATATGCCATAGGTAAAAGCATCCCTCACTAAAGACAACAACTATCTCACATGGGTCTTCTCTCACCTTCCCAACGTAGAGCTGGTGGCATAGAACTTCACAAGAGTAAAGAAGTTTGCAACTCAGATGATAAAGGACCAATCTCACTACAAAGTCTACCGACATGCTGGCAACCACTACATTCCCTATGACAGTAAAGTGGGTTCTGATGGCAGAAGGATTATGGTCAACGATATGATCGTAGAGTCCTTTCACTCTACCATTGAAAATGATCAAGTTCAGTTTGAGAAGCTTCCCTCTAACAAAGCACAGTTGTCTGATATTCCTTCATCCTTCAACAATGATTTATAATATTCTCACTGCTTTAAAAAAACTGTCTAATAATGAAAATCGTAGAGTTGACTCTAATGCTCAACAAGAGCCTGCCCAACCACATGACCAAAATCCTATGGAGCAGGAGTTAGTGAAGAATTCTGATGAATTAGCTGAGAAGATATCAATCATCACTGAAGTGGCAAAGATGCTGATAGAAGCAGGAGATAATGAGGTTCAACACAGACTTCAAGCCACTATGACTTATATATCTCTCACAATCCAAAAGAGAGACCAAATCTATCTGAAGGCTCTAAATGATCAGAAGACAGAAGTTCTACGAGCACAAAAGGATAATAAAGAGCAGATTTTATCCCTCTCTGATAAGATTGACAATTTAAATCAATCTATTTCCCTAGAGCTTGAGCTAAACCAACAATAACTTAAGATGGAAGTTGGTAACTCATGTTACTTGATGGAACAGCTTGTGTCCAACATGGAGTAGCTCTCACATGTGATTAATGACAAAAAGGGGGAGAAAAAGAGGCATAGAAAAAAGAACTCAAGGAAGAGCAAGGAGATCAGAAGAAAAGAAGATAAGAAAGCCAGGAGGAAGTCAAAGAAGAAGATAGCAACAACAGTAGCAGAGTCATCATCTGAGGGGGAGTCAAAGGATGATGATCCCATGAATGCAGAGCTTGAGGGGGAGCCAGAAAAAGAAGAAGAACATGAATCTGAGGAGGAGCAGAGAAAAGGAATGAAGTCACCATCTCAGGGGGAGAAGGAGCAAAAAGACTAAGTAGAAAAATAGATGATCAATAGATATCCTGGAAGACACACGTGGAGCCAAAGAGGTACATCTCTAACTAGTTAGGTATGTTCTAGATCTAGGATGTAAAGTGTTATAGCTTATATAATTCCACATTATTATCAATGACATTCATGATTATCTATTTTAGAAATACAGATGCTCACTGCATATAAGATTCATTCATAACATGCATATTCACTAATTGTTTTTGTCATAATCAAATAGGGGGAGATTGTCAATAAATAAGCATGTGAATGATATTCCTATTTATATATGATTTAATTATAATTTATATATGAATGAATATGCAAGTATGCTTGCATTAAGAAAAGTTATAAAGTCCTTTGATAGATAATATGAATATATGTACAATGACTTAGAATGAATGATCAAATATGTTAGGTTGATCCTACATAAGCAAAAAAGCTTTGTAAAGTCCTTAAAAAGAAATGATGTACAAGGACTATAAATGAAGAAAGATCATGCTTGTTAGGTTGATCTTATAATGTAATAGATAAGCTAGTCTGATCGTCGAGCACTGCACCAGAAATTATAATCTGCTAGGAGAGTCAAGGAAAACTCGAAAGCTATCAAGGCAGAATCGTAGTCTGCAAAATAGTAGATCTCGGAGTTCGTAGACTGCCAGGAGAGACGAGGAAGGATCGTAGTGTGTCGAGGAGATTTCCTCAAAGTCTAAGTTTGCTGAGGAAGTCATGTTTAGAATCGTAGAGACAGCCTATCTAAGAGCCGACTGAGCATCTGCATAAGCCAAGTTAAGAATCGTAGACCACACTCAAAGTCGTAGAGTCTACTGATCACATCAGAGGTAGAGATCATAGTCGAGCTCGATCAGATAAAGACAGCAAGCTTGAGGACAGAGATCATAGAGTGTCGGTATCTGATCTTGGAGTCGTAGTGTCTATAGAACCAAAACTAAAATCGTAGAGTGCAGAACTAAGGCTTCAACAGAAATTCTTTCAACGCCAAGGCGGAATCGTAGAGCAAATATGATTCTCAATAAATGAGCACTCCCAGAATATCCAAAGTATGAAGCCTCTGGTCTGAGATGCAAAGATACATCCAACCTGAAGGAAACCAGAGAGTGCTCAACGAATGCCGTGCAAGCTAACAGAAGATCTAAGCACTAACCCAATCAGCATCCAGAATGAGTTGTAAAGCCATTCAAGATGAAGTCTTCTACAAAGAGATCAAAAGAAGACTTTAGTAAAAGTGACTGACTAAGGAAAAGTCAGCAAATGCAGTAGCTATCAAATGAACAAAAGACAACGATCTTGAGGTCAACCAGGATCGTAGTGTTCCCAAGCAAAGAAGGAACTTATATAGTTTACACAGAGATACTAGCCAGCTTCTGAAGAACAAGGCTAAAGTAATTAAGCATGGGTCAGTCAATTGATGATAAGTGAATGGGAGATCAGAAGGAGAAAGCGAATTGGGCATGCCATAAATACGAGGTGTCTTGCTGTTCAGAAGAGACCAGAACAAGTACTCAAGCTATCAGTTACTGAGATCAGTCAAGGCAAACAGAAGTATTGAAGCACTGTACAATAAAAGGAATGTCACATCTGTAGTCTACATTAAATAACTCGAGATCTGCGAGGTAATTCAAACTACTTTCATCGGCTATATTCCAACGGGAAGATTGGGAATGAGTATATATTAGCCAGAGCTTCAAAGATCAAGAGTTGTTGTGTTGAAGGATCATTGAGTTGTTGGAATGCTATAGTGTTGACTCTACGAGTTCCACTAGAGCTAAACTGAACAAGTCATGGTGACAGTGAAACTACAAAGGTAGAAGTGAAGCTGCTTTGAAGAAGGAATCAAATAGACTAAAAGCTTCACTCAACAAAGATGAGAACGCCACTAACGATGGCAGCTAAGCTGAGAGCCGAGAAGGCCATGAAGATAGCATTCAGAAAAGTGGCAGGGTACAAAGAAGATCAAGAGAGCCACTCTACAAATTACCATAAACTAAAAACTAAAACAAAACAGATGCAGAACCATGTCTGCAAACCATTCAAGAAGGGTTCAAGGAATGCTAAGTTTTAGACGAAGTCTACCAAAAGCTCAAACACTTAGCAAACCCAACTGGTGATGGTGCATAGCTGACATCAGATGAAGATGAGCAGAAAAAAGTGAAGATCAGATGCACCACAGAAGATGTGGTCCAGACTCGAAGCAGAATGCAAAGAAGACCACACCAAGCTGCTACGTACAGAAGATTTTCAAGCTTAAAGACATCTTAGCAGCAAGGCACCAACAACAACAACTACTACAACAACTAAAATAACAAGAAGCCAAGGCCTGAGGGGTCCTTGTCCGGATGGACTAAATGAAGTTCCAAGCCTGCTGGGCTTGAAGAGTTCTTAGTGAACTGAAGTTCCAAGGCTGCTGGCCTTGAAGTAATCTTAGTGATTCAGGGTACTGCCCTTCCTTGGTGGAAATCCTTATAGTTAAAGCAGAAGAATGGATTAGGAGCTTGAGTCTTTCAACCACTTAAAATCCCATGTGTCCTTTACATTCAGTCATTTACTTTCTGTCATTTACATTATGTACTTAACTATCATAATTGTTATGTATGTATTAACTGATTACCACTTAATTAATTCTTAGAACAATGTATGTATGATTGAATATATTAATGAAGGGGATCTTTTACTTATTCTGTTGTGCTTGAAAAGATTATTATGTTTGTCATATGCTAATTCATTAGCAATATAAAATAAATGATAAAAGTATTTGAAACAAAAAAGGATCTATTCAACCCCCTTCTAGATCTATTGTGTGCCTATTGGGAACTAACATAATATATTATGTACGCATATTGATAATATATATTTACATATTTATGCCTTAAAAATTGATTTCATAATTTTGAAACCTAGTTTTGCATTAATTATTGGGTATTAGTTGAAACCTTTGTAATAGATCTATAAATTTTTATAACTGTGCATCAATTAGTACGTGCAGCTATAAATGTTTTTCTCTCTCGCTCTCACGCGAGAGTTAATTACTTATATTCTACAAATTAATTTTTTGGATTTTAGATAAATTTATAATTTTATAGTCAGGATTTTTTCTCTCAAACAAAATGAGTTCAATTTCTTTTCTTCAACCTTCATTCTCTGCCTAGAGAGGTTTGTCTATGTTGTTTTCTCAAATCAAATCCTAGAAAGCACAAACGAGTTGGATTCTTAGTGAAGAGCAGATTGATTCATGTTTCAAAATCATACAATGGATTGTCTTCTAAATTGGGGCACAAGTCTACAAATAGAGATCTGATGCGGGTTTTGTTGCTTTTTTCTCAAATGCCACTAAAATACCCCTAATTAATGATTTCACCAAAAAGGTATGTGAATTTTTTGTAGTTTCTTTTATTAGGTTTTATGTATTTCTTATTTCAAAATTTTGTTAAAGTTCATATTTTTCTTTACCTGATAATGCATGATAATAGTTTAACAGTGCATTCAGGAAGAAGAAGTTTGTAGAAGTGAGATTTATTTCTAGTTGTTGCACTGGTGAAACAGAGAGCTTGGTTTAAGAGAGATAAAGTTTTTGGTAAAGTTAGAATATTTTCTAAAGTTTTTTTTTTGCTTCTTTATTTATGCTGATGTTGTACGACCCCAACTTTTTGTGAATAAAGATTTAAATTTCTCTAAATATTATTCTAAATAGTAAGGTGATAATTTAATAAATGTTATAGTTATGGGTGATATGTGCAAATTTTACAAAGTAAGCAAGTTGTCATAAAATATTTATTTTGTCGGGGAATATTCGTTTTGTCGAGGAATATTATTTTTATCGGAGAATATTCATACGCTGACGCAATCATTGGTGGACCCCGCAATGGAATAATTGTCGGATATAAAAAGTGACAAAAATAATTTTTTTAATAAAAATAACGACAAAATTTTTATCGTTAAACTGTTGAAATACCCGGTGATAAAAGTACAGTAATAAGTGTTATTGCACAGTAGCACACAATATTGCCCAGTATCAATAGATGCTTACGTAAGAAGTTACTCAGTTTCATTCAATAATTGCCACAGTAGTTGATGCATAGTATCTCATATTATTGATTCCAATTATTGTCATAATATAATATGCACAATACTTCATATTATTAAATCAATAATTGACACGACACAGTTACTCATATTATTATTAGCATGATTGGTAATGTCTAGAAAATTCTGTTGAGGAAAGGGGTTAGTGTTGGTCGATTTCATTATTGCTAAATTGCGCGCAAGCATACGCGGTCCACAAGTAATATATGATAAGTTGAGTGTCCATCCCACGAGGACAAAGTCTTAAGATGTAAATAAATACTAAGGTGAAGTCTTTACTACCTTATCTAAACAAGTGAAATAAGATGATTGGTAAAGCTATGTGATTAAAACTATAAGAATAAGAGAAGTAGTTGTGCTAGGAAGTCAAGATAGGATTATAATTCCCCTAATGCGTCGCCTAATCTCCTAACTCTCCACATTACAAACGAATCAAAGAATGGTCAACCGAGAATAATAAATACGCATAAGCTTCTGTCAAAAGGTCAAATGCACATCCCTAGCCAGATAAATCACAATATGTCCATTGGTGAAAATAACTAGGTTAAGGTCATTAAGCTAAGTCTCAAGGCTACACAAGGCAAATAGGGATATGTCTATCTTATTAGCAGTTTATGCACACATTCTATTGGCATGGTCATAATAGGTGTTGTTGTGTTTAAAAGATAGATAATAACATCCATTTGTCAATTTCCATTATTATCAATACCAATTTTTCTATCAAGCAATTAGTCATTAAGCAAGAAATACAACAACCCATTCCAAAATGATTCATTGTATAAAATAGGAGAGAAAGTTAATTAAGCTAAACAAAAAGTTACATTGTAATCCTAAAAATGGAATTAGTTCATATCTATGGTACTATAACACATTTTCAATGCATTCCACATTTTCAGTAATACACAAATAAATGGGAGATTTGGAATAAGAAAACCCCTTTTTTGAAGTGTTATTCCTCCAAATCTTCTCTTCACTGCGTAGCTACTGATCTTTTGTCAGATGCAATAACTCTATGTCCTTTTAACACATCTTCTTTCTCTTCTAGAATTTAATACTGTAATAAATATCTCTAATCTATGCTAACTGTCTGAGATTTCTATCACAGGCGGCTAATATTAAGTATGTCTGAACCCCCTCTCTCTTTAGGTCATTTAAACCACTTTACTGTCTGGACACCGGAGCTCGCTCTGCGGCGCAAGCAATGAACTAGCAAGTGGCACTGTGAGGCAACGTAGGCTTAAAAAGACTGGAGGTCGCGCTATGGGGCGTGACTCCATGAAGAGGTCTCGGCGCTGCGGCGCGAGGATGACGTTAGGGGCATGGCGCTGGGGCGCCGAGTATGGTGCTGGGGTTCCAAGTATGGCACTCGAGCGCGGCCTCGTAGTGTATCTTTGGTGCAACTGCGCCGATTTCCAGTATGTTTTAACTTGATATGGCGCTGCGGCGCGGACTCATATTGTGTCACTAGCGCTGTGGCGCCAATACAGTAAAAATGCCCATTATGCCCCTGGAAGCTAGAAAAGGTCTATAAAGGCCTTACATCATAGAATTTAGACATAATAACAACAAAATATAAATAAAAGCTAACTAAATAACTAAAAACAGACAACAACTTAAGCCACAAAGGATCTGATTCACAGGTATTAATCTCACCCATCAAATCCCCACAAACTTAAGCTTTTGCTTGTCCCCAAGCAAACTATCAGACATCCATACCCCATTACTGCAATATACGAATGAAGATTAATCTTATAGACTAATATTATGGCCTCTAAGCACAATCATAAACACCCTCTGAGAATAGGACAAAATGCATACGGACGAGGGCTTAATGTCTATTAATAAACATGAGACTGTAATCGATCCATTCTGTGTGTGTACAGACCAAACATCTTAACTAGTCATAACCCAAATTAAGATCACATAGTTGATTGTGATACCCAATAAGCTTACTATGAAACCAACATAAATAACAAGCATTAAGAACAAGACGCAAAAACAAGAAAGGATCAAAAGGTTCTAATAATATGAAGTAAATTCTGACTCAAACAGTACTTGATTACTTTTAGGTTAAACAGAGCACTCATTAGCGAGCTTTTGATCAATGACTCCCAAGCCAGATGACTTTAGGGCACTAGGTATAAAACACCCCTATGAATTTAATAACTCAAGCAACAAAGGCCACATAATCAACATAAGTCAAAAATAGATTTTACCAGTCTGCATTTATGGACGAGTGCATTTCCATGCTCAATCTTAACCATCGCAGAACTGTTATTTCATTTATTTTTTCAATATAACTATAGACCTGAAAGTGTAAAAGCCTCAAAGTCTTTTATTATCTTGAAATCATTAAAGTATTGACAGTGTACAAATCTTCAACATAATAAAAAGATAACCTAAATCTGGACACATAACTAGAAAAAACAATTGGTCAGTGCTCGCTAAAAGGATGGATTCAAAACAGTCTCGACTTATCTCATTAACACGCCCCTAGTTCACATAAATATGACACTACTCTAAGAAAATGATATAATCACCTAGCGCATGTTATAGGCCACAATCAAAACTTAAGCGGTAAAATACCCTAACCCAGCATATAAACAGTTACAGACTGGGGGTAAGAGTTAATCAAAATGTAATAGGCAAAAACTATAAAATATCAAGTACCCTTGTCAAAATAGGGTAAAGCCATAACACATGGCATTAAGTATACCAATAATCAGTGTAAATCCCAAAAACTATGGCTAACCATAAAATAATATCTGAATTAATCAAGATATCCCTAAATTTCACCTGGCAAATACTCAAACCCAAAAGATGTACAATTAAAAGCATGCATACATATATAAATAAACAAATATACTACTATACAAAGTAATGCATCCAAAATAAATCATTCACCATACAAACCAATAATCACAATAATATTCAAATGTAAATAAAATATAGTTAAATAAACATTCTAGGGCTATTCAGCCCAAGTGATTCGCTCAAGTCCTCACACCATAAACATAGCAGTTCAAATATTAATAGACTAACACAATTCATATATAATATAAATAAAAGGAATTCTCCCCCCAAAATTGCAAGTTGGCTAGTGTCCTCAATGGCCTCTGAACTTAATCATCAAGCATCCGGAGCATCGCCACCTTCATCACCGACCATTTTAAGAGCATCTTCATGATCATCATCATCATCATCCTCTACATTCACCGACTCATCTTTACGAGCCCCCTCAGCAGGCGAAAATTGTGGCGGATAAGGTGCATAAATTGGAGGTGCTGGAAATGGAAAGGGCATGAAATCAGCGTCGTCTCCTCCCTAAGCAGCATGAATGTTGGAGAGTGTGTTTGTGAACTCTGCATGGTAATGGTGGAATTGATTCTGCCATTGGACGACAGTGTCTAACTTGCAGTGTAGAAAGTTTAGGCAATTCAGAATTTCCGCGAGGGGCCCAGAATGAACGGTCTCAAATGATAGAGGCTCAGGCACGTGAGTGGAGGTACCCGCTTCATTGGATGACGTCGGATCACTGGATGGCAGCAGCTGAGGCGCTGGCAAAAATCCCTCTCCTTGGGGGTGCGATGTTGCTCCCTCTCATACTCTATAGCGGCCTATGAGATGATGATCAATGACAGACGTTGGTGGTAGGGTGACATCTTCCATCTCCCATTGAACACCCGCCCTTTTGCATAGACGGGTAATAAGAGACGAGTGTGGGAGGCCTGACATAACATTGCTCTTTATAGCCTTCTTAATGGACTCATTGATCAATACCCCTACATCGACATTTAAACCCGTAACAATGGCATAGAGCAGAAATACCCTTTCCCCGAGTTACATCACTCAAGTGACGTGTAGGCATGATATTAGCACAGATAAACGAGTACCAAGATTTTCCGTAACGGCTTAAGGCCTGTTGAGAAAATGATGTCTTTTCACCATGAAACTAATTAGTTTTCCAAGTAGTCCCAGGCTTACAGAGTTCACTAAGGATGTCATCTGTGTTGTAACTCCGAAGCCCAACATCGCAATAATCGAGACCGTCATAGTTGGGAGTCCCATAAACTACATTGATAGCCCGGCTATCGAATTGGATTAACTTTCCCCGCACAGGCACTGCTGGAGGGCCATCAACAATGGCATTAGCGTAGAACTCTTTCACCACCGCGATAACGGCTGATTCTGGCGGCTTGGTGAAATGCACCCATTTTATATTGAAAATTATAGCCATCATGTGACCGTCCAATTTGTCATCAGGCCTAAGCCCTCGCTCAGGCACCAAACTACGTGACATGAAATTTTGAGTATAGCACTTATAGGCCTCTTCTATTGGAAATTTTACAGCATCCCAAGCCATAACAGGAGTTTGGGAAGAGGATGGAGGAGGGGGACCAATACTGGTTCTTGGACGCTTAGAAGCCATATTTAGTTTGCAAGAATAATCTAAAGGCACCAACTTTATGCTTTGTAAGTAATTTTTTTAACACCCAACAGTATACAAACAACCGTACCTCGCTTAGCTTTAAAGAGGGAATGCATAGGTGAGCAACGACCAAAATAATTAACTGCAAAGCGGTTAGTGTCCAAATGGTCGAAAACAGAAGGAACGCGACGGTTGAACTTACCTAACGGCTCGTGAGGAGGAAAACGCAGTGAGTTTTGTTGTTGGAAGGGGAAAGAGTGTTGTAAATCAACTGAACAGACGCCTTTAAAAACCAAATTTTGCTGATGGCGTTGCGATGGTGCATGGCGCTACGGCGCGGAGACAAACCCACTATGGCGCTGCGACACAGATCTCAGCATGGTACTCGGCGCTGTGGCACCAGATGGCGTTATAGCGCGAATAATTGCGCTGGGGCGCGAGCTACTGAGGCGCTGCGGCGCCGAGAATGGCGCGGGGGAGCGAGTTTACAGTGTGTTCTCCTAAGCCATAGCGTTGCAGCGTGAATTTACCCATGGACCTCGGTCCTGCGGCACGAGTTTCCAGTGAGTAACCTCTTGAGATAGTGTTGCGACGTGGATATTTGCTTATTGACTGGCGCCGCGGCGCGGATTTACAGTATGTCCTCCTTTGGTCCCGCGCTGCAGCGCAAAAATTGAGGATGCAACGTGAAAGATGGCGCTGCGGCGCGGATATCAAAATTTCTGAAACTGAGTTAAGCAATCCTGCATAAGCCAAAATATCATATTACGCAAAAACACAACAAAATAAGACTACAAACACTGTAAAACAATTTGATACTGAACTAAGCACTATACAGAACTAGTGAACTATTAAGAAATATAGAGACTGACTAAACCAAAATAAGACTGAAGTGAATAAACACAAAAGAAATTTGTTTGATACTGTGATGGGGATGCCTCCCATTTAGCGCTTGATTTAGAGTCGTCGGCTTAACTGTTATCCCGTCTTACATCAGGTCTCCCAAGGTGATGGAGGTATTTTGTCGGTCTACCTCGCCGCCCCAGTATTGCTTCAAGCGCTGACCATTAACCTTGAATGTTTTATTTGAATGAGGGTCATGAACTTCTATTTCCCCATACGGATACACCTTGGCAACCGTAAATGGCCCCAACCACCGGGACTTCAATTTTCTGGGGAATAATTTCAATTGGGAGTTGAAAAGAAGAACCTTATAGCCCGGTTCGAAACTTCTTTGGAAGATCTTCTTATCGTGCCACCACTTCGTCTTCTCCTTGTATAACTTAGCGTTTTCATACGCTTGCAGACAAAACTCGTCTGATTCATTTAGTTGTAAAAGCATTTTTTCACCGGCTGATTCTAAATCAAAGTTCAGCTTCTAGATAGCCCAATAAGTATTGTGCTCCAACTCTACTGGAAGATGACACGCCTTACCATAGACAAGCCTATACGGAGACATTCTGATAGGCATTTTGTAAGCTGTGCGGTAATCCCACAAGGCATCATCAAGCTTGTTTGACCAATCCTTGCGATTGGGGTTAACAATCTTCTCCAAGATTCGTTTAACCTCTCGATTGGAAATTTTAGCTTGGCCACTAATATGTGGATGATAAGCAGTGGCTATCTTATGGGTCACCCCATACTTAGCTAGAAGGGCTTTGAAGTATTTATTACAAAAATGAGACCCTTCATCACTGATAATAGCATGAGGCATGCCAAAATGAGTGAAAATGTTTTTCTTGAGGAAATTGAGCTCTACCTTCGCATCATTAGTCGGCAAGGCAACTGCTTTAACCCACTTGGAGACATAATCTACCACCACAAGAATATAGAGATTGTTGTAGGAGGACGGAAATGGACCCATGAAGTCAATACCCCAGACATCAAATAAATCAACTTCGAGGATATTCTATAAAGGCAATTCATGCCTTCTCGAAATGGTTCCTACCCTTTGGAATCTATCATGGTGCGATACATATATGTGTGCATCTTTGAATAGGGTGGGCCAGTAAAATCTAGACTGAAGCACTTTAGCTGCAGTTCTTTGACCCCCAAAATGACCTCCATAATTTGAGGAATGGCAGTGATGGAGCACACCTTCAATTTCCTCATCCGGTAAGCATCTCTGCATAAGTTGATCAGAACATTGCTTGAACAAGAAGGGCTCATCCCACAAATATTGTGTGGCATCTTTTAGGAATTTCTTCCTCTATTGATAGCTCAGGTTTGGAGGAAGCACTTGGCAAGAAACAAAATTGGCAAAGTCCATTTACCACGGGGCTTTGCTTTGGACGACAAAAAGTTGTTCATCCGGGAAGAAATCATTGATGGCTTTTTCAGCATATCCCGAATACGGGAAGTTTTCTAACCTTGATAATTGATCCGCTACCTGATTTTCTGTACCCTTATTATCTCGGATCTCTAGATCGAACTCTTGGAGAAGCAGGACCCACCTTATAAATCTCAGCTTTACATCTTTTTTTTTTTCAATCAAGTATTTGATTTCCGAGTGATCAGTGTAGACGATCACCTTCGTTCCAATGAGGTAGGAACGAAACTTATCAAACGCATAGACTACTGCCTGCAGTTCCTTCTCAGTGGTGGTATAATTGAGCTGAGCATCAGTTAAAGTTTTGCTGACATAGTATATTATGTGGAATACCTTATCCCTTCTTTTCCCTAGCACCGCCCCAATAGCAAAATCACTTGCATTACACAATAGCTCAAAAGGGAAGGTCCAGTCGGGGGCTACAATAATAGGAGCCGAGACAAGTTTTTCCTTTAATAAATCAAAAGCACTCAGGAAGGCTTCATCAAATTGGAAAGGCATATCCTTTTCAAATAGTGTACACAGTAGTTTGGTTATCCGTGAGAAATCCTGGATAAACCTCCTGTAAAATCCAGCGTGCCCAAGGAAACTCCTTATCCCTTTTACTAATGTCGATGGTGGATGGTTATTAATGACATTAATTTTTTCCTTGTCAACCTCAATGCCGACCACAGAAACTCGGTGGCCCAGAATAATGCCCTCTTCAACCATAAAGTGACACTTCTCCCAATTCAATACAAGGTTGGTTTCAACACATCTGTGGAGAACGACAGTCAAATTTCTCAAGCAATTATAAAAATGAGTTCCCAAATATCGAAAAGTCGTCCATGAAGACCTCTAGGGTCTTTTCAACCATGTCAGAGAAAATAGATATCATGCATCGCTAAAATGTAGCAGGAGCGTTGCACAACCCGAAAGACATTTTTTGAAATGCAAACGTCTTATATGGGCACGTGAAAGTAGTTTTCTCATGATCTTTGAGAGCAATTGAGATTTGATTATACCCAGAGTAACCATCTAGCAGATAATAAAATTCATGCCCAGCAAGTCTATCGAGCATCTGATCAATAAATGGAATAGGAAAGTGATCCTTACAGATGGATTTTTTCAATTTCATGTAATCCATACACACCCTCCATCCAGTCACCGTTCAGGTTGGAATCAGCTCGTTGTTTTCGTTGGGCACTACAGTCATGTTGTCCTTCTTTGGCACGCACTTGATAGGACTGACCCAAGGACTATCAGAAATGGGGTAGATGATGCCCGCATCCAGTAATTTTATAATCTCCTTCCGAACCACCTCTTTCATGATGGGGTTTAACCGCCGTTGATGCTCAATGGACGGCTTAGACCCTTCTTCCAGTAATATTTTATGCATGTATAGTGTTGGACTAATCCCTTTTATATCAGAAATTGACCACCCCGGGGCCGTTTTGTATTTCTTGAGCACTAGCAGCAACTTTTCTTCTTGGCACTCGGTTAAAGAAGAAAAAATTATCACAGGTAAAGTGGATGAGTCCCCTAAGTAAGCATACCTCAAGTGATTTAGCAAAGGCTTTAATTCTAGGACAGGAAGGTCTATGATCGATGGCTGAGCCTTGGAAGTTGATGCCTCATCATCATTTAGAGACTCAAACTGTCGTTGGAACGGTTTGGATCTTTGGGGTGCGTCTAGCCACTTGGCAAATTCCACATGTGTGGGCTCTTTTGTTGTACTGGCCCCTGTCAATGTGGCTTCTAAAGGCTCCGTAATGCAGGTTTCTGAGAACACTTCCCTAACTGAATTATCTATCGCATTAATCTAGAAGCAGTCCTCTAGAGTATTAGGATATTTCATACATCTGAAGACATTGAACATTACTTCTTCATCTTGTACCCTCATTGTTAACTCCCTTTTCTGTACATAAATTAGGGTCCTCCCCGTCGCCAAGAATGGCATGCCTAATGTTATAGGTACCTCCCTGTCTTCTTCAAAATCTAGGACAATAAAGTCAACTGGGAAGATGAACTTGTCAACCTTGACAAGCACATCCTCTACTATACCCTTCGGGTACATAAGAGATCTATAAGCCAATTGTAAAGTGACACTTGTAGGTTTGGCTTCATTTAGCCCCAGCTTCTTATATATAGATAGAGGCATCAAGTTGATGCTAGCCCCTAGATCACACAACGCCTTGCCAATGAATTGGTCCCCGATAGTGCAAGGAATTGTGAAGCTTCCTAGATCTTTTAGCTTTGGTAGAAGCTTGTTTTGTAGGATGGAACTGCACTCCTCTGTCAATGCCACTGTTTTATAATCCCCCATTTTTTGCTTCTTAGATAATATATCCTTCATAAACTTGACATAACTTGGCATTCTATCCAATTCCTCCACAAATGGGATGTTTATGTGAAGCCTCTTGAACACCTCTAGGAATTTAGAAAACTACTTGTCCAGCTTTTGTTTATGCAGACGCTGGGGGAAAGGCAACTGAGGGAGAGGAAGATTGACTTTATTCATTGGAGGGATTGGTGTTGTAGGGATAACTTGAGTACTCTCCTCACCCCCATATTCATCATTATTCTTCTCCACTATAGGTTCCTTCTCAGTAACTTCTTCTTCCACTGGAGAACTCCCTCCACCTTGTTCATTAGTAGTTCTCCCACTTCTGAGTGTCACTGTTTTGCATTGTTCTTTGCCTTCCCATTTCGGGTTGACATCAGTGTCACTAGGCAATGTGCCTTGTGGACAACTGTTTAAAGCAGTAGCCAATTGTCCCATTTGGACCTCAAGATTCCGAATGGAGGCTTCTTGATTGTTACTCCTTGTTTCATTTTGGGAAATATACGATGACAGGAGATCTTCCAAACTAGGCTTTCTCTCCTGTTGAGGTGGTGGATGGTGGAACTGATTTTGAGAGCTCTGCGGCTATGGATTGTACTGATCCTGAGATTGAAAACCTAGAGGATTAAAAAAATTTAGCCTGGTGGATGAAGGTTGTGCTTGATTGGTGTTGTTGTTGTTGTTGTTGTTGCCTCAAGAGAAGTTGGGATGATTCCTCAAGCTCGGGTGGTAATGAGTGGGGAGATTAGCATTTTGTTGTCGCCCATAGTTGGAAATAAAATGAACTAACTCAGGGATTATTGCACACTGATCAGTAGGGTGGATCCCTTGACGTAATTCACACTAGACTGTGACACTCTGCATATTCTGCACTGCTGACTCTCCCATAGTGTCTAGTCGTTTCGTTAGCGCTGCAACCTAAGCTGCTAATGATGTGAATGAGTCAACCTCATATACCCCCACTGTTCTTCTAGGGGTTTGCCTATGATTCGACCATTGATAATTATTGGACGCCATTGTTTCCACTAGTTCATACCCTGTTGTGTGATGTTTAACCATGAAGGCCCCTCCAGGCGGCATCTATACTTGAACGAATTGATTCAGATAGCCCATTATAAAAGGTCTGGATAGGAAGCCATTCTAGCAATCCATGGTAAGGGCATTTTTTTCAGCAGATCCTTGAATCGCTCCCACGAGTCGTACAAGGATTCTGATTCAAACTGGACAAAAGAAGTGATATCATGCCTGAGCCTGGCTATTTTGGCCAGCAAAAAAAACTTTGCTACGAACTTCTGAGCCAAGTCACCCCATATGGTGATGGAGCCTGACAGTAATGAATGTAACCAGCTCTTAGCTTTGTCCCTTAAGGTGAATGGAAACAACCAGAGTCTGATGGCATCATCAGACACTCCGTTGCATTTAAATGTATCACAGATCTCCACAAATTTGATTAAGTGATCATTGGGATCATCATTCGGTAGTCCCCCAAACTGAATATTGGTGCACATTTGAATGGTGCCCGACTTGTGTTGGTGCCTGAGAAGTAGTTGTGCTAGGAAGTCAAGATAGGATTACAATTCCCTTAATGCGTCGCCTAATCTCCTAACTCTCCACATTACAAATGAATCAAAGAATGGTCAACCGAGAACAGTAAATACGCATAAGCTTCTGTCGAAGGTCAAATGCACATCCATAGCTAGATAAATCACAATATGTCCATTGGTGAAAATAACTAGGCTAAGGCTCATTAAGCTAAGTCTCAAGGCTACACAAGGCAAATAGGGATATGTCTATCCTATTAGCAGTTTATGCACACATTCCATTGGCATGGTCATAACAGGTGTTGTTATATTTAATAGATAGATAATAATATCCATTTGTCAATTTCCATTATTATCAATACCAATTTTTCTATCAAGCAATTAGTCATTAAGCAAGAAATACACCAACCCATTCCAAAATGATTCATTATATAAAATAGGAGAGAAAGTTAATTAAGCTAAACAAAAGATTACATTGCAATCCTAAAAATGGAATTAGTTCATATCTATGGTACTAATACACATTTTCAGTACATTCCACATTTTCAGTAATACACAAATAAATGGGAGATTTGGAATAAGAAAACCCCTTTTTGAAGTGTTCTTCCTCCAAATCTTCTCTTCACTGCGTAGCTACTGAGCTTCTTTCGGATGGAATAACTCTTCCTCCTTTTAACACAGCTTCTTTATCTTCTAGAATTTAATATTGTAATAATTATCTCTAATCTACGCTAACTGTCTGAGATTTCTATCGCATGTGGCTAATATTAAGTATGTCTGAACCCCCTCTCACTTTAGGTCATTTAAACACCTTTACTATCTGGACACCGGAACTCGCGCTGCGGTGCGAGCAATGAACTAGCAAGTGGCGATGCGGCGCCACGTAGGCTTAAAAAGATCAGAGGTCGCACTGCGGCGCGACTCGATGAAGAGTCCTCGGCGCTGCAGCGCGAGGATAACGTCAGGGGCATGGCGCTGGGGCACCGAGTATGGCGCTGGGTCGTGGGCTCGTAGTGTATCTCTAACGCTGCGACGCTGATTTCCGGTATGTTCAACTTGTTATGGCACTGCGGCGCAGACTCTTAGCGTGTCCCTGGCGCTGCGGCGCCAATAGACCAAAAATGCACATTATTCCCCTGGAAGATGGAAAAAGTCTGTAAAGGCCTTGTATCATAGAATTTAGACATAATAACAACAAAATATAAATAAAAGCTAACTAAATTGTTACGAATGAGCATGTGAATGATATTCCTGTTTATATATGATTTTATTATGATATATATATATATATATATATATATATATATATATGAATGAATATGCAAGTATGCTTGCATTAAGAAAAGTTGTAAAATCCTTTGATAGAGAATAGAAACATTTGTACAAGGACTTAGAATGAATTGATCAAATGTGTTAGGTTGATCCTACATAAGAAAAACAACTTTGTGAAGTCCTTAAAAAGAAATAATGTATAAGGACAATAAATATAGAAAGATCAAGCTTGTTAGGTTGATCTTATGATGTAATAGATAGGCTTGTCTGATTGTCGAGCACTACACTAGAAATCGTAGTCTGCCAGGAGAGTCAAGAAAAACTCGAGAGCTGTCGAGGCAGAATCCTAGTCTGCAAGACAGTAGATCTCGGAGTTCGTAGACTGTCAGGAGAGACTAGGAAGAATCGTAGTGTGTCAAGAAACTTCCTCAGAGCCATAGTCTGCTGAGGAAGTCATGTGAAGAATCATAGAGATAGCCTGGAAATGAGCCGACCGATCATCTGCCGAAGCCAAGTCCAGAATTGTAGACTACACTCGGAGTCGTAGAGTCTATTGATGTCGAAGCCAAGTCAAGAATCGTAGACTACACTTAGAGTCGTAGAGTCTACTAATCATATCAGAGGCAGAGATCATAGTCGAGCAAGATCAAATGAAGACAACAAGCACAACGACAGAAATTGTAGAGTGTCAAGATCTGATCTCGGAGTCTTTGTGTCTGCACAGCCGAAGCTGAATCATAGAGTGTAGAACTGAGACTTAAACAGATGTGCTTACAACACCAAGGTAGAATCGTAGAGCAAACACGATTCTCAACATTTGAGCACTTCCAGAATATCCAAAGGAACGAAACCTCATGTTGGTACTACAAGGACACAACCCACTTAAAGGACACCAGAGAGCACTCAACGAATGGCATATAAGCTAACAAAAGATCTAAGAATCAACTCAATCTACATCCAGACTGAATTGTGAAGCCATTCGAGATGAAGTCTTCCATAAGTTAATCAGAAGAAGACTTCACTAACTGACTAAGGAAAGTCAGCGAGTACAGTAGCTGTCAAGAAAATAGAAGACGACGATCTTGAAAGCAACCAGGATTGTAGTGTTTGCTATACAAAGAAGAAACTGATGGAGTGTACACAAAGATACTGGTTAGCCTCTGAAGAACAAGGCTAAAGTGATTAATCATTGGGTCAGTCCATTGATGATAAGTGAACAGGAGATCACAAGGAGAAAGTGAAAGTAATATGCACACAAGCCAATCATGTTTGATGATAAAGCATATACTTTGTAACAATCTTATTCATTTATTAATAAAAAAGTATTAATTTATTAAAGGCTTTTAATTATCTACATGATGCTGTTATATAATATGTGATAAACCCATAGTTTTAAGCAATGCTTTTAGAATAATGATGATGATCATTCTAATGAGATCTAAATTCTTAGAAAGCTTAAAACTAAAATAGTTCCCAATCGTTGGATTACTAAATTGGGGATTAGTGAATCCGGATAGATTGGTACATACGTTGCTTGCTCATTGGATGAGGATGATTGATCTCATGATCATTTGTGTGGAGACACTAAAGCAAGTATGTAGGTGCTTATTAGAGAATAAGTTCACTGAACGTGACTCGCTAAGGAATACCTAATGGAGTTTTACTTGCATGTCAATAGGAATTCTTGTAGTGATAGTAGTACAAGTGATCCTTGGACTTGAGATCATCATAGTATCTTGTGTATGATGAGTTATACTTTGACTTATTCCTTAAGACCCTTAGGGTATATCAAAGGGTATGCTTGGGTATAATAAGTTGTACATGGAGATAATGTATGATCAATAAAGAATCTACCACTTCTAGTAAAAGAAGAGAAATGTCCTATGTGATTCGATAAATGACAACTCAGTAGTCCTTGGCCAAGGCAGAATGAAATTAGAAAGGAGTTTCTAATTTGCATTATTTGGAGTTGTGCATTTAAGAGTCGAAATACATATAATTAAATAAAATAAGACTTGACAGTAATTCCATGCCTTATATTTAATTGGGACATTGTATGGTGGAAGGATTGAATTGTACGGTAACTATTTATTCAAAGGTTCTTTTATGATTAATGTTGAAATCTATATTATCTGGAAAGTCGTTGATCGCTAGGGAGGCTTATCCCTATTGTAGAATAAATATTATTTATTTAAATAAATTAATAGTTTAATTTATTTATTTAAATAAGATTAGAATTGTTCTAATTGATTTATTCACAACCGGTTTAATATGGAGAACCTAAAGGGTCACACCATAAAAGGAAGAATAATTATTTAAGAAGTTAATGGCATAATCGTAATAATATGTTAAGTATATTTAATTTAATCTATGGTGATAGAATAAATTAAATAACTTAATATTTATTATTTAATATTTTAGAAATATTAAATATAAATTAATAAGAGGAGTCTTATTAATATTATTACAATTATTATTATTTTAATTTCTAAAAGAGTTTAGGAATTAATTTAATATAAGTACTCTCATTTATTCCTAATAGGATTAGGAGGGAAAATTAGTTAAAGGAGTTTAATTAATTATCCCTAATAAGATTAGGGAGCCCATTTAATTAAAAGAGTTTAATTAAATAAATAATACCTTATTTTTAATAAGGTTACTTGATATCTTTATAAGAGGAGTCTTATATCAGATATCAAATATACGTAATTCCAATTGTTGGAGAGTACGCCCCTTTTTTCTATAGAGATAGAAAACTAGGGTTTGAGCCAAATACTCATCTTCTTGAATTCTTCTTCTTCCTTGGTGGATCACCTCTAGAGGCCAAACACTTGGGTGGCTAACGTTGATCAAAGGAAGGAACCCAACCCGGTGGATTCAAGTTGAACGCGAAAAGGATTGGAGGTGAACTTGTACCTGAGGAAGCTCGATCTTCAAGGGTATGACTTTATTCTTTATCTTTTCGTTTAATTAATAATTATGCATAAAGGGTGATCCGAGTTTATGGTTTGTAAATTTTTTAAAACTCTGATTTTCACGCTTCCGCATATTTTTGCAATTTGATTGCGTTTATGAATGTTACAAACCTAACAGTGGCATCAGAGCCAAACCTTTATGCGAATTATTAATTGTTCAGATTTAATATGTATATTGATATGTGTTTAGAACAATTTAATTGGGCATAGTTTTTTTTATATAAAATTAAAAAAAAAATATTTGCGGAACAATTTTTTGTTTTCCGTGATTTCGCGAATTCGGATTACTATGTTGCATGTTACTGGATTCACGTGTGGCCATATTAAGATTCCTTTTATCACGTGCATCCATGTAATTTTGTTACACAAAATGTTCCTGCACCAAATAAACTTTGTTACAGGAGATTCATGGAAATCTAGGAAATTAGGATTCAGTATAACATATATATACTTATGATATATTAACGGTTATTATATATATATATATATATAATATTTTAATAATTTTATAATTAAAATAAAAGTTTATTTTAATTTTAAAATAAAAAGTTTATTTTAATCTTAAAATAAAAAGGTTTATTTTAATTTTAAAATTAAATTTCATGCTAACTAATTAGAGTTGGAATTGGATTCCATGATAACTAATTGGAGTTGAAATTGGATTTCATGTTTCCTTAAATAAATGAGTTTATTTAAATATGAAATATGATTTCATATTATTCAAAATAAAGGAGTTTATTTGTGAATAGGAAAGAGAATCCTAATTTCCTTAAATAAAGGAGTTTATTTAAATATGAAATAGGATTTCATATTATTCAAAATAAAGGAGTTTATTTGTGAAAAGGAGTTTATTTTGATTAAAAATTTTGATTAAAATAAAATAGTTTATTTTATTCAAAATTGGATAAATTAAAATAAAATAGTTTTATTTTGATTTAAATTTGGATTGAAATAAAGGAGTTTATTTTAATTCAAAATTAGATTTTATACTAACTAAATTTGCCCATTAAATGATATCAATATATATATTAAATGTTTATTATTCATAAGATGAATATTATTTATTGATGCATATGGTGATGTGTATGATAATAAATGGGATTAATTATGGACTATTGACCAATGCGATTGAATTTTATTTTAGTTGGATGCATGAATGTATGGGTTTTATTAAATGGGGTCTGCGTACCTCGTCTTCTCTAATTCTTTCTTAATGTAAATTCTATCTCCCTCCTATGTACTTCCCCTTGACTGCTGATCAAGGTTTCTATTTATTTTAAATAGTTTTGTAATAGGAATAGTTAGAATTAATTTTGAAGAATTAGAGATCAAGGATCAAGGAGCGCGTGAAGACCCGTTTGTAATGAAGCCCGGGTTTAAATGTAATAGTTATATTTAAATATTAATTCTTGCACCCCTAGGGTTTGACCTTTTGATTCACTTGGTGGCTCTAGTGAACCAAACTAGAATAAAAGTCCATAATCAATCCAGGTAGAATATAGTATTCTATATGTGCATGCTTATATTATATATATTATATATTATGCAAACATGCTTCGCATGTTAATTAATATGACGCGTATTTTATATATATATGTGCATGCGCGCTAAACAAGATGAGACATATTAATAACAAACCCCTCAAATATTTTATATTAAGTTGTAACGTTCAAAGATATTTGGAATATCGAACGTCGCCTTCTAGCATGATAGAAACAATAGAGTATTGAATATTTAATATGAGTTTGTTGTGCACACACAAGGCTAGTATTAAATATTTAAGATGTTGTTTTTATTACATATGATGTTTATAAGGAATTGAACATTACTGCTTTGTTGTGCACACACAAGGGCTGTAGTTTTCTCTTCACTTATATGAAAATGCTGGGTCTGACTTAACTTAAATCATTTTAGTTCGGATGTGCACACACTTGACCATTACGATTTAAGAGGCAAAATACAAGGAGTTACATAGTTGATGTAATTGACAAGAGTTGTCTACCTATTTATTTATATATAGTTTGTTGTGCACACACAAGGCTATATACATTTGAAATGGGATCCTTATTCTCACTAGCATATCTTTAATTATATTTTGCCGAACTATATATATTGAGGGTAATATAGTTTGAAAAAAATAGTGGGATATACCAATTTAAAACAAGACCTAAATTATTTTGGTAATTAATAAAAGAATGTATGTTAAAATGTTGTTAATTACAAATTCATTTACAGAATTTTATAATGTCTAAATTACTATCACTGCGTAGCATATTAGATGCTAAATTAACCGGACCGAATTAAACGGATTGGTTAAGGAAATTGAGAATAGTTCTCATGGCTGAAAAGCTATCTTATGTCCTTAATACGCCTATCCCTGCAATGGTTGTAGACAATGCCTCTGAGGAAGATATTGCTGCTTTTAGAAAGTGGCTAGATGATGCACAGTTGGCTCAATGCATCATGCTCGCATCCATGAGTAACGAGCTTCAGCGTCAGCATGAAACTATGGATGCTCCTATTATATTCCTGCACATCAAGTAGTTGATGGTGAGGAAAGTAGGACTAATAGATATCAGATATCTAAGGAGCTCTTCCGATCTAGAATAACCGATGACACTACAGTACAGATAAAAGTCCATAACATGATCAATTTGATTGAACAATTAGGACAACTGGTTTTGTCATGGATGGAGAGTTGAGCCAAGATTTGATCTTGCACTCACTCCCGGACTCATTTTACAATTGTTGTGAATTTTTCATATGAACAAGCTAGATATCAGCCTCGCTGATTTGCTTAACATGTTGAAAAATGTTGAGTCACTTTCCAACCAAGAAATACCATGTCTTACTGGTAGGGGCCAAAGGATCTTCTGAAAAAAGAACGATTCTAAGAAGGTATATTGAAAGGTATAAACAAAGGATAATAAGAACAAAACTGATACAGATAGCAAAGGTGTTTGCTTCCACTACAATAAGCCAGGACACTGAAAAGAAACTGCGAGAAGTATCTTGCAGAGGCTAACCAAAGAAGCTTAGTGAAGTTTCGGTTACAATACAGTTTTTGTTCATGATTGAAATAAATTTTTCTTTAAGTCAAGGTTCTACTTGGGTATTGGATACCGACTTTGGTTATCATAAATATAGATTTATGAAGGGACAAAGTAGAAGTAGAAAGCTAAACAAATATAAGTAAACCTATGTGTGGGAAATGAAGCAAAGGTTGTTGCATTAGCCATAGGAACTTATAGTTTAGCAATGCCTACGGGCAAGTCTATTAAGTCAATAAGTTGTTATTGTATTTCAGTTCTCGTTGGAAACATTATTTCCATTTTATTGTTGGACAATGAAATCTTTGGTATTATAATTAGGAACAATTGTTGTTCTATTTATAATAATAATGTTTTGTATAGAACTGAAATATTACTTAATGGATTTTGTATACTTGACTTACATGAAAATAATTTTGCAAATTGAACAAACTAGTATAAGAAAAGAAGATGATCATTCAAAGAGTTAAATGTATGTATTTGTTGAAATACAAGTGTGAATTATTTGAAAGGTTCAAAGAATTCAGAAATGAAACAAATTGGCAAAGTATTAAGATTCTTTGATTAGATCAAGGAATAAATACTTGTGCAATAAGTTTTTAGATCATCTTAAATGGTTTTCTCATAATGGACGCCTCCTGATATGCAATAATTGATTGATGTATCTAAAAGGAAAAATCGTACCTTGTTGGACATAGTGCGGTCCATAATGATTTTACCGACATTCCAGTATCCTTCTGGGGTAGTGTCCTAGAAATGGCTGCATATCTACGAAAAGGTAACCTCAAAATCCGGCCCCAAACTCCATATAAGTTATGGACAGGGTGGATTCCTAATCTTAAGTATGTTAAGATAAGGGGTTGTCCAACTTATGTGAAACGGTTTCAAAGGATAAGCTTGGGACAAAATTTGACAAGTACAGATTTGTAGGACATCCTAAAGTAAGTTTAGGGTATATGTTCTATAATCCTACTTAGCAAAAGGTGTTTGTTGCGAAACATGCTGCCTTCTAAGATAAAGGTGTTTATTGAAGGGGCTAGTGGGAGGATAATACATCTTGAAAAGTTCAAGAACCACAAAACACTATAAGTCAAATAAGAGGAACCTATAGATAGACCTATTGTACCACAACCAAATCGTAAATCTGGAATAGTACCGAAGATACCTAGGAGGTATGGATTCATCATGGATGATGATGAGGTACGTATCATAGAAGATGATGATCCAGTTACATACGATGAGGTAAGAGTTGTAAACACTCTCAAAAATAGAACATTCATTTTGATGAAATAATCAAAAGAGTTTGATTTTATCAAAAATAAGAATGAACCAAGTGTGTACAAAAGGGTCAGTGGGAGCATCGTGAAATTTCTAGTATTATATATTGATATACTACGTATGAGGAATAACATACCAATGCTACAATCAGTAAAGATAAAGTTGTCTAAACATTCCTCCATGAATGATTTGGGAAGAGCTCGACTTAACCCAATGAACGTATATTCATTTGATGTTAAAGTTGTTTAGCATGGCAAACTCCAAGAGATATCTCATGTTGATGAGCCATGGAGTGTATCTCTCTTAATAGTCCCCACAGACTTCTGAAAAGAGAGATCGCATGAGTAACTATCATGTATGCAATGAAATGTACGAGACCTGATGTTGATCAGTCATATTTTGGAGAAGTTCACTGTGAGACAGTGAAAAACATCTTAAAGTACTTAACCGGCACTAAGGATGTTATCAGATTTATGGTGAGTCTGAATTAAAACTAGAGGGCTTAACAGACTCAAGTTTTTCAGACAGACCAAGACGACAGAAAATCCACTTTAAGGTAAAGGGTTACCTTGAACGGTGGTGCAGTGAATTGGAAAGGTTCCAAACAGCAAAGAGTTGCTGGTTTAGTGATAAAGACAAAGTATATAGCTATAAATGAAGCTGCAAGTTGATTGTTTGGATTAAAAGTTCATTACAGAACTAGGAATTGTTCCTAAGTCTCATCTTGGATCCAAACATGTGTTGTGGCACTTTCATTTGATTATAGGAATCATTGAAAGATGGAAAATCACTATAGAGATAGTGGACTTTCAAGAACAACATTACATATCCATTAACTAAAGCTTATCCAACAGCAGGATAATCGTCACTTAGAGAAGAAGAGTATGAGATACCATGACGATTGGCTTTAGTGCAAGTGGGAGATTGAAAGTAATATGCACACAAGCCAATCATGTTTGATGATAAAGCATATACTTTGTAACAATCTTATTCATTTATTAATAAAAAAAGTATTAATTTATTAAAGGCTTTTAATTATCTACATGATGCTGTTATATAATATGTGATAAACCCATAGTTTTAAGCAATGCTTTTAGAATAATGATGATGATCATTCTAATGAGATCTAAATTCTTAGAAAGCTTAAAACTAAAATAGTTCCCAATCGTTGGATTACTAAATTGGGGATTAGTGAATCCGGATAGATTGGTACATACGTTGCTTGCTCATTGGATGAGGATGATTGATCTCATGATCATTTGTGTGGAGACACTAAAGCAAGTATGTAGGTGCTTATTAGAGAATAAGTTCACTGAACGTGACTCGCTAAGGAATACCTAATGGAGTTTTACTTGCATGTCAATAGGAATTCTTGTAGTGATAGTAGTACAAGTGATCCTTGGACTTGAGATCATCATAGTATCTTGTGTATGATGAGTTATACTTTGACTTATTCCTTAAGACCCTTAGGGTATATCAAAGGGTATGCTTGGGTATAATAAGTTGTACATGGAGATAATGTATGATCAATAAAGAATCTACCACTTCTAGTAAAAGAAGAGAAATGTCCTATGTGATTCGATAAATGACAACTCAGTAGTCCTTGGCCAAGGCAGAATGAAATTAGAAAGGAGTTTCTAATTTGCATTATTTGGAGTTGTGCATTTAAGAGTCGAAATACATATAATTAAATAAAATAAGACTTGACAGTAATTCCATGCCTTATATTTAATTGGGACATTGTATGGTGGAAGGATTGAATTGTACGGTAACTATTTACTCAAAGGTTCTTTTATGATTAATGTTGAAATCTATATTATCTGGAAAGTCGTTGATCGCTAGGGAGGCTTATCCCTATTGTAGAATAAATATTATTTATTTAAATAAATTAATAGTTTAATTTATTTATTTAAATAAGATTAGAATTGTTCTAATTGATTTATTCACAACCGGTTTAATATGGAGAACCTAAAGGGTCACACCATAAAAGGAAGAATAATTATTTAAGAAGTTAATGGCATAATCGTAATAATATGTTAAGTATATTTAATTTAATCTATGGTGATAGAATAAATTAAATAACTTAATATTTATTATTTAATATTTTAGAAATATTAAATATAAATTAATAAGAGGAGTCTTATTAATATTATTACAATTATTATTATTTTAATTTCTAAAAGAGTTTAGGAATTAATTTAATATAAGTACTCTCATTTATTCCTAATAGGATTAGGAGGGAAAATTAGTTAAAGGAGTTTAATTAATTATCCCTAATAAGATTAGGGAGCCCATTTAATTAAAAGAGTTTAATTAAATAAATAATACCTTATTTTTAATAAGGTTACTTGATATCTTTATAAGAGGAGTCTTATATCAGATATCAAATATACGTAATTCCAATTGTTGGAGAGTACGCCCCTTTTTTCTATAGAGATAGAAAACTAGGGTTTGAGCCAAATACTCATCTTCTTGAATTCTTCTTCTTCCTTGGTGGATCACCTCTAGAGGCCAAACACTTGGGTGGCTAACGTTGATCAAAGGAAGGAACCCAACCCGGTGAATTCAAGTTGAACGCGAAAAGGATTGGAGGTGAATTTGTACCTGAGGAAGCTCGATCTTCAAGGGTATGACTTTATTCTTTATCTTTTCGTTTAATTAATAATTATGCATAAAGGGTGATCCGGGTTTATGGTTTGTAAATTTTTTAAAACTCTGATTTTCACGCTTCCGCATATTTTTGCAATTTGATTGCGTTCATGAATGTTACAAACCTAACAGAAAGCGAGTTTGACACGCCACAAATTTGAAGTGTCTTGCTATTCAGAAGGAGCCAGAATAAAGAGTCAAGCCATCAGTATCTGAAAGCAGTCGAAGCAAACAGAAGTGTTGAAGCACTGTACAAGTGAAGGAAGAGGTGTTCTATATCAAAGATCCAATCAACACTCTTCAAGATCGTAGTGTTATCTCTACCTGTCAACTAGACACTACGATCTAGTCCAAGAAGGTATGCATCAGAAACGTAGAGTTCGGTCATCTGAAGGTTGAAGCATTGGCAACGGTTCAATCTGAAGATTGATGGTCGAACAGGGCTTATTAGAGAGCATCGATGCAAACGGACAACCTCTGATAGAGAAATTAGAAGAAGGAAATAAAGTTGACTCCCTGCCCGAGACATCAAAGTGACATCTCTGACAAGGTAGGTGAAACAGTAGACTGTAGTGTCAGAAAGTTAGAAAAGGGGATGTCATGTCACATCTGCAGTCTACACCAAATAACTCGAGATCTGCGAAGCAAATCAAAAATCTTTTAACGACTACTTTCAAACGAGAAGATTGGGAAGGAATATAAATCAACAGAGCTTCAAAGATCAAGAGTTGTTGATGATTGCTAAGTTACAGAATTGTTGAGCTGTTGGAATGCTATTGTTGACTCGACGAGTTCCACCAGAGATTAAAAGAAAAAGTCTCAGTGACAGTGAGACTACATGGGTGGAAGTGAAGCAGCTTTGAAGAAGGACTTAAACAGACTAGAGCTTCACTCAAAAAATATGAAAATGCCACTGAAGATGGTAGCTAAGTTGAGAGCAGAGAAGGACAAGAAGATAGCATTCAGAAAAGTGGCAGAGTTCAAAGAAGATCAAGATAGCCACTCTACAGATCACCATGAACCAAAGGCTAAAAAAGAATAGATGCATAATCATGTTTGCAAAGCATTCAAGAAGGGTTCAGGGATTTCTAAGCACAAGACGAAGTCTACCAAAAGCTCAAAGACTTAGCATATCTAGATGGTGATGGTGCACAGCTGACATCAGATGAAGATGAGCAGAAAAGAGTAAAGATCAGTTGCACCAAAGAAGATGTAGTCCAGACTCAAAGCAGCATGCCAAGAGGACTACGCCAAGCAGCTAAGTACATAAGATTTTCAAGCTTAAAAACATCTTAGCAGCTTACCACCAACAACAACAACAATAACTACAACCACAAGAAGCCAGGGCCTGAGGGGTACTTTTCTGAAGGGACTAAAAAGAAATTCTAAGCCTGCTGGGCTTGAAGAGTTCTTAGGGAACTAGAGGAGTTCCAAGGCTACTGTCCTTGAAGAGTTCTTAGTGAACTAAAAAGTTCCAAGGCTGCTGGCCTTGAAGGAATCTTAGTGATTCAGGGTGCTGCCCTTCCTTAGTGGAAATCGAGGTAGTTAAAAGAAGAAGAGTGGATTAGGAGCTTGAGTATCTGAACCACTTAAAATCCCTTGTGTCATTTACTTTATGTCATTTATATTATGTACTTAACTTCTATAACTGCTATGTATGTATTAACTGCTTACAACTTAACTAACTCTTAGAACAATGTCTGTATAATTATGAATATATCAATGAAAGGGATCTTTTACTTATTCCGTTGTGCTTGAAAAGATTCTTATGTTTGTCATATGGTAATTCATTAGCAATACAAAATAAAAGTGACAAGTATTTAAAATTAAAAAAGATCTATTCAACCCCCCCTTCTAGATCTATTGTGTGCCTACTGGGAACCAACAATTGGTATCAGAGCGGGTTCTCATACTATATTAAAAAGCTAATCGCTTTGAGTCTGATCCTAGGCACAAACATTGTTTTAAACTTAGTTTAGTTGTAAGTCACTTATAAATGTAGATGAGCTCACAAGTTGGAAATATTGTGTACAGGTAGATGTGTATATACACCTAAAGCTACTCATATTGGTCCATGTTCTTAAATGCTATAGCAGCAAGACCAATCCATGTCAACAATAAATCGTGTAGTCTGAATAGCAGATATGGGAGCTCAAGAGGCATCAACAGCAAATAGTCAAGCATCCATCAGACTGAAAGATGAAAAAGGCCACATGCGCTAAGAAGTACTCATTCAGAGAAGAAAAAAGAATCTCTAAAATCTATAATTGGTCAACCAACAGCTGGATGTGAACCTTGAGGACTCAAAGTTGTCAAAGAACTAAAAATGTCAAGATTCTTTGAGCCTACATCTTCAAGGCTATGACTGATTGATCAAAGGACAACTGGAGCAACAAGCTGTCAGAAGTAAAGGAAAAAGTATGCACATCAATGCCTAACCTTAACATGTCAAGATAAATTACTGTCAAGAAATTGACAATGTAAAGGTACGGCTCCTCATCAGTATAAATATGTACATCATATTGCATCACCTTATGCACTGTAACTGCATTCTATCAAGACGCCATACTCTACTTAAAAAGATGAAGAGAGAAAGTAGACTGAAGTTGGAAACTCAAATGCTAACAAACTTTCTCTTCATCCAAGTTTTAGGTTGAAGATAACATCTTGAAAGAAGTTTGAAATAGGTCATAAGCATACTAAGGTTTAATTAATATTAAGTGGAGAAATATTTGCTGATGGGTTAGTATGTATGTACAAACTTATGTTCTAAGTTTTTGATAACACATAGAGTATGATCAGTTCTATAAGAGTATCTTGAAGATTCGTAGAAACTGATCACCTCCATGAATCAACCAGATACAAATTAGTGTTAGAGTTGATTCTCACTCTATGAACATTTAAACTCTGTGAACATAACCAAGCAAATGATGAAACCATCAAAGAAAAAGTGTGCCTTATTAAATTGGTTAATCTTACACACACACTCATCATCATGCACCCTAAAATGTCATATCTAAATTGGATACATGCATGAATATGATTGTTGGTGATCAATATGATGAAATTTCAAATATATGAGGAACAGTGATTTTGAAAATTGACCTAGCATGACCCATTTAACCATGGGTACCAAAAATAGAAATTTAACTAACCTACAGATACTTGGTCTATCTAACCACACTAAGGAAAGCTGAAGAAAAATACTTCAGTTAAGGAGATTCAACCAGCAGAAGGCTTAAGACAGTTCAGAAATGATTCTGATAAAATTCCTATTTGTCAAATTCTGACCTTGAAGACCTACTGAGCTAATCTAAAGGAAGCTCATATGGCTTCTGATTCTTACATGGAAGCAGGGCATTCAACCAAAGATGAAAAGGGTCTTATATGCTCAATCATGCAAAGCATGTCATAAGAAAAGAATCCTCAAGGAAGCTCACCTCAGAGGATCATTGAGCATCAAACATGAAAAACTCATTACGGGAGTAGAACTTTAAGTACAAGCTGACAAGGAAGACTACGTTCGTAGTGCTATCAAAGGATCATAAAATGATCAACCCTGAAGATACTCATTTCTACGACATAAGAAGATTTGATGACTTTAATTAGAATTAGATATGCATGGCTGCCTTCTGCTACACATGAAAAAGAAGAACTTATGTCTCTCTGAGAAGATAGTATCAATTATGGGGGAGCAGTGATCTGCTAACAGATCAACAACTTTAAAAACATTAGAGATATACTATGAAGCAATGTACCAGTTACAGAGTCCCAAAACTTTGTGGCTGACGAACCAAATGAAGATCCATAGTCAGTAGGAACGTCTCAAAACGTACTACTGATAACCAGTCAACCACCCAACTCAAAATCATGGAGAGCCTACAATCGAACATCTAATCATAGTGTAAGAGCAGAAGGAAACCACGATTACAACCCATGAAAATGTCTAAAGGTGGTAGAGGATCTCCCAACAGAAAAGGTCAAATGAGATAGCAGTGCAAAACACTTCTAAAAGTTTTTCATCTGGAAAGCGCCTCAGGGACAAACATGACCCTTAGTTCACTCTAAGAGGTTGGCCCTTCCTGAGCTACCTTAACCCAGAAGGGATACTTAGTAAAGTTCATCTCAAAGACTAAGTCAGTTAATGATCGTAGAGTAGAGGTTGAAGAGAACTCAACGATCATGGAGCAATCTCAGCGATCTTAGAAGCAGACTCGACGATCGCAGTCTTACCAGAGGATACCCTAGCTCACAAGGAGCTTGGAAAAATTGGATACGTGCTCGACTACTCAAATTGTGTGGAGATAGACACGAATACAGCTTGGAAAGACATCATGCAAACACAGCTCAGAACTTAAGTGCCCAAACTGGCTTGGGGTACATAAGTGATAAAGCTATGCAGTTTCAAGATGAGGATTAGTGTCAAAACCATCCACTACAGCATCTCTCGGAAGAAGATCGTTGAGTCAACAAAGGAAAACGTAGAGTCCATAGCTACCTCACTAGGATACTCTACGAACCAAAAAGGTCAACAGTCAATCCACGTCAGTATTGATTATTCTCTTAAAAGGAATATAAAATAAAAAAGGTTATGGGGAGTTACAGCTCATTACTAGGCATCGTGCAACCAATGGTTAGTTGACACATCGCAGCGCATGTAGAGTCAGAAGGAACTGCCATAAAAATAAATTCAAAATCCGCAAACAGTTATCAAAAATTATCAAACCTCTCTTTCTCCCAATTTTCAAACCTTAGAATCCTTTTCTAAGCCAAAATCCGTTAATCCTCCAGAGCATTGCCCAAATCACATTCATCAATCTCTCAAAAGATTCTCTAAATCAAAATACCCATATTCTTTGAACTCTTCTAATGGCAGACTGGCAAGTAATCACCGGCATTCAGCTAGGAACCAAGTTGTTTGAGAAATCTGAAAAAAAGTTCCGAGACATTCTTGAACTTGTAAAGAAAGCTGAATTCTCAGAATTTCTAGAGGTAAGCACTCGAGTATATATTGAACTAGTTAAGGAGTTTTACTTTAATGCATCCATAAATTTTGGAACCCTTTCTACCAAGGTCAAAGGTCAGTCTCTAAAGTTGAAATCATCTGACATCAATTAATGCTTAGGCTTTCCTGACCGAGGACTGAAGATCCTTGATAAGATTTACACTGAACAAGCGAAGAAAATTATAGGTACCAAAGAAACCCTTGTCTGAAGGACATGAAGAAAAAGGAGTTTCCAGAAGAATTCGAGTTCCTTGCTGAGATAGTGAGAAAATGTATACTATGCAAGAACACTGCACATGTCAGCGTGCTTGATCAATAACTAAAGATTATGTCTGCAATAGTTCTGAAGAAGCAAATAAACTTCGGAGCTATCTTGTTCGATCAAATCTCCAAATGGGTGGAAAAGGCTGAGACGAAGAAGTCTATGGATAAACCCCTCATAAAGGTTTTCCATGGAAGACTATTGAGCATTGTGCTAAAAAAGAAATTACAAGGCAAGATCAAGATCAAAGATGATGAAGGAGAGCCTCTGAATGTTCACAAAGTAATGTCTCCACAACTGTTTGTGAACTGGAAGAAAAATTCAAAGGAAAACAGGAGGTTAACAACAATTGGGAGCAGCAAAAAGAACTCTATGAAGAAGAGGAAGGAAAAAGAGGTGGAAAGCTCTAAATTTGGTGAATCTATACCAATGGAAACCACACCAGCAAGGAAGAAATCCAAGGGTGTGAAGAAAACTAAGTCCTTACCAATAAGTCTCTCCACAGAAGACAAGGATGAAGATGAAAATGTCTCAACTGCAGAGACCACAAAGAGAAGAAGTAATAGATTACTTCAAGGGCCATCCAGAAAGAAAGCCAAGGTGGTAAACAGGCCAGCCCCAGTTTCCAAAGAAAGTACATCTGACAAAGAAGAGGACGTAGAGTCAGAAGAAGATAAGGGAACTGATGGTCTCAAGACTGAGTCCCCAAAGAGCAAATCCAGCGATGGAGGTGGAGCTGGATTCATGAAAGAAAATGTAAACCCTGCTGATGAAAAAGAATATGCAAGCCATATGGCTAACTCTCAGAGCATTAACTCTAATGATGAAGAAAAGCTGCAAGATGACCCAACTGCATCTCCAAATACAAATGCTCCAACAAGCCCAGATGATGAGTTAAATGGTGTTGATTCGGAAGAAGAAGGACTTGCCCCTGCCAATGCTGAATGTCAACGAAGTTTGCCTGATGATACAAAGGCCTCAAAGTCTGAAGAGGAAGAACAGTCTGACTCTCCTATAGCTGAACCCTCAAGAAGAAGAAAGACTACAGACTACTTGCTAAATTTGCCCCCAAGAAGAAATGTGATCACTCTACTGCAGTCATTGAAGTAAGTGATAATGAATCTGAATCAAAGGAGAAAAGTGATGAAGATGGAACTAGTAATGAAGAGTCTGAATCCAGTGCAGAAGATGCTGAACAAGATACTAGTAGTGAAAATCAACAAGAAGGATTCACTGATGAATCATATAAAGGAAGTCAACATGATTCAAGTTCAGAAGGTGAAGAAATGGGAAAAGATTCTGGTTCTACTAATCAAGAATAAGAGGAACCAACAAACTATCTTGTTCTCTCTCTAGCAAAAATTAGCAGAAGAATAGTGGTGGAAATTTTTGATGAACCACCAGCTGAACCAGCAGCAAGATGGATAAGTCATGGAAATGAACATCTTCGAGTTGTGAGAATGACTACAGATGAAGTGCTTCACAATTCAAAAAATATGGAGTTAAATTGCACAACAATACTGTACAATTCTGAAGATCTTCTGATGAGATGGTTCTTTCCGTGGATGCCCTGGCTAAAAGCACATACTGATAGAGATGAGAGCTACTTCAGCTGGTGCAACTCTCAGTTTTCAAATCTGGAGCTGGTGTCACAAAACTTCCCAAGGGTAAAGAAGTTTCCAACCATGATGATCAAAGACCAGCCTCACTACAAAGTCTATCGACATGCTGGCAACCATTATATTCCTTATGATCGTAGAGTGGACTCTGATGGAAAAAGGATTATGGCCAAGGAGATGATCGTAGAGTCTGTTCACTCTACCAATAATGTTGATCAAGTCCAAAATAAGAAGAATTTCTCGGCCTAAGCATTGTTAACCGACATTCCTTTATCCTCCAACAGCGATTGGCACTCAACGATTGTTCAGATTCTCAATGCTTTCGAAAAAATATGTCCAAAGATGAAAATCGTAAAGCTTAATCTGGTGTTCAACAAGAGGATGCCCAATCAGATGACCAAATTTCAATGGAGAAGGAGCTATGAAGAATTTTGATGAGCTGGTTGAGAAGATATCTCAAATCAATGAAGAATCAAAGATGTTGAAAGCAACAGGAGATAATTCAGCTCAAGATAGACTTAAAGCCACTATGGCTGATGTATCTCTCAGCATCAAAGAGAGAGATCAAATTTATCTAAAGGCCATACATAATCAGAAGGCAGAAGCTCTATGAGCACAAAAGGTCAATAAAGAGCAAATTCAAGTCCTCTCTAACAAGATTGACAACCTGAATCAGTCTTTATCCATGCAACTTGAGCTGAGCCAACAAGAACTCAAGAATGAAGCTGGTAACTCCTCTTATTTAATGGAGCAGCTTATGTCCAACATAGAACAGCTCTCTCAAATGATTGATGACAAAAATGGGGAGAAAAAGAGGCATGGAAAAAAGCACTCAAGGTGGAGTAGGGCAAAAAGAATGAAGTCAGAAAAGAAGGAGAATAAGAAGACAGCAACAGCAGTAGAAGCAGAAGAAGAATCATCATCTAAGGGGGAGCAAAAGGATGATGATCCCATGACTGCAAAGTTTGAGGGGGATCCAAAAAATGAAAAAGAAATGAAGTCAACATCCCAGGGGGAGCAGGAGAAAGAAGGTCAAGCAGATGAGTAACTGATTAACAAAATATCCTCGAAACACATATGGAGCCAAAGAGGTACATCTCTAACCACGAAGTATGTTCTGGATCCAGGATGTAAAAGTGTCATAGCTTATAAAATTCCATATCATTATAAAATGACATTCATGATTATCTGTTTTTAGAAATACAGCAGCTCACTGTATATAAGATTCATTCATATCATGTATATGCACTTATTATTTTTGTCATAATCAAATAGGGGGAGATTGTTAGGAATAAGCATGTGAATGATATTCCTGTTTATATATGATTTGATTATATATATATATATATATATGAATGAATATGCAAGTATGCTTGCATTAAAAAAAGCTGTAAAGTCCTTTGATAGAGAATAGAAACATTTGTACAAGGACTTAGAATGAATTGATCAAATGTGTTAGGTTGATCCTACATAAGCAAAACAGCTTTGTGAAGTCATTAAAAAGAAATAATGTACAAGGACTATAAATATAGAAAGATCAAGATTGTTAGGTTAATCTTATGATGTAATAGATAGGCTTGTCTGATCATCGAACACTGCACCAGAAATCGTAGTCTGCCAGGAGAGTCAAGAAAAACTCGAGAGCTGTCGAGGTAGAATCGTAGTCTGCAAAACAGTAGACCTCGGAGTTTATAGACTGCCAGGAGAGACGAGAAAGGATCATAGTGTGTCCAGAAGAACTTCCTCAGAGCCGTAGTCTGCTAAGGAAGTCATGTGCAGAATCGTAGAGATAGCCTGGCAACGAGCCGATCGAGCATCTGCAGAAGCCAAGTCAAGAATTGTAAACTACACTCGGAGTCGTAGAATCTATTGATGTTGAAGCCAAGTAAAAAATCGTAGACTACACTCAGAGTTGTAGAGTCTACTAATCGTATCAGAGGCAGAGATCGTAGTCGAGCAAGATCAGATGAAGACAACAAGCACAACGACAGAAATTATAGTGTCAAGATTTTATCTCGGAGTCGTAGTGTCTGTACAGCCGAAGCTGAATCGTAGGGTGTAGAACTGAGACTTCAACAGATGTGCTCAAAACACCAAGGTAGAATCGTAGAGCAAACACGATTCTCAATATTTGAGCACTCCCAGAATATCCAAAGGAACAAAGCCTCTGGTTGGTACTGCAAGGATACATCCCACTTAAAGGAAACCAAAGAAAACTCAACAAATGGCATATAAGCTAACAGAAGATCTAAGCACCAACTCAATCTACATCTAGACTGAGTTGTGAAGCCATTCGAGATAAAGTCTTTCACAAGTTGATCAGAAGAAAACTTCAGTAACTGACTAAGGAAAGTTAGTGAGTACAGTAGCTGTCAAGAAAATAGAAGATGGCGATCTTGAAAGCAACCAGGATCGTAGTGTTTTCTAAACAAAGAAGGAACTGATGGAGTGTACACAAAGATACTGGTCAGCCTCTGAAGAACAAGGCTAAAGTGATTAAGCATTGGGTCAGACCATTGATGATAAGTGAATAGGAGATCACAAGGAGAAAGCGAGTTGGACACGCCATAAATCTGAAGTGTCTTGTTATTCAGAAGGGGCCAGGACAAAGAGTCAAGCCATCAGTATCTAAAAGTAGTCGAAGCAAATAGAAGTGTTGAAGCACTGTATAAGTAAAGGAAGAGGTGTTCAATATTAAAGATCCAATCAACACTCTTCAAGATCGTAGTGTTATCTCTACCTGTTAACTAGACACTACGTTCTAGTCCAAGAAGTTATGCATCAGAAATGTAGAGTTTTGTCATCTGAGGTTGAAGTATTAGTAACGGTTTAATCTGAAGGTTGATGGTCGAACAGGGCTTATTGGAGAGCATCGATGCAAAAGGACAACCTCTGATTGAGAAATCAGAAGAAGGAAATAAAGTTAATTACCTGCCCGAGACATCAAAGTGACATCTCTGACAGGGTAGGTGAAATAGTAGATTGCAGTGTCAAAAAGTCAGAAAAGAGGATGTCATTTCACATCTGCAGTCTACACCAAAAAACTCGAGATCTGTGAAGCAATTCAAAAAGCTTTTAACGGCTACTTTCCAACGGGAAGATTGGGAAGGAGTATAAATCAACAGAGCTTCAAAGATCAACAGTTGTTGATGATTGCTAAGTTGCAGAATCATTGAGTTGTTGGAATCCTATTGTTGACTCTACGAGTTCCACCAGAGATTAACAGAACAAGTCTCAGTGACAGTGAGACTACATAGGTGGAAGTGAAGCAGCTTTGAAGAAGGACTTAAACAGACTAGAGCTTCACTCAACAAAGATGAGAATGCCACTGAAGATTGCAACTAAGCTGAGAGCCAAGAAGGACAAGAAGATAGCATTCAGAAAAGTGGCAGAGTTCAAAGAAGATCAAGAGAGCCACTCTACAAATCACCATAAACCAAAGGCTAAAAAAGAATAGATGCAGAATCATGTCTGCAAAGTATTCAAGAAGGGTTCAGGGATTGCTAAGCACAAGACGAAGTCTACCAAAAGCTTAGAGACTTAGCATATCCAGATGGTGATGGTGCACAGCTGACATAAGATGAAGATAAGCAAAAAAGAGTAAAGATCAGATGCACCAAAGAAGATGTAGTCCAGACTCAAAGAAGAATGCCAAGAGGACTACGCCAATCTGCTAAGTACATAAGATGTTCACGCTTAAAGACATCTTAGCAGCTTAGCACCAACAACAACAACAACTACAACAACAAGAAGTCAGGGCCTGAGGGGTCCTCATCTGGAGGGACTAAAAAGAAGTTCCAAACTTGATGGGCTTGAAGAGTTCCTATGGAACTAGAGGAGTTCCAAGGCTACTGGCCTTAAAGAGTTCTTAGTGAACTAAAAAGTTCCAAGGCTGCTGGCCTTGAAGGAATCTTAATGATTCAGGGTGCTGCCCTTCCTTAGTGGAAATCCTGCTAGTTGAAAGCAGAAGAGTGGATTAGGAGCTTGAGTCTTTGAACCACTTAAAATCCCTTGTGTCATTTACTTTATATCATTTACATTATGTACTTAACTGCTATAACTGCTATATATGTATTAACTACTTACAACTTAACTAACTCTAAGAACAATATATATATGATTATGAATATATCAATAAAGGAGATCTTTTACTTATTTTGATGTGCTTGAAAAGATTCTTATGTTTGTCATATGATAATTCATTAGCAATACAAAATAAAAGTGAAAAGTATTTGGAATTAAAAAAGATCTATTCAACCCCACTTCTAGATCTATTGTGTGCCTACTGGGAACCAACATAAATAATTGAAAATAGGCAACAACTTAAGCCACAAAGGATCTGATTTGCAAGTATAAATCCCACTCATCAGTTAGGTTATTTAATTGTGCGCCAATAAGGAGAAATACTTATCAGAAAGTCCACTCTTTCCTAGTAACAATCTGGTTATCAATATTGTGAGTTATAATATTAGTGATGAACAATTGTTGAAAGATTAAAAATGTGTTGATTGAAGATAAGTGATTTGTGGTAGATATTTATTCAATGTGTGATATAAATAGAAAAGTTGATGTATTATTCCATGGACCCCTAAGTGCCAAATTATTCAAACCGCCATCTATAGAAATTACTTTTCAATTTTTGTTTTATTGTTATAATAATAATAATAATAATAAAACATAATTTTTTTGTATAAAAGAGAAAAACTTTTTATATAAAAAAAAAATTTAACATATAAATTTATTTGTTTTATTAGAATAATTTAGATAAATAGTGAAATCAGACGAAATTTTAGAAAATTCACTATTAAGTCTGTGATTGTTTACTATTTAAATAGTGCCCTATCATTCTCCTATAAATAGGTAAATCACACCAGAATTAGAGAATTCTTCTTCTATAATATTGTGCGTATTTTTTTTGAGTATAAGGATATTTTGAGTGTAGTAAATAGTGCAAGATTTACTCAAGATAATCTCTTTTATACCAGTTAGATTTAGTTTTCTATTAAAGTAAATGATGTTATTTTCTTTCATATTCGTACGTACGTGATATTACTTCATACTCGTAAGGGTTGTCATTCTATTCCTTATTACTCTGTGGGAATAACATGTCTACGCGGATTATCGAATGCCTAGTGAATAACCCTTCGTATTCATTCTTTATTAATCTGTGGAAATAACCTGTCTATGCGGATTACCGCATGCATGGTGAATAACCATTCGTATTCATTCTTTATTAAGTTGTGGAAATGATCTGTCTACGCGGATTACCGCATGACGGGTGAAAATATATTTGCAGTTTCATATATTATCTCTTTTTATATTCCTAAATCTAAACTTACTATGGTAAGTATTGCTTCTATAATTCATGAAATGATTAAAAATTTCTTGAAATTTGCATTTCATCTAATAACATTTTATTAGAATATTGATCTGAACTTTCTTATTAAATTTTAATATTTTTATTTGGGGTACTATTCATGACAAAATTGATTTCTTTTATGTCCAAATTATTTTTGATACATGAATATCATTTTTGAATTTTACTCCACAATTGGTGATCATGTTGACAATTTGGACTTTCTTGAACTCTGGATAAATTAAATTATAAATCTCTAATATTTATCTTTGATCTTACTTTATTCATTATTTATATCATTGTCATCATCCTCGTGCTTATATTGTGGTGAAAGTAATCTTTGGCCCATAGTGCAAAGATGGACTGTTGATTGGTATGATTATGACTAGGAATTATGTATTGGTATAATCATGACCTTTACTGTTGCAGATAAAGGTTTGTGATGAAAGTCCTCTTTGGCCCGTAGTGCATAGATGGACAGGTGTTTATCATGATTATGAACACTGGTGATACAAATGAATATCTTTGCCCTGTAATGTATGGATAATTCGTTGATTTAAAATATTTATTAATTGGTGTTACAAAGATAAAATATTGATGATGAACTTTTAAATCAGAGAAGATAGTAGACATCATGCTCTACTTGACTTTTCTAATGAATTGCTTGTTCCACTGCAGCTGTTGATCTAAAATTTGTTGTCTATTATATTCTATTAATTTTTTTACTATTGAGGACTAATGATAATTTGTTCTTTATTATTTTAGTCATAATATTATTTATTGGGCTAGTTGAGCTTATCATTTTCTTTTTGGTTCCATTGTTTTTCTCAAGAGGCGAGAATGTAACTGGGACTTGTCAGAGAGTGGGGTAATGGTTCAAGAAGGTTATTATAGCAGTCCTCACTATTTTATAAAATAGTATGACAATAATTGTAATGAGGACATTATTTGAGATTGGATATTGTCTACGAAATAATATTTTAAATTAAAACTCACAACTTATTTTTTGTCGTATTTGTACGACAGTTTAATATTTATAAATAGAAAGTTTATATATTTGGATTATGTATTATCTATTTAACGATTTAAAATAGATTGTATAAATTTATTTTGGAGACGTTATAAATATAATTATGTCACATCACCTTATCGGCACACCCTCGGTCCCCAATCCGTGTCCCCCGAGAATTATTCATAATAACAACCAACTAAACTTGGGATGTACAAAAACTAAGTTAGTCCAATATTTCATTTTCATCTTTCTCACAATCCTTTCCAAAAACTATTATTTTTTGTGTCATGATTTTAGTTTGTTAAGTGCCAACCAAACAAGAGAAAAATAAGAAATGTACCCAAAATGATTTTTGGCCCATTATATTCTGTGGCATAACTTTGTATGATTTAATTGGTGATGGATTATTTATTTATTTATTTATTTATTTGTGGAGAAGGAATTGGATTGTTACATGCACATATATGCATGAAGGATTGATTTAATGACGCAGATTTTCAGAGGCAAATGATTTGGTTTTTGGACCTTTATTTTAAAAGGAGGAAAATTTAAGTACTAGATAGAGAGAGACGGAGACGGAGACGGAGACGGAGACGGAGACGGAGACGGAGACGGAGACGGAGACGGAGATGGAGATGGAGATGGAGATCATGCATCTGGAAGTGGGAGTTTCTTTTTAGAGTAATGCTACACAAACAGGAATATTGGACCGGTTTATTGGACAAGTTCAGTTTTTTTTTCTTTTGACTCCTAAAAAATGTATAGTATTTATTTTAATATGAATTTTTATAAAATAGAGTGGTTTAGATGTAATTTGGATACATATACAAAAACAGGTGTAATTTATATATGTATCCAAATTACACCTAAAACACTTTATTTTATAAAATTTCATATTAAAATAAATATTATACATTTTTTGGAAGTCAAGCAAAAAAAACTAACTAAAAATGTCCAATATTTATGTCCAATAAAAATGTCTGACAAGACTTATTCTTCTTTTTATTATAAGGTAATGATTACTCAATTCACCCCCAAATAATTTAGGAAAGCTTTAAAACCAAGCAATACATTTTAAATTTTAATTTTTTTATCATTTAATTTTCCACATATTTGGCTCCCTCTATTCTCAAAAAACCCTTCTAGGCGGACATGAAATTGAACATAAATATTATACATGAATATATTTAAATTTCATTTATTTATATTTTTACCCATTATTAAAGGTCAAAATATAAATAAATATAATTCAAATACACTCGTGTCTAATTTTCATGTCCACATAATATTTTTGATTCTGAAATATACGGTTCTATAAGATTATGATATATCATTAAATTAAAGAGAATTTTAATAGTAGACACAAATATTTCATTAGTGGTATTTAATAATTTTTAACATTGTTCGTGTATACACTTTACATTATTAGTGTATCAAATTTAAAGTCGTGAATTATTACTGTTAACGCCAAGTTTTGCCGGTGCGTCCAATCACAGAATCCACGCGCTAGAACCTGCACAATAACAGATCACACAGAAGCTTGACGACTTGTGCCGTCGGGGGATAGCTCCGGTGTGAGAATAAGTACAAGCCGTTACAAGGTTTAACAATGGAGGCTAAGTGTTTAGTGCTCAAAAGTAGGTATTACCTGTTAATTGTGACCTTGGCCTTATATTTATAATGCTCACACCACCTTAGAATCCTCCTCCAAGTCGGATTAGGACTCCAAATCATTGTAGTTACCATAATTTGGGTCCAACACAATCTCCTTCAAAGGTGCAAGTGAAATCCAATCTAACCACTACCTTTGGAGTTACCTTATTCAACTATGGCTAGGATCCTGAACTCTGCACGCAGGAAAGCCCACTGTGCAGGCCCAAACAACCCCACCATCAGGTCTGGGGTTCGGCCCAAAGAACTCGATGACCCGACCCCGAACACCACACGACAAAGTAAGGCTCCGGCCCTAGGGGCTCGGATACCGAACCTGAAGACATCCACTAAGATGAGGCTCCAGCCCAAAAGGACTCGGACGCCGACCCGAACAGCTCCAACCTCTCCATGGGCTTCAGCTTAATGGTCTCCTAAAGCCCTTTTAATGTCAGGCCTTCGTCCCACATGAAGGTCGGTAAAATGCTCCCGAACATTGCCCCCCAGTCTCTGATTGTAATATACTTATAATCGGAGACTTGAAAGGTCAGGTATACGAAAGGTCATGATAGCTAATGATGAGTTATCTGGGGAATCCAAACGGTCTGTCCTCATTTCTCAAAACGCTGCACGCCCCCCCCCCCCCATGCTTGGTCCCACCTTAAGCATTCAATAGTCGCCTTTGGGTAACGTGCACCTTCACCTATAAAAACCCCTCACTGTCAATCACTATCACTTTTCCCAGCACTTTCCAATTCAAACTCTTTGTTTAACTTTCTGGTGAGTACGATTTCCGGCGAGCTCATCTCTTCCCCATACTTCACTGATTTCATCTACTCTGTTAGTTCTTGAGCTTAATTTTTGCTTGATTTTCCTCACAACCACACATTTGCATCTCGTTCCTTAAAATCTTACGTCAAATGGCTGATTCTATCATTCATCCTTCCCCTACTGAATCAACCTCTCCCTTCGTCACCACCGGCGATCTTGTTCCCGTCGATTTGCCAGCGGCACCTACCAACGCCCCTACCCACTCGGTTCTTCCTACCTCAATATCAGCCAAGGCTAGGATCCGTAACGCCTATCACTCTGCAGAGGAATTTTCTCATCTCTACACCCCTTTCACCATCACACCCTCTCAGATCCCCGATATCCGAACCCTCTTCAAAATACCTCAAGAATACAAGCTTCAGGTGCCAAAACCTGATGAGAAAATGTTTTGGAGGCCCGATGGTGAATGGGTGGTCGTTCCCATATACCTTCTGAAATATGGGGTTTGGTTCCCACTTCATGAATTCATCTCCTCTTTCCTCTATTTTGCGGGAATCGGGTTCGCATAGTTCGTGCCAAACTCGTACATCCAACTGGTCGCCTTCATCGCTTTGTGTCAAGAACTCAGGATCACGCCCGGCCTCGACTTCTTTTTTGCCCTATTCACTGTGACCGCGTCAAAAGAACCCGGCTTAAAGCAATTAAACAGAAGACCCACCCGAACTATTCCTGTTAAAACCCCTTCGAACAACAAGGGCTGGCATGATAAGTGGTTCTTCGCCAAGGGGACCGACCTCCAGCTTGTCCCTCACTGGGCCCATCCTACCGACCCCGTAGCCAAAATATCCAAGTTCCCGAAGGATCGAGCCGACGCCTTTAAATCGTTTTATAAGAGGTCGTGCAAGACCGAATAGAGTTTGACGGTTTTATCCAACGAAGCCTGGTTATACAAACACGGCTGTAAGAATCTCCCTTCTGACCGATCATTCCCTCTCTTACCTTTTACTCAGATAATTTATGACTTATTAACTCATCCCCTTCTCTTCTGTGCAGTGACCATCTTCAAACCTGAGGACATCGACGAGACCCCGATATCTGGCCCCCCCCCCCCACCACTGCCGGACCAATCCACCCTCCAGCAATCGACGATTCACCCGATGAAGAGACTATCCCGATAACAGAGCTCTCGGTGGGATCTGCTTCGGGACCCGAGCCCCCTCTGACCAAAAAGGTTGCTCTGAAGATGAGCCGAGCCGAGAAGGCGGCTTTGCTGAAGAAGTCCAAAAAACCTACCCAGCCTTCTGCAAAAATTCTTGCCAAGGTCTCTACGGTAGTTACGCCGAAGCCGATTCCTCCTCCTCCTAGTCATGCTGAGGTGATCGAGGACTCGGAGGATACTCTAGAAGCTCCCCTCGTGCCCCGATCAAAGAAACCCCGGCTTGACGAAAGTTCTGAACAACCCATTATTATGGTCAATCCTGTAGCCACCTCAATGCCTTCATCTCAACCCAGTTAATCTCATGGGTCGCCGACCACATGCTGGCCGAAAAGCCCTTTGGAGGTATTCCCTTTTACCTTGTTCAACCATTTCAAGCTCTCGGGTGACGACGAATGATTCAAGGGGTTCACCTCCGAATAGTATCTGGTGGCTTATGTCCGGGCTCAATGCTAGGTAATTTTAAGGCCGTTTAACTTCTTGTTGTAAACTTATACCTTTGCTTTGATAGCTGATGTGTGTGTTTGTTGTAGGCCAACGCCATTCTCGCTCAAGCCATCCCTCCCCTTGCCCGAACCATGAAGAAGGAAGTTCAGCTGAGGGCGGATGTAGAGCTGCTCGAAGCTGAGGTCGGCGGCTTGCGCTCAGACCTGAAGAAGGAATGGGATCTCCATACTAAACCCAAAATAAGGTGACACGAGCTGAACGCCATGCTGAGGAGCTCGAGAAAAAATATGTAATACTTCTAGAGGAGAGGGATCGCCTATATGGGGACGTCAAGGATCGGGAGAAAGTTATTGACGCCATCATCGAAAAGTTCTCCGAGATGCATGTCAAAATGATGCAAGTGATCGGAGCGAATAATGGTTTAACAGCCACCGTCAACACTCTCCCCGAGAAGATTGTCGAGGCCCAGCAGCAAGCCATTGCCGAATTCGAAGAGTCAGACGCTTTGAACGAGAAGGTCATGGCCCAGTTTGGTGATGGGTATGAAGCTTATCGTGAGAAGGCTCGGGCTAAACTGACCGCTGCTGGGCTCGATGCCTTCATCCTTGATTCCTCCGACGAAGAATCTGAAGCCGAAGATGACCATCCTCCTGAATAGAAGTTGTTAGGACTTATAATTTTTTGTACTTTTCCCGAATCGTGAGCAATCGGGCTTTGTAAAAATTTTCAAAATGAAATAGAGTATTTTGTCTATAAATCTTTGTACTCAGTTATACTTATGACTTATCTCGATCAGTGGTATCTTTCCTAACCTCTTGATCGGACAGTGCCCGAAGCTTGTCTAGATAAAAAATTTACAATTTTCTCGGTCAGTTATACTCGTGACTTATCTCGATAAGTGGTATCTTTCCGAACCTCTTGATCGAATTATGTTCGAAGTTTGTCCATTCGAGTATTAAGAGTTATATGAATATAGATGAAGTTAAGCATCTGCAAAGAAAATTTCATTTATTTCATTCAAGATTGAAAGGTTACATGGATAAAGAAAAGAATGACATAACTATTACTGGTAAAATTTTCTAAGTCTTCCAGCATGCCATGTATTCTTTACTTCTGAACCATCCATTGCTTGAAGCCGGTATGTACCTGGCTTCGGCACCTCTACCACCTCATAAGGTCCCTCCCAGTTAGGTATTAACTTGTCAGTGTTCTGGGGGGTTGATGCCTCCGACTCCTAGAGAACCAAATCGCCTAATGTAAACCTCCTCGGCTTCACCTTCTGATTATAGTGTCGGGTTGTTCACTGCTGATAGATAGCCAACCTCATCATAGCTGAATCCCGAACTTCCTCCAACAGATCCAAGTTTGTTTTCAAACCTTCATCATTGTACAGCTCTTTGTACTGACTGACTCGAAGAGTAGGAAACCCGATCTCGACTGGTATGAGTGCATCGATTCCGTATGCCAGTCAGAATGGAGAGTCCCCAGTTGTGGTCCTCGGAGTAGTTCGGTATGCCCATAAAATAGATAGTAGCTCTTCGAGCCACCGACCCTTCAGTTCGTCCAACATTCTTTTAATTCCGTTGAGCAGGGTTCGGTTGGTCACTTCTACTTGACCATTCGATTGAGGGTAGGAAACTAAAATCTTGTGATGCTGAATTCCCAACTCTTTCAGAAAACCTTCGAACTTAGACCCCACAAACTGTCTGCCATTATTGGAGACCACTGCCATCGGGATACCAAAATGATAAACCACTCCTTCTTTGAAAATTTTTAAGCATTCTTTCTCGGTAATCTTCTGCAGTGGTTTGGCTTCGACCCACTTTGTCATATAGTCGATAGCCACGATCACAAAGCTAACTTTTCCCTTGGCCTTCGGCAGAGGCCCTAGGATGTCGATTCCCCATACAACAAAGGGGATCGGGGATAGGACTGAATACAATTCTTCGGGAGGCTGATGTAGGATGGTGTTGTTCAGCTTCCATTTGGAACACCTTCTGACGAATTCCTTGGCCTCCGTATAGATAATCGGCCAATAATACCCTTGCCTCAAAATCTTGTGTGCCCGTGACTTGGCCCCCATATGATCCCCACAGATCCCTTCATGTACTTCTCGAAGTGTGTAGTCCGCTTCTGACGGGGTTAAACATTTGAGTAAGGGAGAACTGAAATCCCTTTGGTACAGATCTCCATCAATGAGTACGAAATTTGAGCTTCGATGCTTGATTTTTCTCGCAAGGATTCGGTCTGAAGGTAGCACCCCGTCTGCCAAGTAGGAAATATAAGGCGTAAGCCAGCAGTCTAGTCGGTCTAGAGCTAGAACTTCTGTATTTGGAACACTGGGTCCGTTCTAAGACCTCCAGGTATACCGATCTGTTGAAGGAGCTTGCTTTGGTGGTTGCCAATCTCGCTAGGGCATATACTATCGTATTATCTGACCGATCCACCCCCTGACAACTGTGCGATACGAAGTATGTAAGCTTATCCTTTACTTCGGCCAACTACTTCGACATTCTTGCCCCCCGAGCCTCGTACTCACCCGACAACTGCTTGACCACAAGCTGTGAATCACTGTAGATGACTAACTTCTATACCTCCAAGCTTCGGGCCAACCGTATTCCTGCTAGGATGGCCTCGTACTTTGCTTCGTTATTCGTGGCCTTAAGCTGAAATCGTATGGCCTAATGTACCTTGAACCCTTCGGGACTTTTCGGAATGACCGCTACCCCACTGACATCTGAAGTTGCTGATCCATCCACGTATAAGGTCCATGAGGTCTGCCCTTGTTGGGTTTCGGCCACTATGCTTACGTCTGACTCTGTAAAGGAACACTGTACTACGAAATCTGCTAAGGCCTGTGTAAGACCCCAAATAATTAATAAATGAAATTTAATTTTCTCTAATTATTATTTTGAATAGTAAGGGTTGATTTGATTAATGTGGATAGTTATGGGTAAAATACGCAAATATTTCAAAATAAGCAAATGGTTATAAAATATTCATTGTTGTCAGGGAATATTCGTTTGGTCGTGGAATTTTCTTGCTGTCGGGGAATATTCGTACGAAGGTGCAGTCTTTTGTGGGCCCCATAACGGAAAGCGATTGGATGAAGAAAACGACAAATATAAGTTGTTTAAAAATAAAGGCGTAGTTATTACCGTTAATACTGTTAAAATACTCGGTGGTTAAAACACAGTAGCACACGGTATTGCACCAATTATTGATTCTTACGTAAGAAGGCACTACTCAATAATGGTTACAGTAATTACTGTTCAGTATTTTATTTTATTGATTTAATAATTGATGAGTTGATATTTTATATTGTTGTTATTTCAATAATTGTCATTACACAATATTTTTCATTATCGAAGCAATAATTCATATTATCTAAATAATATTATTAGATAACATTATTGGCAATGTCTAGAAAGTTCTGTCTAAGGAGAGGTTTGGTCACCTAATTGCGCGCCAATAAGGAGAAATTCTTATTGGAAAGCCCCCTCTTTCCTGGGAACTGTCTGGTTGTCAATATTGTGATTCTGTAATATTATTTGTGAATAATTAATTATTGATTCATATGATGAGGAAAATATTGATTTTATGTGGATATAGATGGAGAAAATTTTTAATGTGACAATTGTTGAAAATTGAAATTTTATCTTTTTCTGATAAAATAATTCATTTAAATATATTATTATATTTTAATAATATAATAATGATGATATTTTTATGATGAATGTGGGATATATGAGTATATGTTGAGGAGGATTATTTTTGTTACTAAAAATATTTAAAGCATGTTTTATGTGTCGGTGGACCCCATTTCTTGACTGAAATTTGATTATAGCCTGTAAAATTGCCCGTTTATGGATTTCGATCAATTTTTGTTTGGAATTTGGAAAAACTTTCTTCTGCAAAGTTGTAGATAATTGAGTTTCCTATAAAAACACGCGAGATTCGAATTTTCTGACAAAGGGGCTATTTATTATGAATTATTGAAGTTCCAAAGTTCTGAAATAATTGATTTTTGGAAGTTTAAAATATTTTTAATTACAAAAACGTTTTTTTTCATTTTTGAAACTCATTTAACATGTGATTAGGAGGCTGAATTCAGATTGTTAGTGTGCGTATGAAGTTGTGTAAAAATTATAATATTAATTTATTAAATTTTCTACTTTGGTGATCTAAGCATTTTCCTATAAATAGGGTGCTTAGGTTAGAATTGAAAATCACACCAGAAATTAAAGTTTTCTCTCTCTATATTATCGAGCATATTCTTGTGAGTATTTTGAGTATACTTTGAGTATTGTTATACGGCGCAAGTTCAAGTTATAGCCTATATCCAGTATTCCAGTTAGAATTACTGTCTTTCCGAGGTAAGGGATATTATTTTTTTTCTTAATCATATTATTTCTTCAATATCATTATGATGAAATATTGATCTAAAGTTTTTATCAAATTTGGAACTTTTGGTGTCGGAGTTACTATTCACGTATACGGTACTATTCACGTATACGACACTATTCACGAATACGGCACTATTCATCGAAAAATGAAAATTTTCCCTTTTCGTCTAAAATATCTATTGTGGATACTAGCTTTGATTGTATCCATGTTTTGATCATTCTTGAATTTTACACCACTATGATTATTTTGGAGGTATTTTTGGACATGGATAAAACAAAGTATGAATCCTTAATCCTTAATCCTTGTTATTTTGTTTCACTGGATTCATTTCTTTAAAAATATTTTTCATCATCCTCAGTCTTAAATGATGATATTATTGAATATCTTTGGCTTGTAGTGCAAAGATGAATGATTTTTGATGAATATCTTTGGCCCGTAGTGCAAAGATGAACAGGTGTTTAGATGAACATGACCAACTGATGAATATCTTTGGCCTATAGTGCAAAGATGAATATTTGATTTCAGATATATATTGATTGATGTTACATGGATAAAAGATAGACGATGAACTTTAAATTCATATATAGAAGATAGTAGTTTGCATTCTCTACTTAACTCTTCTAATGAATTATTATTTTCGCTGCGAATATTGATTTAAAACTTGTTGTCTATTGTATTATATTAGATTTTTCTCTGTTGAAGACTAACGATAATTTGTTGTATATTATCTTAGTCATAATGTTCTTTACTGGGCTAGTTGAGCTCACCTTTTTCCTTTTTATTCCATTTTTCTTCTCAGGAGACGAGAATGTAGCGACTACGAGTCGGGGTATGGAATGATGGTTATAGAGAGAGTTGTTTAGTAGTCCTCACCATTTTTGTAAAATAATGTATCAATAAATATGATGAGGATTTATTTGGGTATAGATATTGTCTAGAAGATAATATTTGTATTCAAACTCTCAGTTTTACTATTGTAATAATAAAGTTATAGTTGTTTCTGTACCATGTATTGATAACTCAGAATGGGTGATGTATACCTATTTTGGGGGCGTCACAGTTGGTATCAAAGCTTAGGGATATGATCTCTGGCGGAGATCGGGGAATAGAACTAGGAGGGGAGAGACGAGTAAATCCTTCGCTAGTGTGTCCTACCTAAGTTTATTTGTTAGTTGGTCAGTATATAGGGATATTATGTGATATATTGATTTCCTTAATTAACCCTTATTTTATGACAGTATTTGAGAATGTCGACTGAGAATATTAACAGTGGAAATGAGACCTTGGAGACGCCTGTACTCACCAACGAGGAGAACGTGCAATAGGCTGGCAATGTTCCTCATGTGAACAACACCACTGAGCAGATGATGAACGAGGGGATGTTTAGAAGCTTTTTGCAGTTCATGCAAAATCAGAAGAGGGAGACTCGTGTTCAAAATACAGGAGGAAATGATAGCAATTCACGGGTTGTCACAGCTAAGCAGTTCAAAGAGTTGGGACCACCAGAATTTAAGGGAAAGCCAGATCCGATCATGGCGGAAACATGGGTCAAGCAAATTACCAAGATATTCGATGTCTTGGGATGCACGGAGGAACAGAAGGTTCCATTCGCCACCTTTATGTTCCGTGGCGAGGCAGACTACTGGTGGGAGTCTGTGAAGCGTACCCATCCAGTCGCACTCAGCATGTCTTGGGAGACATTTCAGAAACTATTTAATGACAAATACTTTTCTGAAAGTGTTCGTCATATGAAGGAAGTGGAGTTTATTAGACTAGAGCAGAATAGCATGACGGTGTCCCAGTACGAGGCAAAGTTTGCAGAGTTATCCAGGTTTGCATCTCATTTGGTGGAGAATTAGGAACATATGACGCGGATGTTTCTTAGAGGTTTGTAACCCGGCATACGTCAGTATCTCATTTCTCATAAATTTTCTCTCTACTCAGATTTTGTAAACAGGGCTCAATTATTAGACCGAGATAACGAGTACGATCAACTGAGGGACCACAACCAGAATCATACTGGAGATGGCAGTCAACAAAAGAACAATAACTAGTGGAGAAAGAAAAAGACAGACAAAAATGGTAACCACTCTGGTGGTAATCATGGCCATGAAAATAGAAGAAGCGAGTCAGGAGGAGATTTTAAAAAGAGGAGATTTAACAACGACCATGTGAAGACGACAGTGCCGGCAGCAAATAGTTCTAAGGGAGGAGAATGACCACCGGTCATATGCTATAAATGCGGGAAAGATGGACATATTAGTCTAAACTGCCCACAACAGTTCAAGTTATGCTATAATTATGGAAAGGAAGGACATATCGCTCGAGATTGTACGGTAGCAAAACCTAGTTCAGCGGGGACGATGACTCAAAAGACTGTCCCAGAAAAGTCAAAGTCAACGGTTCCTGGAAGAGCGTTTGTTGTGACTGGTCAAAATGCGAGGAACCCAAACGAGGTGATCACGAGTAAGCTATTTATAAATTCTTGCGAAGTTTATACCTTACTTGATACCGGTGCTATCCATTCATTTATCTCTCCTGCTTGTGCTCAACGTTTAAACTTGACTCCGGAGAAATTAGACTTTGACCTATCTGTGGAAACTCAGTTAGGAGAAACTTTCATCACATCCACTGTTTATAAATCTTGTTTGATTCAAGTTGGCACCATCACCTTACCTGTTGACCTTATCTCTTTAAAGATACTTGTTTTTGATGTGATTTTAGGGATTGATTGGTTAACTACTCATCATGCCAAAATTGATTATTTTCGTAAGGTTGTTAGTTTTCATATTCCTAACCAACCTGTTGTACAAATTCAAGCAACTAAACCATTAAAATCAATCACTGTCATATCTAATCATAAAGCTATTCGTTTATTGAAAAATGGATGTCAAGCTTTCTTAGCCCATGTTATGAATTTGAATAAAGACACGTCAAATTTGAATAATATTCCTGTTGTTATTGACTTTCCTGACGTATTTCCTGAAGAACTTCCCGGTCTACCCCCAGAACGTGAAGTTGAATTCTTTATTGATCTTGAACCTGGTACAAAGCCCATTTCTAAAACCCCATATCGAATGGCTCCTATTGAACTTCAGGAGTTAAAGGTCCAACTACAGGAGTTGTTGGACATCGGTTTCATTCGTTCTAGTACATCTCCTTGGGGTGCTCCTATTTTATTCGTAAAGAAGAAAGACGGTAGTATGCGACTTTGTATTAACTATCGGGAATTGAACCATGTCACCATCAAGAATAGGTATCCTCTACCTCGTATTGATGACTTGTTTAACCAGTTACAAGGAGCACAATTCTTTTTAAAAAATCGATCTTCGTTCTGGATATCATCAGCTGAACATTAGAACTGAGGATATTCCAAAGACTACCTTCAGAACTCGGTACGGGCATTATGAATTCTTAGTCATGTCTTTCAGATTGACTAATGCTCCTGCGGCTTTCATGAATATGATGAACCGAGTATTCAAGGAATATTTGGATCAGTTCGTTGTTGTCTTTATTGATGACATCCTCATATATTCCAAAAGTCGTGAAGATCATGAGCACCATTTGAAGCTGGTACTCCAAAGGCTTCGTGAAAACAAACTATATGCCAAATTGAAGAAATGCGAGTTCTGGCTTGAGGAAGTAGCATTTCTTGGGCACGTGGTGTCAAAACATGGAGTATCCGTGGACCCGGCGAAGATTGAAGAAATACAAAGTTGGGAGCAACCGAAGTCGGTGATCGAAGTACGTAGCTTTCTGAGCTTAGCTGGTTATTATCGGAGATTCGTGGAAGGATTTTCTAGAATCGCTACTCCATTAACTCAGCTGACTCGGAAAGATATAAAATTCGCATGGAACGAGGAGTGCGAGAAGAGTTTCCAAGAGCTCAAGAGGAGACTCATTTCGGCACCTGTTCTAACAATACCATCTGGTACGGATGGATTTGTTATCTACAACGATGCTTCAGGCAAAGGGTTAGAATGTGTTCTCATGCAACGTGGGAAAGTCATAGCCTATGCCTCGCGACAACTTAAAGAGTATGAGAGGAATTATCCTACTCATGATCTAGAATTGGCAGCAGTCGTTTTCGCACTAAAGATCTGGAGGCACTATCTATATGGGGAGAAAGTGGAGATATATTCAGACCATAAAAGCCTCAAATATTTCTTCACGCAAAAGGAACTCAACATGCGGCAACGACGTTGGCTTGAGCTGTTGAAAGATTACGACCACACTATTCAATACCATCCTGGAAAAACGAACGTGGTAGCTGACTCGTTGAGTAGAAGATCATATGCAGGAATGAGTGCGATGATGTCAAGTATACGCATAGAGCCAACTTTAATAGAAAAAGTTAAGGTTGCTCAAGCCACCGACCCGGAGCTGATGCGTATGAAGAAGAAAGTACAAGAAGGTGCTATTCCGGAAGCGAGAATTGATGAAGAAGGAATACTTCGAGTCCACTCTAGACTTTGTGTTCCTAATGACTCTGATTTGAAGTACAAGATTATGATGGAGGCACACAATACACCATTTGCAATCCATCCTGGAAGTACTAAAATGTATCGTGATCTTCGACATACATTTTGGTGGAACAATATGAAGAGAGAGATTGCAAAGTTTATCTCGATGTGTTTAACTTGTCAACGTGTAAAGGCGGAGCATCTAGTACCTAAGGGTCTGTTGCAACCACTTGAGATTCCGAAATGGAAGTGGGAACACATTACCATGGATTTCGTTACGGGTCTTCCTACGGTTTCTCAAGGCATTAATGTCATTTGGGTTATTGTTGATAAATTAACCAAGTCTGCTCATTTCTTGCCGATACGGGAGACTTATTCCCTTGAACGTCTTGCTAGTATATATGTAAATAAGATTATGAGGTTGCATGGCATGCCAGTATCCATAGTTTCGGATCGTGACCCAAGATTCACTTCAAGATTTTGGGTTAACTTGCAAAAAGCTATGGGCACAGATTTACAATTCAGTTCGGCATACCATCCTCAAACGGACGGACAATCAAAGAGGACTATTCAAACTCTTAAAGATTTATTAAGACTCTATGTCCTAGACTTCAAGGGCAGTTGGGATAAGTATTTACCATTGGTGGAATTCTCCTACAACAACAGTTATCAGGCAAGTATAGGTGTGGCTCCATTCGAAACATTATATGGACGAAAATGTCGCTCTCCAGTATGTTGGGACGAGGTGGGTGAAGCAACATTGTTGGGACCCGAGTTGGTACGTATGACTATGGAAAAGATCCAAATGATTCGACAATGTATACAAACGGCACAGGAACGACAAAAGAGTTATACAGATCTTCATCGAAAAGACGTGGAATTTAGTATTGGGGATCACGTATTGTTGCGTGTAGCTTCATGGAAGGGAGTTACAAGATTTGGGAAACGAGGAAAGCTCAATCCACGATATATTGGTCCATTTCAGATTCTTGACCGAGTAGGAAATATAGCCTATAGACTCGCATTACCTCCGAGTATGTCTCGTGTTCATAATGTGTTTCACATATATGTACTTCGTAAATATGTGAAAGACCCGAACCACGTTATTGAGTTAGAACCGGACGACATAGCCGAAGACTTAACGTATGAGGAGGTACCTGTCAAGATCTTGGATAGGAATGAGCATGTCCTACGTACAAAGGTCATACCACAAGTTAAAGTTTTGTAGAGAAATCATGCTATAGAGGAAATGACCTGGGAATTAGAAACGGAAATGAAAGCGAGGTATCCTCATCTTTTCGAAACACCAGGTACGTACGTCAATTTCGAGGATGAAATTTCATAAGAATGGGAGGTTGTAAGACTGCAAATAATTAATAAATGAAATTTAATTTTCTCTAATTATTATTTTGAATAATAAGGGTTGATTTGATTAATGTGGATAGTTATGGGTAAAATATGCAAATATTTCAAAATAAGCAAGTGGTTATAAAATATTCATTGTTGTCGGGGAATATTCGTTTGGTCGTAGAATATTCTTGCTGTCGGGAAATATTCGTACGACGGCGCAATCTTTTGTGGGCCCCATAACGGAAAGCGATTGGATGAAGAAAATGACAAATATAAGTTGTTTAAAAATAATAGCGTAGTTATTACCGTTAATACTGTTAAAATACTCGGTGGTTAAAACACTAATGGTTACAGTAATTACTATTCAGTATTTTATTTTATTAATTTAATAATTGCTGCGTTGATATTTTATATTGCTGTTGTTTCAATAATTGTCATTACACAGTATTTTTCATTATCGAAGCAATAATTCATATTATCTGAATAATATTATTAGATAACATTATTGACAATGTCTAGAAAGTTCTGTCTAAGGAGAGGTTTGGTCACCTAATTGTGCGTCAGTAAGGAGAAATTCTTATTGGAAAGCCCCCTCTTTCCTGGGAACTGCCTGATTATCAATATTGTGATTCTGTAATATTATTTGTGAATAATTAATTATTGATTCATATGATGAGGAAAATATTGATTTTATGTGGATATAGATGGAGAAAATTTTTAATGTGACAATTGTTGAAAATTGAAATTTTATCTTTTTCTGATAAAATAATTCATTTAAATATATTATTATATTTTAATAATATAATAATGATGATATTTTGATGAATGTGGGATATATGAGTATATGTTGAGGAGGAGTATTTTTGTTACCAAAAATATTTAAAGCATGTTTTATGTGTCGGTGGACCCCATTTCTTGACTGAAATTTGATTATAGCCTGTAAAATTGTCCGTTTATGGATTTCGGTCAATTTTTGTTTGGAATTTGGAAAAACTTTCTTCTGCAAAGTTGTAGATAATTGAATTTCCTATAAAAACTCGCGAGATTTGAATTTTCTGACAAAAGGGCTATTTATTATGAATTATTGAAATTCTGAAGTTCCGAAATAATTGATTTTTGGAAGTTTAAAATATTTTTAATTACAAAAACGTTTTTTTTTCATTTTTGAAACTCATTTAACATGTGATTAGGAGGCTAAATTCAGATTGTTAGTGTGCGTATGAAGTTGTGGAAAAATTATAATATTAATTTATTAAATTTTCTACTTTGGTGTTCTAAGCATTTTCCTATAAATAGGGTGCTTAGGTAAGAATTGAAAATCACACCAGAAATTGAAGTTTTCTCTCTCTATATTATCGAGCGTATTCCTGTGAGTATTTTGAGTATACTTTGAGTATTGCTATACGGTGCAAGTTCAAGTTATAGCCTATATCCAGTATTCCAGTTAGAAGTACTGTCTTTCCGAGGTAAGTGATATTATTTTTTTCGTAATCATATTATTTCTTCAATATCATTATGCTGAAATATTGATCTGAAGTATTTATCAAATTTAGAACTTTTGGTGTCGCAGTTACTATTCACGTATACGGCATTATTCACGAATACAGCACTATTCATCGAAAAATGAAAATTTTCCCTTTTCGTCTAAAATATCTATTGTGGATACTAGCTTTGATTGTATCCATGTTTTGATCATTCTTGAATTTTAGACCACTATGATTATTTTTGAGGTATTTTTGGACATGGATAAAACAAAGTACGAATCCTTAATCCTTAATCCTTGTCATTTTGTTTCACTGGATTCGTTTCTTTAAAAATATTTTTCATCACCCTCAGTCTTAAATGATGATATTATTGAATATCTTTGGCCTGTAGTGCAAAGATGAATGATTTCTGATGAATATCTTTGGCCCGTAGTGCAAAGATGAACATGTGTTTAGATGAACATGACCAACTGATGAATATCTTTGGCCTGTAGTGCAAAGATGAATATTTGATTCCAGATATATATTGATTGATGTTACATGGATAAAAGATAGACGATGAACTTTAAATTCATATATAGAAGATAGTAGTTTGTATTCTCTACTTAACTCTTCTAATGAATTATTATTTTCGCTGCGAATATTGATTTAAAACTTGTTGTCTATTGTATTCTATTAGATTTTTCCCTGTTGAAGACTAACGATAATTTGTTGTATATTATCTTAGTCATAATGTTCTTTACTGGGCTAGTTGAGCTCACCCTTTTCCTTTTTGTTCCATTTTTCTTCTTAGGAGGCGAGAATGTAGCGAGTACAAGTCGGGGTATGGAATGATGGTTATAGAGAGAGTTGTTTAGTATTCCTCACCATTTTTGTAAAATAATGTATCAATAAATATGATGAGGATTTATTTGGGTATAGATATTGTCTAGAAGATAATATTTGTATTCAAATTCTCAGTTTTACTATTATAATAATAAAGTTGTAGTTGTTTCTGTACCATGTATTGACAACTCAGAATGGGTGATGTATACCTATTTTGGGGGCGTCACAGCCTGTCCTTTGATTGCCATCCGGGGATGGTATTCTATTGCAAACTGTGTTAATTCCATCGCCCAAGCGGCCAACCGACCTGATACCTCTGGCTTATACAAAATCTTCTTTAACGGCTGGTCCGTGTATACCACTATTAGCCGACCCTGGAAATAGTGTATGAGCTTCCTGCTGGCAATTATTAAGGCATAGGCGAACTTTTCCAGGTTCGGGTATCTGATCTCTGTGTCTGAAGTACGTGGCTGACGTAGTATACCGGGAACTGCTTTCCTCCCTTATCACGTACCAGTGCTGCCCCTATTGCCATCGGGCTCGCAGCCAAATATAAATATAGAGGTTTCGAAGGGATCGGTTTCATCAATAGCGGTGTCGAACTCAGATATCTCTTGATCTCTTGGAACGCGTCTTCGCATTCTAAAGTCCACTGGAAGCTCTTATCATTCTTCGGACCCTTGAGAGTGTCAAAAAAGGGTAGACATCTTTCGGCTGACCTTGACACGAATCTCCGAAGGGCAGCTATCCGGCCCGTCAACCTCTATACATCTTTGTATGTCTTCGAAGATTTTATGTCTAAGATCGCCGCAATTTTTTCCAGGTTGCCTTCGATTCCCCTTTTGCTGACCAAGTTTCCCAGAAATTTTCCTGAACCAAAACCGAAGGTACATTTGGTCGGGTTCAGTCTCAGTTTGTGCTTCCTTACCGTTTCGAAGCAGTCTTCTAGGTCTTCCAAATGATCCCGGACTGACATGCTTTTCACGATCATGTTGTCCACGTACACTTCCATACTCCGGCCCAGCTGCTTTCTGAATACAAAGTTCATCATCCGTTGATAAGTTGCCCATGCGTTCAGCAATCCGAATGTCATCTTCTGATACGCATATATAGCCCGATGAGTTATGAAGCTTGTCTTCGGGTTGTCATCCTTTCACATCAAAATTTGGTGGTATCCTGAGAAAACGTCCATAAAACTTAACATCCCATACCCCGAAGTGGCATCAATCAGCTAGTCTATGTTAGGTAGAGGGTAGAAATCTTTTGGACATGCCTTGTTCAGATCCGTGTAGTCGGTGCACAACCTCCACTTCCCATTTTGCTTCTGAACCAATACCACATTAGCCAGCCATTCGGGATAGTCGATCTCGAAGATGAACCTCGCCTCCAGTAGTTTAGTGATCTCTTCATCTATGATCTTCTGTCTTTTCGGGGCGAAGATCCTTCTTTTCTGTATCACTGGTTTCCTCTCCGGGTTCATATGTAGCATATGCAGTGCCACCGATTTGCTTACCCCTGGCATGTCGCGAGGTTCCCATGTGAAGATATCGACATATACCTGAAGCAAGTCCACCAGCCCGGTTCGTAGTGGTTCTGTTAATCCTGCCCCAATCTTAATCAGTTTTTCTGGGTTACCTGGAATCAATTCCACATCCTCTGTTTCTTCTGCGGGAAGTGCCATCGGTTCATTACTGATTTCAATGAATGGCTCTATCTCGATGGTCATTGTCTGTTTCTATTTGCTGACCCCGACCCCTGAGGAAATCAAAGTATTCTGATAACACCTTCGGGCAATGTCCAAATCACCTTTTACCTCCCTGATCCCGTTCGGTGCAGGAAACTTGATTTTGAAGTGAGGTATAGACGTCACTGCCTGCAATGCTGCTAATGGCGGCCTTCCCAATATGGCGTTGTAGGCCGAATACACTTGTACTATGAAAAATTTTGCCATTATTTCTGCTTCCTGAGGGGCTGTGCCGAACCTGACTGGTAGCTCTATCGTACCTGACACATGCACCGGGTCACCACTAAAACCGTATAGCAGACCCTCTCCTCCCAATTCCATTTTCTTTCCTCCTAGATCCATCCTCTGATAGGCATGTGTGTAGAGTATATCAACCGAGGACCCGTTGTCAATCATCATCCTTTTCATATCTACTGGCCCGACCTGTGCCGTTATTACCAGCGCCTCGTCATGTGGTTCAATATGATCGGTAGGATAATCTTCATCCGAGAATGAGATGGACACCCCTGAATAGGCCCTATCTTTTTGGGATGATGAATCGGCTACCGACAAGATGAACGCTCCTCTTCCTTCCAGTTACACGCCCTACCGACCCACTCGAAATCACATTAATCACCCCTCGGGCTTGTGGGTGCGGTTGCGGCTGTGTTTCCCGTGTTGGTTCCCTGTTCTCCTCCTAGGGGGCTTCTGAACCTTCTCGTCCGACGACATACTGCACCAGTTTCCCACTCTAGACGTTCTTCTCTATCAGATCTTTCAGGTTGTTGCACTCCTCCGTCGTATGCCCCCGAGACTGGTGATATGCACAATATTTATTTCTACCCCTCTTCCCAGGCTTGGGGATTGCTTGGCACGGTTAGAAAAAGGGCTTGTTTCACATCTCCTCCAGTATTTTCGCCCGATCAGTGTTGAGTGCGGTGTAGACTTTGTTGACATTTTTACTCGGGAAGGGTGGTCTTCCACTGCCCGACCCTCCCCCAATGTAGCTTTTCTTACTGTAATTGTCCGGCCTCCCCTAATTATCTGACTTCTGATAACTCTGTTTATCTCGATCCCTAGACTTCTCATAAGATTGGGAGTGTGGTTTGAAGTTCCCCATTGCTTCTTCGATTGCTATATGACCTTCGGCTCGGTGGAAGGCTTCTGTCAAGTCAGTCGGAGGGTTGATCACCAAATCCTTCATCAACTTCTTTGACTTCCCAATGTCTAAGCCAGTCGTGAAGAAGCCCAGGGCTTGTGGGGAGTATAATTCTGCCATCGACCCCACAGCCTCTCGGAACCTCTTGACGTATTGTCCCAGACTTTCATCTGGTTTCTGTCTGACCTGCATGAGGGAGGCTGTGATCTTTCCTCGCCTCTTATTACTCCCTAACCGAGCGTGGAATTTCTCCCAAATATTATTCCATGAATTAATTGATCCCGTCGCCAGGGTTCCCATCCACTCCCGGGCGCTCTTTTTCAAGGTTGTTACGAACATATGACACTTGGCAGCATCCAAATGCCCGTAGTATGTCATCAACTTATCATACCCGTCTGAGTGGTCATACGGATCCCCCATCCCGTCGTAGGTCTCCATCGGGGGCATCTTCTTTTTTGGATCGGTTGTCTCCTGATTGATCTCCGGCGAGAAAGGCGACCCTATACAGGCTGAAGGCATCCCCGTCGAATTCTTTGCCAACAGTAATTTTTCCAATTCTGCCACCCTTCGAGCGAGGGGGTCGGACTCTTCTTTATGGGGGGGCGATCGAGGTCTGTCCCTCCCATAGTCATGAGTCGTGTCCCTCCTCTTCTGCCCCGACCTGCCTGGATGTTCTGATCGTCGCTCTGCTGATCGGCTCCTCCTCCGGCTTCGGTCATCCCTCGAGCGGCTTCGGTACCTACTCCTTTCCTTATTCGCCTCTCCCCGTCGGGGTGACCGAGATCGGCTTTGATGCCTACGCCTCTTTGAGGATGCCTTCTGTTCTCCAGCCATGTTAGCCATCTGTTGTTCGAGCTCCTCTTGCTGAAGACGTAGGGCCATCATGGCGTCCTTGTTCTGCTGCATCTTTTTCTGCAGAATTAATTCCCTCTGATCTCGACTGCCCTCGCCTCGGCTTTTTCCATGCACCTCAAGCGCCCGTGAGTGATTCTCGTCGGCCCGACTAGCCTGGTTGGGGGTACGCTGGCCATCGTGGAAGAGTTTTCGCCGAGGGGAAGGAGGCGGTTCCACCTGATCTCCCTGGATTCTGGAACCCAATCTGTCCTTGACCGACCCCCCTCACCTGGGTGGTCTGGTGTGTTTTAGCTTTTTCATGGTCAGAAATCGCGTACTCCATGCTCGCCATAGTTTCTTACCGGAAAAGGCTGGCTGTGATTGATTAAGCACTAAAAAGCCCCTCCTTCTAGCGCCAATGTTAACGCTAAGTTTCGTCGGCGCGTCCAATCACAGAATTCACGCGCTAGAACCTGCACAATACCAGATCACATAGAAGCTTGACGGCTTGTACCGCCAGTGGATAGCTCCGGTGTGAGAATAAGTACAGGCCGTTACAAGGTTTAACAATGGAAGATAAGTGTTTAGTGCTCAAAAGTAAATATTACCTGTTAATTGTGACATTGGCCTTGTATTATAACGCTCACACCACCTTAGAATCTTCCTCCGAGTCGGATTAGGACTCCAAATCATAGTAGTTACCATAATTTGGGTCCAACACAATATCCTTAATAGGTGCAAGTGGAATCGAATCCAACCACTATCTTTGGAGTTACCTTATTCAACTATGGCTAGGATCCTGAACTCTGCACGCAGGAAAGCCCACTGTGCAGGCCCAAACAACCCCACCATCAGGCCTGGGCTTTGGCCCAAAAGACTCGATGACTCGACCCCGAACACCACACGACAAGGTAAGTCTCCGGGCCGAGGGGCTCGGATACTGAACCTAAAGACATCCACTAAGATGAGGCTCCGACCCAAAAGGACTCGGACGCCGACCCGAATAGCTCCAACCTTTCCATGGGCTTCAACCCAATGTTCTCCTAAAGCCCTTCTAATGTCAGGCCTTCGGCCCATATAAAGGTCGGTAAAATGCTTCCGAACAATTACGATAATTTATTTTTAAATAATCTTATTATTAAAATTTAATTTTACGGCAACAATAATCTAATTATGTGTGGAATAAATTGTGAGAAATACATATTGAAGGAGAGCCAAATCTATTTTTTTTTTCTGGTCTCATGGCATTTCCTTTAGATCGATAAATCAGACTTTAACTATATTTTTTCACCAGCCTTTTTTTCAGTGAAAGAAAGAACATATGCATGCTAATAGTCTTTGTTGCTAAATAATCTTTAGATGAAATTTGTTTCGTGTTAAATCAATGGAATACCTTTGTACTGTAATACGCTATTATATTGATTTAATATGTTTTTTGTTTGATTAACTTATTACATGTATAAACACATTAATAACGTAATACGATTATGTCAATTTGAATATATTTATTACGTTCACCAATAGATGTATTAGATTTTTAATTTCGCAATGCAATAGGTTATGAAAGACAAAATAATAATGATTATAAACAATTTGATATTTTGACTTATAATTTAATTTATTCATTACATAAAATCATATAATTTTAATTAACCAAACACAATTCTGAATATAATATAATAACATTACAATTACTACATAAATACTAAAAATCAACCAAACAAATACATCGTAATAACCTATTATCATAACATTACTAACTCTATTACATTATGTAAACTACCTTAGATTAAACTTTATGTGAGGTAACTTACTCCCTGCACACCAAAATAAATTATCTAATTTGATTTTTATTTTCAAATTAAGTATTTTTATGACTAATAATTACACACACACACACACACACACACACACACACACACATATATATATATATATATATATATATATATATATATATATCACCACGGATTCAGTCCGGTCTCCCGGACTGGACTTAAAATACGGACCCCAAAATTTTTATTTTTTTTTGCTTTTTTTTTTTTTGAAACAACTAAAAAAAAAAAAAAATTTATGGAACTGAAATTTTTCCATAATAAAGTGTTTTGGGCGTGTTTTTAACACCTACCCCAACCAATGTATGTACAGTCTGCCCAGACTGTACAGACATATTTCGTTATAGGCATCCAAATCACGCCCAAAACACTGTATTATGGAAAAATTTCAGTTCCATAATTTTTTTTTTTTTTTTTTAGTTGTTTCAAAAAAAAAAGCAAAAAAAAAAAAAAAAGAGGTCCGGATTTTATAAAATCCGGGAGTCCGGACCTGATCCGGACTCATATATATATATATATATATATATATATATGGGAACCAATATTCTATAGTAATATTGAAAAGAAGGTGCTTTTTGGCTAAGAATTTTATTTCTGGAAAAAAAGGTTCATATACAAGAGGCATGAATCATTGGAAGTGAGCATAACCATAACTCCATACACAAATCTCTGCAACAAAATTACAAAAAAGAATAAACTGTTTGAAAAAAAACAAAAATAATATCAAAATTATACAATTCAATGTTAAGATATTTGTGTGTATTTAGTCCAATTTCAAAATTGAAGTATGGGGTATGGTTTATGGCTGTGAGTCTGAACTCCGTACTTGGTGTATTTAACAGACTCCAGAGAAGTAAATGTCTGATTTTATGCATTTTTATTCACGTGACAAGTGAGAAAAAACAGAAAATAAATCCAAAACCAAATCTAAAGAAAGATCTTCTCTCCAATTAGGGAGACATGCCACCCGGCCTGCCAACACAAATTCAATGACAAAAATGGGTGGTTATGTGAATTAATAATCTTCTCAACAACAAATTGTACTATTGTTCTGCCCCATCGCCATCACTTAGTAATTGTATTGGTTGGGGATAATAATTTATTTATTTTTTAGATTTAGGTGTAGGTGTAGGTTAAGACTTTTAATTTCGTTGTATATTAAAAAATTGCTTAAATTTAGATATTTTATTTATATTTTTTAGAGTTTGATTGAGTTAGAAAATTGTTGCCAAGTTAACTAGTTATTGCTACATACAATTAACCATTTTCTTAATAGCAACTTTAGATGATATAAACTAGAAACCAGAAACACTAAACAAAAGGAAAAATGCTAGATTATTATCTTTATAAATTAATTATGATATATTAACATTTGAAAAAATTATGGTGTGAATTATTTTTACCGTTGTAATCTTTTAGCTTTGGCTTGCTTAATAATTAATCATGCCTCAAGCTTGAGCTCAACTCGTTTACCCAAACAGATCAAGTTTGTACATTAAATCTCAAATTTATTTGAAGTTCAACGTTTAATTTTCAATAGATCTACTTGAATTTAGCAAATCAAATTTCAATTCGATTCGACTGTATCTATTATTAGTTTTATAACTTTTGCACTGATAAAACTACGTGCAGGATATGGGCTTTTATTTTAAAATAATTTGTCGAGGTACAATGCATGAGTTTTCTGAAGATGTTGGCATAATCCATTGTATTAAATTGTAATACTGTTCCAATTCCTATAAATGGATCAGCTCTTCGACGAGGACGAGGATATGAAAATTAGACATGAATGTATTTAAATGAATTTCATTTATTTATATTTTTATTTTATGTTGATAAAAATACAAATAAATAAAATTTAAATACACTTGTGTCCAATTTTCATTTTTAACTTTCATATTCAAATAGAGTTTTTGTAAAAGGATTGGTGACCAGTAGAGGTTTTTTCTACAGTAGGAACAGTGGGATTTTAAGAGCAAGCATGTTTGGATTAAATACAATAAGCAAGAGCCAGCTTCATTTCCCATTTTTGAATTCTTTATTTCTATCAAGTGTTTGCTCAATGGATGACAGATTTCAACTGGGGTTTTTCCACCTTACCCTTGAATTGAATATAAATTCCTTTCCACATTGATTCAATATACGGAGTATTATTTTATCCAATACTTGCGTATGAGCTTTATTATTATTATTATTACTAGGTGATAGCCCGTGCAATGCACGGACTAATTTAAATAATAGATTAACTAACTTAAACTTGAATATATTTAACAAAAAATATATCCACTAAACCATTAGAACATCCTCGGTCTTATTTCATAAAAAACTTGAAATACACTAACTAATCGAATCAAGTATCAATGCTAAATGAATAATTTTGATTTTTTTAATATTTCACTCAAATTATGAATTTTCAAAATAGTAATAGAAAGCCCATCTGATGGAAGATTTGTACATGTAATCGAAAGTAAGGACCTCCATCATTGTTCAAGTTTTTATAAATTGTTCCACCCATCAATGTAAAAGTAAAAATATTATTATAAATGTTAATGCGAAATACATTAGCCAGCTGACCGTCTCCATCTAACAACTGTAATAACTCAGTTGGTTTCTCATGCAAGGCTGATAGTTGAACACTTGAACTTAGCCCTATATTTAGTAAAACAAAAAGTTATTTAGTGATATGTTATTAAATATTTAAATTATTTGGGAGGTGTACAATTATGCCTTACCAAAATTTGATTTTTGAAAATTAATCTTATTACACGTCCTCCTACTCTTTGTGACAACACCTGTAAGAAATGCGTCATATGCATAAAATGAGATTGCTAATAATAAAAAATAGTAATTGAACTAAATAATAATTTACGCCAATTATATTGCACATACAGCAAGGCTCACAATTGTTAACATTACCTTCAATAATTCATGTTATGTGTTACATATCAAGACATGTGTGATGCTGTCAAGATTGAAAGGGCAGGATGATATTAATTATACGTACGTACCTGCCTATATGAAGTCATGTATCATCAAATGCCCTTACTGAAATTTAGGCTACCAAGTTTCATGATCATCTAAGTTTACATATCTTGGTCAATGGTCCTAACACATTAAGAACGATATAGCATTTCCTCATTTTGAAGTGGATGGGTGATTACAACTATGACTTCAAGCATATACTACACCAATGGCCGGGGAAGAAAATTTGGAGCATCTAAAAATATTATCCGCATTAAAAAGAGAAAGTTGTTATGTTAACTTTTATGAATAATTATAGTGGTCAAAGAAGTGTGGCTGATATATATATATATATGTGATAGTACACCAAAAATGACAAAGTAGTAGTTTCATCTATTTAATGGAGAGCCAATAGGCTACAATGAGCTAATTTTAAGGATCAAACATATTAGATATACAATAATGTTTGATAGATAAGTATCACAAAAGTTGTAATTAGAATATTTCAAGAGTAAAGGAAAAAGAAAAAAGAAAAAAGAAAAAAGAAAAAAGGAAAGAAAAAATTAAAAGCCATAACCTACTGTCACTGTCATAAAACAACCCCATGTTAAGCAAGAACAAAAGAATCAATAAGCAATATAGTAAGAGCAAATAATAAGAACTGAGCCATAAAATGTTGACAGAGTATCACTTATACTTACATTTCCCATGGCAAGTAGTCCTTTATCAAAGAAGAAAATGATTCCCAAAAAGGAGAAAAACACCAAATCCTGTCAATCCTAGCCCAATCTCTGTTTCATTACAAAATGCAATTTTTATTTAGTCACCAAATTTTTGAGATAAAACCAAGCATATCAATAAATAAATAAAGGAAAAAACAGTTCATATTGAAGCTTTAGGTAAAGAAAGAATAGGAATAGTTTTGGCTTGTGCAATTCTCATATTTAGCAATGACCTGCAGATACTGTTAGGCAGATCTCATGCAGATACTCAGACACAATGGCCTGCAGATACTCAATTTAGACACCAAAAATGTAACCATACTTCAATTTAGACTCTCTAAGAAGCAAAAAGTTTGATAATGATGCCCAGTTTTGGCAAGCAGGCAGCAATGTCACATTTTTGAATGAATTACTTCAATTTAGACTCTCTAAGAAGCAAAAAGTTTGATAATGATGCCCAGTTTTGGCAAGCAGGCAGCAATGTCACATTTTTGAATGAATTCAAAAGGCTTATCCAATAAGGTAAGGTGGTTAGTGACACCCCTTATCCAATAGCATAAAATATGACCCTCTATCTGATATTGTAGCACCTCGTATCTTCAATAGGTCCCACTTACTTTCCTTGATCTCTGGTATGCCTCAAAGTATTACTCTACTCAAATCTCCTGAACTAACAACACTGTGCAAATATGAACAATCTTAGAAACAAATAAACAAATAGAATTAACATGATTGCATAAAGGTTCGTAAAATAAAATTCGGAATTGAGATTTACGCCCAGCCTAGGTATAATCCATTTTTTATAGCAGATACTAAATTGTTCTTCAGTAAAATACATAATTTTTGGGCGAATTTTAACAGTGAATTCGAAAAATTGAAACTGAAGTTTGAATACGAACCTGTAAATGGCTGATCATTGGGACTAATCGGCTCATTTGAGGAGGCAACTGTTACTTGAAACTCCCCCTCTTGGATAGGGTTTTTATAAGATGAGAAGAAGGGAAGAGTCTGGGTGAGATTGAATTAGAAGTAAACCGAAGATAAAGCAGAGGGAAAACAAATCGGAAAGGAATATAATGAGGGTTAATTGAGGAGATGGAAGAGCGGGAAAGGGGAAGAGCCGGTGTATGAGAAGAGAAATAATCGTAGAGAAACTGAAATTGGAAGAAGAGGAAGAGGAAGAGGAAGAGGAAGAGGAAGAGGATGAGGATGAGGAGGAAGGGGAAAGGGAAAAAGGGTTGAAAGAATTGGAAAAGACCCAGAAAAAGTAATCGACAATTTTAATTGAACCGAGATGAAGAGAAATAAGCGAGTTAACTCTTAATTAATTAAGAGTTGACTCAGTGAATTTTCAATTGATAACTGAGTTTTCTAATTGAAAGGATCGGCTTACGTCCCTTTATATATAAGTATTGATTTATGTGTATTTATATTGATGAGTTTAATTATTATTTTTTTTATTTTTATTGTTAAGACTTTTTTTCCGTTCTTATTGTTTGATTTTCCATTATTGTTTGATTTTTACAATTGATTTGATTATGTGTATTTTTATTTTATTGCAGGACTTCTCCTTTAGTTTTTTTTTTTCATTTTTATTGTTAAGACTTTTTTTTCGTTCTTATTGTTTGATTTTCCATTATTGATTTGATTATGTGTATTTATATTGACTGAGTTTAGTTTTTTTTTTCATTTTTATTGTTAAGACTTTTTTTCGTTCTTATTGTTTGATTTTTCATTATTGTTTGATTTTTGCAATTGATTTGATTATGTGTATTTATATATTGTTATTGAAGAGAAAATAAAAATAAAAAAATTATTTATGTGTATCATCATTTATGTGTATTTATATATAAGAATAGAAGAATAGATGAGTTATCAAATTAAGTGAGTTAACTCACTTAATTAATTAAGAGTGGACTCAACGATTTTTCTAATTGATGATGTCATCATTTTAATTGATTTCAAATTAGGGGTTGTGCTGTATTTATATATATATATTGATTATTGCTACGGTATCCAACGTGTAATTATTTTAATATTTGTATTACAAAAAATAGTTGGTTATAAAACATATTTACTAACAGTATAGTTATTGTATAAATTCGTTTTTTATTTTTATTTTTCAGGATATATTTATTATTCAAAATTTTGTCTTATTTATTTATTTATTTAGTATTATTATTATTTAGTAAAATATAATTAAAAAATTGGTCGAATAAATCTAAGTAGGCATGCGCGTTCAGAGTAGCAGGTCTAGCTCAGTTCAGGCATTTGCGGGCTAGACCATTGACCATGCCAGGATTGGGGATTAAAAATGGCGCCTATATTAGGCAAGCAAATCTGGTTGGTCCATGCTCAGGCCAGACCTCTATCTTTTTCTTTTTCTTTTATGTTTTCAAATTTTAAAATATTCAATAATAAATTATAAAACTATAAAATTTATAAATTGTGAAAGTGAAAATTTTAAACTTCATTTATATTGAATATAAACTTTAAATTTCATTGATGTATTAAATAAACTAATATAGAACAAGATAAAAAAAATTAATAAATGTATTGAATAAATAATATATAACTCTTGGTGGTGTTTGATTACATCTTAATGTATCTTAACAGCTCATCTCTTAATGCATCTTAAGTGCCCACATATTTGTTTTAAGAGATATTCTGAATAGTTTAGACTCGTATTTGTATCTTAACTGTTCAGATGATCTCTTAATAAATGTTGTTAAAATGCATTAATAGGTGAGCTGTTAAGATACATTAAAATGCAATCAAACAACACCATTGATGGAGGAGGGGGGGCTTTGGTAGTTTTTGGCTGCTACTTGCTGGGATAGGGTGTTTACTGTAAGAAATAGTCTAATTCCGACTAAATGGTTTTTTTCAGAATTATTTTATTTTTGACGAAAAATTCCCCCGAAAATAATTTTGTCGAGAACAATATAATGTTGACGGAATTTCGTTAGAGTTGCTAATTGTTATTGGCACTAAGATCTCCCGCCAGTGCGTACCAAATTTCCGATGGGAGATACAATATTTCCGACGGAATTTGCGTCAAAATTATATTATTTTTGAAGTAATTATTTTCAATGGAATTCGGTTAAAAATATTGTAATTCATAATCTAAACATTAAAAGAACAAGGATAACTTTTAAATGGTAAAACCTCAAGGAAGGTCTATAAAAGGCAATCAAATTCAATCAAACAGTAATAAACGAACAATCAATTAGTCGAACTGTTGCCCAATTATAACGCCCCCAAAATCCAGACTATTTTCACCTTCCATCTTGAGCATTAACATATAACTTCATTCTTATTTCCTGTCAATAATCAATATTATAATTAATAAAACTTGTATATTCTAAAACTTTTTACAACATTCAATATTAATAAAGATATAAAAATTTAGTTATTCAAAACTTTCCTCATTTCCAGAATTTACAACCTTTACAACTCATATTTATATCTCGAAATCATATATATACTATGATTCATCTGTCAGTTGTGAATATAAAATTAAAATTTTGATATCAAATTATTCTTCTGTACCTTCGTAACTATAATCCAGCAACTATATACTCAATACATATCATCTCTCATATAGTATTATCACCATATTAATTTAATTTAAAGAGAATGTAAAATTACATCTTAAATTCAAAAGAATATACTTTGTTCCATGATTCAATGATTTACATGACTTATCTTACGTACATCATAAATATTCATCTCGACCTAGTATGAATCTGACCAAAGAAAACAATAAAAACTAATAGTATAAGTATGACGGCCCAACAAGTCTAATAGTACACATTTTAAAGGAACAATTACATTTTATAGTACATTTAAAAATATAATTACAAGAAAAGTGCCCTCATTAAATATTTACATAATTAATATCTTTAAAATTTTATTTTCATTATTAGTACATATTTATGATTCCTTTAATTATGGGATGTGTTTTAATTTTCAACCATCTCTCCCACAATTTTATCCCCATCTCTCCCACGATTTTCTCCCACTC